>JAFHKX010000014.1:963981-1192981 GCA_019022885.1 Schlechtendalia chinensis
TTTATCATTCATTTTATCATTTTTTATATCATTTTTATATCATTTTAATTTTAATAATATATATTCAATAAGAGTTTTGTCTAAAAATCATAATAAATAAAAAAAGAATATTTATTCTCCTTAATGAATTTGTTAATTTTAACTTAGCTCAAGACTTAAATTCAGACTTTAAATATGATAATTTGATACAGTTTTTATTGTTTCTCTAATAGAGTTAAGCAGTTAAGTCATTTTTTATTAGAAAATTTAAATGAATAGGCAAGTAAAATGTTCATTGGAAAGAGAATTTCGAACATAAACAGGACATATACTTTTTACAATTTTTCTTTGTTTTTGGTGTAACAGGGTTATCATAAAATATTTGTCCATATGGAGTTTCTGGGGTTTTCAAGTTTTCAATAAAATATTTTGAAGCAAGAGGTGTTGAACAAGTTGATTTTAATTGAATAATTTCCGGTGTTAATTTATTCATATGTTCTCTTGAAGGCTTGGTAGTAGGAACTATAATTTCCTTAAAGCATTTTTTCTTCATTGGTGGTTCAATTTCATCTTCAGTGTCTTTAAGTGGTACTACTAGATTGGATTCTACATTGTTCATTTGTATCATAGGTACAGCAGCATTCTGAGTAAATGATTTGTTTACATTTTTGGAAGATGAAGCAACTGCAGAATACACCAATGACGATTTATTACCTGGTAAAAGAATTAGTTCATATTTTCAAAGAGTTATTAAAACTAAAACAATTAATATAGTTGCATTACCATTGTCGACAATTAGAAATTTATTCTCTGGGAGCCGACATTTACGCATCACACATTTAAGCAGCCATTCTTTTGATAAGATTGGTACACCCCATTTAACAGAGGCTTTGTATTTGGGGCCTTCCGGCATAGTAAAAATGAGATGAGTTGTCACTAAAATGTTTTTAACAGGTTTCGATTTCCGCGATAGTTCATCTTGATAACTAAATAATGAATACAAATCATTTAAATAAATAAAATATTTCTGTTATTACAGAGTAATAACAATAAACGACTTACTGAGCCCCGAGAAGTAATGATACTTCTTTTAAGAAATACCGTTCAGAACCTGCATAATTGGTAACAGTTATCACACAATTTTTTAAAGGCATAGAACCACTAAAAATTACTGGTTTATGAAAATACTCTACAGGAACTTGTTCACTACTATTATAACAGTCTTCCTGATAATTTAGTTAAACACTTATAAATTTAGATAAAACCCAAATAAAACGTTTATACATTACAATATACTTACTATAGAGTTGTCACTAAAATGTTTTTAACAGGTTTCGATTTCCGCGATAGTTCATCTTGATAACTAAATAATGAATACAAATCATTTAAATAAATAAAATATTTCTGTTATTACAGAGTAATAACAATAAACGACTTACTGAGCCCCGAGAAGTAATGATACTTCTTTTAAGAAATACCGTTCAGAACCTGCATAATTGGTAACAGTTATCACACAATTTTTTAAAGGCATAGAACCACTAAAAATTACTGGTTTATGAAAATACTCTACAGGAACTTGTTCACTACTATTATAACAGTCTTCCTGATAATTTAGTTAAACACTTATAAATTTAGATAAAACCCAAATAAAACGTTTATACATTACAATATACTTACTATCCAAAGGCAGCTAACTATAATGGCGTTAATTCTTAAAGATTTCTCATTGAACACAATAGGAACAACAGCATAATCAATTTTTCTTCGATAACTTGGTGTAATAACTGCTGTACCGCCCATTGCTATAATTTTACTCTTTAGGGATGACAACTGATCAGAATCCAAACCATATAATAATATAACTAATCCTGTAAATTATTTAAGTACAATTATATAATAGCTGTATTACAATTAAATTGGTGAATAATTTATACCTTCTAATATAAAATCAAATCTATTGTCTTCGATAGACATAGTATCTTCAGTTGTACAAGATGACTTTTGACTTTGGATGTCATTGGAATTAGTGTTTTCTGAAAATAAAATAAAATAATATATTTATTCTATTGATAAAATACACAGGTAAATATTTATTTGATTAATTGTACTGTAAAACCAATACATAGTATTAAGTCTTGTTATTATAATGAGTAGAGATAGGATTTTGATATCTTTTCCATTTTTTTCTTCTCTAAATGCTACACAATCTTAACCAAGCTACAAATTTAATTCATTTTATAACGATTTAGAATATGTAATTTTTATTTTGCATTTTTAAAGTCTTGTTTACAAATATTACATTATTTTTGTGCATTTAAACTGATTTTATTTAGTTTAATCTTATTTTTATTACTAATAAAGTAAAATAAGAAAAATTATAATTTTCTCTAATTTCAAATTTGAATTTATCTGGAACTCGATTACCTACTCCACTGATATTGAAAAAGGATAAGATTAAGTATTGACACAAAAATATAAAAAGTTTTAATAGTGAATATCAAACGTATGTGATACATTGTGTATAATACCAAACAAATTTAATTCATATTTTACATTAAAAATTTTAAAAATGCCTAAAATTAAGTCTATTGTACGGAACCGATTATGCAGTTTTGTGAGGGAATTTGGTGCAAATATCTATTCAACAGACGGTATTTCTGACTACTGACTAGTGATTAACAGACAGTGCTTTACTCTAAATTGTGCAATATTGTAACAGTTGTTTTTGAATGAAATTCAATATTCAACAACATTTTAGTCAAGGTCAAGTATACATGTGGAACTAAAAGAAAACGGAATGAAGTGAAACAAAATAATCAAGTACTATTGAATAATTTACCAAATAATAGTGATTAATTGTCATTTAATTTACAGTTGAATGAAACTTTATTAGCAGCTAATATGCCACTTGCTAAATTAAATAACACAAAATTTAGATAGTTTTTAGAGAAAATATAAAATTTGAAATTCCAAGAGTTTACACTACATACAAATTATATTGAAAAATTCTGTCTTAATACAGTACAAAGTGGTAGACACTACGTTGGTGATAAAAAAATTTGGGTAAGTGTAGATGAAATGACTGACATTGAAGGCCGTATATTTAGTAAATATTGTTATCGTTTCCTGCTGAAAATGCAAGGAAATCACTTTTGTCGCATTCAGATGTTTTAGAGAAAACAAATCAATTAACCATTGAAGCAAAAGTGTTCGATAAAGCTATGTTTATGTTTTAGCAGATATAATAGATTCAAAGTTTTAAGAAGTAGTTTTACTATTCTAGAAGATGAAAAGACAATAAGTAGAAATGGTACTAGAAGATCTAACTCCAAATGATATGATTCATTTTAAATATGCTCTTATTACATCATTGGATGTAACAAACGTTAACAAAGTTATTTTGCATGTAAAAACATATTATCAGACCGCCACCGCCACCTCCTTTTTGAAAATCTTAAAAATCGTCTAATTGTGCAATGCAATAAAATGTATACAATACAAGTGAGAAAATATCCATCATATATCTAATATATATTTTACAATCAATTATTTTAATTTATAATCTTATAGATTTTTATAATAATGAGGTTTCCGATTTATATTCATATGCATATTTTTCCCAGTTCATCATATCGATGTTAAGTAAACATAGAATAAGTTTCAGGATGTTCTGAAACCAATTACTACATTACTTTTAATGCATATAAACCAAACTCTAATTTTCATTGTTAAAGAAGTGTAGTAATTCAAAAAAGATAAGTAAATTTATTTTAAATAATATTGGACTTTTGTAATACAAAAAGAATAAAATAACGTAAAATTGTTATTTAAAAGAGCACGAAATACCCCGCGATTCAGGGTGTGAGCTCGAGAATCGTTTAGGCTTATTTAAAATAATTATTTTTATGGAAATCACTGTAAAAATAGTGAGGTAAAAATGTTAGACAATACACTGAATTAAATTGTTAAATATTAAAACTTCTTACCTTGTGCTCGTGCGAAGTCTACTTGGTATCTGTAGAGACGAACAGTCGTGTAATGAAATTAAGTATATGGAAAAAAAGTAAAAAGAAAAAGAAAAAGGCAAAGGTTGGATCGGTGACTCCGCTTCCAGAGCGAATTCACCGACGAGAATAAACGAACCAAAACTCAGTCAAATTATTCCGCAAAGACTAAGTTTGTCTCACGGAACACATACTTAAAGCGGAGTACTGGCTCGTCACATGAGTGTGCGCACACTGGCGAGGAGACGTGTTCATGGAAAGGTCTATGGTGTGGTTTTTGTATTTTTTGTGATGTTTTTCTGCTACGTAAGACTCCGTTGGTGTTCCGACCGATCAACGAGCGACCAAATCATTGTTGAATTTTCTGGCCGTTTAATTTTGTAGCAGCTGTTATATCCGGCGTTACAATGGTTTGTCTTTGATTTGTTCACGCGCCTATTCTGTTCTGTTCGTGCCACGTGCAGCGCTTTGCGTCTGTGTGGCAAGTTTATGTTTTTTATAATTCCAATGAACACTGTCTCTCATTGTTATATGTTTATCATTTCGTTTTAGTTCGAATAGTCCGTATAAGAGTTATTCGATATTTATTCAATAATTTCATTGTTTTTTTTTTTACTTGGAAATTTGTTCGTTATTTCAAAAGGAGCAAACTTCAGTATGTTTTTGTTTATATAAAAAAATATAAGATAGTTTCGTGATGTGTTCCGAGAAGATCAAACATTAGTGTATTTTATTTTAAAAAAATATCAAATAGCTGATTATGATTATATAATTTAAAGAACTAATACAATGAAAGAGTTTGGTTGTAATAACGATGATATTTGTGCATATCATTACAGAAGCCAATATTACACTAAAAGTACTTTTTTACATATACTATCTAAATAGTTAACATTAAAATTAAAAGTTTATATATTAATAATTAAGTGTTGTACATATAATATGTTGTTAGTTGTAGGTTATAGAAAATTAAAACTGTAACTATTAGGGTTTTATGTATTTTGATAATTGATAATAGATATTAAATAAATAAAATGAATTAATCAAATTTGAAAATAACATTAAATATTATCAATTATCAAGTAATAAATATTAATGAATAATTCTAAAATAACTATTATTGACTATTTTTATTCTTTTTTGCTTAAAGTTAATAATTCATATTATAATAACAGAAGCAATGAACAAAATGTTATTTAAACAAAAACAACACTAAACAAAGTTTTTTGCTAATATTAATATTTGCTGCATCATTTCGGAAAATCATTAAATGATATACATTCAACATTGATATCGATCATGAGATTTTTAATTTGATATTGAGATTAAATACCAGCAAATAAAACCTAACTTATTTGTTTAAGTACCTATTAATAGTGTAATGAACAAAATAAATAACGTTAATCATCATACTTATTTTTATCTTAATCAGAGTTCATTTTATTTTGCCTACCTAAATTTAATCGAGCACTCACAAATCAAAAATAATAAAACCATAGGTCTTTTAATAATTTTTTTCTTTATAATTTATGTGAATACGAAATCATGATGTACGTTGACTACGGATCTCCTCTTTACTCCCCAATAAAACCACCAACAATCATATTTTTTCATATTTATTATTGTGTTTTTCCACAGAATTGTTAGTCCAATTGTTTCGTACCAGATCCTTACCCAATCGCAAGGAATATAGATACGGGAAATAAGATTAAGTATAAGAAATAAAAGGGAAACAATAATAATAATTAAGAGAACAAATAACAATAATTGTTGCGTAAAATAAATTCTATTGAACAAAAAACGGCGAACTAACATAAATCGATATGGTTTATAATTAAATACATTTACACGACAGATTAACAATTCAAATAATATGTGACAATCTATTAATACTATATAACAATGAAACTTAAAATAACTCACATCACAATGGGCATCTGTGCTCGACAACAACACACTCCAATGAAGTGGTACCAAAACGATGACGATGATGAGTGGTGATGGAGGTCGCGTATTTGTCCAAAATGGACTATTATAGTCTATAATAAATAAGTAATAGTGGACACGACAATGTACCACCAAAGGCGTAAACGCAACAACGACGACTTTTCGCATACGCGCGACGGACGACGAAGCAACCAGTCCCCACTGACGAACCGGGAACCCATATAAATCATACTAGATATGATACGTAACATCACCCCGCCTTGAAAGACGACGGGTGAGCAATGGAGTTGACGTCTTTCAAAGATTTCAATGATGACTGAAAAACTAAAGTTGAATTCTGACTCTTCGCGATGCCCATTTTACAAGTATCATAAAAGTATTTATACAAAATAAAAAAATAGACATTTTCAAAATATATTAAACATGTAAGTATACAAAAGCAAAAAACAAATAACAAAATGAGGAAAAGAAAATTATTAGATAAGAGCATTTTGAAAAGGAAACTGTGTACTAGATATCTACAGGTAGGACAATTATTTTTACGACTGGGCGTGTAATAGAACCGTCAATGGTACGTATTGTCACAACCCGTACCGTTCCGTCGTCTCCTGGGTATGTTTTTTCAATTCGTCCCAACTTCCACTGCGTAGGGGGTAAATTTGGAGTGTTAATGAGTACCAAATTTCCCACTTCAATATTTGGTTGTTGACGTGTCCATTTAGTCCTAGCTTGTAGTGACGTAAGGTACTCATTAGACCAGCGTTTCCAAAAGGTTTGGTGTAGTTGTTGCAGAAGCTCCCAACGATGAAGTCGATTTTGGGGAATGTTTATTGTGTCCCTTTCTGGCAAAGCGACTAATGGTTGACCAATAAGGAAGTGACCAGGTGTCAAAGGTTGAAGATCGTTGGGATCTGTTGACAATGCCGTAAGTGGGCGTGAATTAAGGATAGCTTCAATACGAGTAGATAACGTTGTTAACTCCTCGAAAGTAAGCAACTGATTACCGATTACTCTTCGCAAATGAAATTTAGTCGATTTCACTGCGGCTTCCCATAGACCTCCGAAATGAGGGGCTGCCGGGGGGTTTGAAGTGCCAACGGCATGGAACCGTATTTATGTACATATTTTGCGAATGTTGTTCTATAAAAATCTGTTGTAATCGACGATCAGCACCTTTGAAGTTAGTACCACAATCCGTATAAATATCGCTAGGAATACCTCTACGAGAAATTACTCGATTCAACGAAGCCAAAAAGGCATCAGTAGTTAAATCTGAAACTATTTCAAGGTGAACAGCCTTTGTTGCCATGCATACATAAACCGCGAGGTAACATTTTGTGGATTTAGCATTTTTTCGACGTGACTCCTTTATAGCAAACGGCCCAGCAAAATCAATACCAAGTTGTGAAAATGGGCGAGAAGAATTTACGCGGCAAGATGGCAAATTTCCCATCGATGGTTGAGGAGTTACTGCCCGATGACGGGCACATACGACACATTGGAAAATCACACGTCGAATAGCAGATCGACCACATATTACCCAAATTTTCTAGATAATAAGGCAGAGATTTGTCTCATTCCTGAGTGGAGGTAGACTAAATGATAATGACGGATAAGTAATGTGGTGAATGTAGATACCTTTGGCAGCAAAATTGGAAATTGTGTATCAAACATTGCTTTAGACTTTTGAAGACGACCACCCACGCGAATAATACCCTTTTCATCGAGAAATGGGGCAAGTTGAGCGATCGATCGCGGTGTAATTTTAGAATCCTTGATCTGAAGACTATGAAAAAGATTAGACAAATATCGTATTTGTGTGCTTCGAATAATTATTTCCAATGCCTCATCCAATTCTTCGCGTGATAATGGGCCAACTTGTACAGATAATCTTCTAGTATACCGACCAAATCGTATCATATACGCCGTGACTCTCTGCATTCGATTTAATGTCGAGAATCGATTGAACCACTCAGAATCTTCTTCTATTGTGGCGACAGAACACACAGGAAGGATGATTTTCTGTTTTACGTCTGGTAGTTCCGTTACTGGAAAAGCTTCAAATCGAATGTTTGGCCATTCATTCATTGGTTGTTGCATAAATTGTGGTCCTTCCCAATACAAAGTATTTTTAATAAGCTGAGATGGTAAAATACCTCGAGAAACACAATCGGCTGGGTTTAAAACTGATGGAACATAATGCCATTGACAAGATGGTATTAATTCCCTTATTTTTGCTATTCGATTTGTGACAAAAATCTTAAAATGAGATTGAGGTGTAGTTAACCAAGAGAGAACTACGCGAGAATCTGTCCAAGCATGAACCGAAGTAATGGAAATTACGTCCTGTAACGTTGACATTAAATAATTTAATGTTCGTGCTAACAATAGTGCTCCACATAATTCCAACCGTGGAATTGTTAAAGAACTCTCAGTTTTTCCCATTTTCAGTGGTGCAACTTTTGATTTTGCTGTTAATAAGTGTACTGAAATCCTATCATCCTCATATATACATCGAATATATATTATTGCTGCATATCCCTTTTCTGAAGCATCAGAAAATGCTAGTAATTGAACTGCAGTCACACCAGATGTAGAGATGTAGCGATGTAATTTGATTTTAGATAATATCGGTAGTTCCGATGCAAATTGTTGCCACGTGTTTGACAACGAAACCGGCAATACCTCATCCCAATGTAAACCGGATTTCCAAAGTGTTTGCATGAAACATTTAGCCCAGAATGTTACAGGTGCCAATATTCCAAGAGGGTCATATAATTTGGCGATAACCGATAAGATAGAACGTTTTGTCCAAACGTTGTTTATGGAGGATGTATAATAAGTAAATGAATCTTTAATTGGGTCCCAATGCATACCTAAAATTTTTAACGACGTATCTTCTTTAGATTCGAAGGAAACTGTTGATGCTTGGTCTTCCTTAGGAATTTGATTTAACACTTCTTTGCAATTCGATGACCATTTTCTTAAGGTTAGACCTGCTCGATTTAATAATTGTATTAGTTCGATACGACGACACAGAACTCCTGATATGTCGTCGTGACCAGTGATGATGTCATCCACATAGGTTTGTGTAGATAATATTTTATTTGCAAACGGGTATCGGTGACCGTCATCTTTTTCTAATTGATGCAGAACTCTTATTGCTTGAAATGGAGATGAAGACACACCGTACGTAACCGTATTCAATTCAAAATCTTTCAATTCTTCAGATGGATTGTTACGCCATACAATATGTTGAAAGAGACGGTCTTCTTTGTGAACTCGAATTTGCCGATACATCTTACATATATCTGCAGTCATCATATACTTTACAAAGCGACATCGGTGTAATAATTGTGAAATATCTGATTGTAACTTGGGTCCCACATATAATAGGTCATTTAATGATTTCCCAAACGTAGTTGTGGCGGAAGCATCGAAAACCACCCGAAGCTTCATCTGCGTCCCTGTGTACTTTACAACTGCATGATGCGGGATATAATATTTTCCTTCACTCGACGAAACTTGCATATGACCAAGTTGTTCATACTCAGTCATAAATTTTCGATACTCATCGAATAATTTTGAGTCTCTTTGCAATTTACGTTCCAAATTGTAAAATCGAGAAATAGCAACCGAACGAGATTCACCCAACAACGAAGGATCATCACGAAACGGTAATGACACGGAAAATCGACCACTCGAGTCACGACTTGTCGTCCGTTGAAAATGTTCTTCACATTTTTGGTCGTCTGTAAAACCGTTTACAGGAGGAGAAGGTTCTTCTATCTCCCAAAATGTACGTATCAATTGACTAATTGACGGTTCGGTCGTTAATAGAAGAGACACAGAAGGTGAAGAAATACCTTTTAAGTCTTGACCCAATATGATCCATCCTAAAGTTGTTTCATACGCAGACGGTAAATCAGGTGTGTGTTCTACGCGTGAACAACTACCTAATATGAAAGGATACACGTCGGCTCCTAATAAGAAATCGATAGGTGCTGGATTGTCGAAGTGAGGATCTGCAAAAATAACATGGCTGTATGCTTGACGAATTGCTGAATTTAATGGCGAAGCTGGCATTGAACCAATAATTTTTGATAAGATCAATGGTTCACATTTCACATTAAGATAGTCTGAATAAGCTGACGTAAATACGCAACTTGTCGAACCCTTTGTCGGTGACACTCGCGTTTGTGACAGGCCTGTTACAGAGGTATTGGATCGGCGACGTTTTAAACCAAGTAAAGAAACACATGCACTCGTAATAACTGAAATTTGTGAACCGGTATCTATCAAAGCACGAATTGGCACCAAATGACCCATGTTGTTTCGAATCCGAATCATAGCCGTTCCAAGAACGACCTTTCCTGTTGAACTTGCAACTCCATTAAAAGATATTTCTGTATTCGTGCTTGATGGTGTGGTGGTAGCAACCGATGAAACATTGGGATTTTCCGTTGGCGTAACTTTCGGTACTTTCTTTTCTAAATGTAATAGTGTATGGTGCTTCTCTGAACAATAATGACATGAATGTTTCGACGTACAATCTCTTGTCTTATGTTGTGGACTTAAACAATTCATACATAGATGTCGTGATTGAGAAAATTTAAAACGTTGGAAGACTGGTAGTTGACTAAACTGTGTACATTGATGCAAAAAGTGACTACCTTTACAACATTTACATGACTTCGACTCTACAGTGGTGGTGAAAGAAGCAACTTTACCTTTGACAGATTTTACAAAATTTGCTTTAATTGATGAAACATTATGAGTAGGTACAGAATTTTGTAAAATTTGACAACGCGTCTGAACAAATTTTAGTAATAAATCTATATCAGGAATTTCAATTACATGATGTTCAGCTTCAAATACTCGTTTCGTGGTTGGCGATAAAACGCGGGATGCTACATAAAACAACAAAAAACCAGCCAAGTTTTCCACATCCAAAGCTCGTATCGCAGAAATATTTTCCCGAAATACGCTTAAAAATTGTGTTAAACCCGTTAATGTTTCAGTGGACATCACAGGAACGCGGAAAATCATATCTAAATGATTGGTTATCAATAAACGTTTGTTATCGTATGCCTCTTGTAATGCTTCCCATGCAACAATATAATTTGTTTCACTGAGTGGTACAGCTTTAACAATCGGCGCAGCAGTGCCCGATACAGTTGAAATTAAATAATGAAATTTTTCGGTATTAGAAAGCATTGGATTCGTATGTACAAGTGATATAAATGTATCGCGATATGAGCACCACTTTAACAAATCACCATCGAATAACGGCAATTGAATTTTTGGTAATTGTATATTGTTAGTATGTGGATTTGCATTATTGATTGCAGAATTATTAACGCTAGAAGTATTTATATTCATCGCAGTAATCAACGCTTTAATACGATAATATTGTTCCATTATATTGCGTTCAATAGGATCGTGTATTGCTGTAAATTCGGATTCTCGATTTAATGATATTAAATGATCCAAAACGGAATCTTGTTCTACATGAAAATTAGACAGCAGAGAATGAAGATCCTGTGTACGGACTTCAAAGAGAGGCATTAATGAAGAGTCTTCTTCTATTTTTGAACCCAATTCCATAATAATATTAAATTGAGATGCGACGTTATCACGTTTTATTATACTACGTTTGAGCGCCCGTACAACTCGTTCTTGATCGCCCTCGCTTAGTTGCGAATTAAGAGCCATATTTTTACGATTTCAAATGTATCAAAGAAAATTAAATAATAATTGTATTCCTTGTATTACAATAATAATTCAGTCTTATATCAACAGAAAACACGCACGTATTTTCGTATTGATTGCGAAATCATATGAATAGGTTCGATCATTATTTACACTCTGCAATACTGAAGTTATTGACCCACATAAGAAATCGTCAATAATTACAATGAAATAATCAAATAAATATTAATTATCACCGTTAATACGTAGCGTTATCGACAAACGACAATAGATAAATTTAATTAGTGAAAACGACGGCGCCGACGACGTTAACAAAAACAACTACGAAAAATTATTATTCGTTCTAATGCAGTCGAAAACGAAATAAATACATTTATTATTATTTTCGTATCACCAATTCCGGATAGTCTATCCGGCCCGAAGGACCAAATGATTCGTACCAGATCCTTACCCAATCGCAAGGAATATAGATACGGGAAATAAGATTAAGTATAAGAAATAAAAGGGAAACAATAATAATAATTAAGAGAACAAATAACAATAATTGTTGCGTAAAATAAATTCTATTGAACAAAAAACGGCGAACTAACATAAATCGATATGGTTTATAATTAAATACATTTACACGACAGATTAACAATTCAAATAATATGTGACAATCTATTAATACTATATAACAATGAAACTTAAAATAACTCACATCACAATGGGCATCTGTGCTCGACAACAACACACTCCAATGAAGTGGTACCAAAACGATGACGATGATGAGTGGTGATGGAGGTCGCGTATTTGTCCAAAATGGACTATTATAGTCTATAATAAATAAGTAATAGTGGACACGACAATGTACCACCAAAGGCGTAAACGCAACAACGACGACTTTTCGCATACGCGCGACGGACGACGAAGCAACCAGTCCCCACTGACGAACCGGGAACCCATATAAATCATACTAGATATGATACGTAACACCAATATATTTAAGAACATGTTTGGTTGAAGCAATATCCATACCAGAAAATAATTCACTCGTATATACTATGGCGATGCGGAATATTGTGCTGAGTGTTTCAAATTTAAATCATGAAGAAGAAGTATATATCATTTCATAATACAATTTTTTTTTTTGTGATTTTGTTATTTCTATAATTTTCAGAAAAGAATAAAAGAAAAAATTGAATACATAGGTGGAATTTTTTCTCATCATTTGCGAGACACTACTAATCATTTAATGGTGGGAAAAGTAGGATCTCATAAATATGCTGTAAGTGAAATAAAATATATGATGTCTTATTTGCTCGAATTAGAAATATGATGTGTTTAGAAAGCTATTGAAATGGGAATAATCATTCATCATAATATTACTATGTTTATGTTTAATTATTGATTTTTCAATAATTAAAAATGCTTGTATTAATGCCATAAGTATTTTTTTTCATTGTGCAATGATGGATGGAATAGTTTTTCATGAAATTGCTTCTAAAGTTGGCTGTCCACACCACCAAAATCAATTAACAATATACATTATTAAATTCTACATAAATACTAAGATGTTTTTGCATGTAGAAATTACAACAATGAAGTAGAAAACGTTTAAAAAAAAGGTCGAATTTAATATAAATGTAACATATCAATATATAATGTACAATTTGATATAATATACATAAATTTATAATGTTAAATTCTCAATAAGTATTAACAATAATGACTACCTATGTACTATATAATTATTTATATATTACTTGTACTTACTTAATTTTCAAAAAATGGTTCACAAAATCACAATAACATTTAAAATAATAAAAATGAGCTAGCATCTTGTAGCCAGCGCCCCTACCGGAATTTTCATCTGGTGTCATCTTTTCAATCAAAATGTCTTTGGCGGGCGGGTGAAAGTGTTTACACCATAGACACATAAAGATGTACCAATAAATCTTACGTTTATTAGGACTATTTAAATCATCTTCCTCAAAATCGTATAAATAACTTTTTCTCTTTCTGATACCATAGTAGAAGTATTAAAACATGTAAATTTATATTTAATATATTATTAGTATAATAATTTAATTACAGATGTAACTTTTAAATAATAATAATTTTATATTTTCAATTAAATACCTTGACATTCGAGTATACATTGTCTGTGTATAGAACTGTTACATTCCTTTATTGTTCGCTACCGGTTTCGACAAAGAGACCGTCTGGTGTCTTTTTTTTTTATTCTTAACAAGTTACATATGGTATGTTTAATATACATCTCATGTAAATATATATATATATATATATATATATATATACACGTGTGTGTGCTATACTGTATACAGAAGGTTTTAATACATCATCGTCAATATTTAGTATATTTATATATTTTTTTATTTTTCTTTATGTATATGTTTAATATATAATGTATATATGACATGCATTATTATCATTATTAGTATTATTTCAGGGATATGTTTTAAAGTTTTTTTTTAAGTGTAAATGTTTTTGGTTAGTACATATTGAAGAAAACTGACTAAACTTATTCATATAATATATATATATATATATATATATTTATTTACAGTGGCGGCACCAGACATTTTTTCTAGGGGGGGCAAGATCATGGCGAACTGATCATGGAATTTAGTGAAAACCCGTCTGTACGGGTGTTATATAAATTATTGAAATACATGGAAAATACTGTATTATTAGCGTTTTCTGATCAAATATAATCAAATTAAATGGTAGTGTACTCCGTGGTGTATTATCAAAACGAATGCACATAAAAAAAAATACGACGAGTTACATAGCGAAACATATAAAACACAGCAAACACATAAATACTTGAAATTTAAATTTTCGTTTGTTCTTCAACAGGTAGAGCAAAGGTGGAGCAAAACCAAGTTTGGATAGGGCGCTTGCCCTACCTTGCCCCCCTCTAGCGCCGCCACTGTTTATTTATTATATTCAATTATTTCATTTTTTGTGACTATTTTATTGGCATTAGAAAGACATACACATATATATATGTACAATATATGTCTTGGTCTATTATTTATTTCTGAGATTATTGGTTTTAAAAATGTTTTTTTCTTACTAATACATGAAATAGTTTCGCTACTGTACTATTCAGTAGTTTATTTGATGGTGGATGCATGGGCAATCTATCTTTATTTTTTTCCCGATTCAATCTATATATATATTTGATGTCATGTATTTGTGTCATTGATTATGTTTGATTTTGATGTTTTTATGATACACACATACATATATATATATACAATAAATGTCTTGGATTATTATATATTTCTGATATTATTGGTTTATGTTTTTTTTTTTTTTTTACTAAAAACATGAAATAGTATGACTATTTTATTTTTCTATTATATTGTACAAAACAAAAACGCGGACGACGAGGACGGGCGGCATCCTCCTCGAAGTCGATGACGCTTCGGGGGCCGATATCCTGGCGGACAACGTCAGGGAAGTCGTGGGGGTAAACGCTTGGGTCAACCGTCCCGAACGCCGTACCCCGGTGGTACTTCTTGACGTACCGGAATGGTGCGAAGAGGCGGACGTTGAAGACGGCTTGACCCGCGCCGGTCTCGTCCGGCGGGACTACGCGAAGGACGGCTCTCCGGCAGTCTATTTGCGTAGAAACCCGGGCGAGCGAGGCGGAATGGTCGCCCGGTTCGGCACAACGTACTCGGCAGCTCTAAAGCTCACCTAGGCACGTTGTGTCATAGTCGGGTGGACCAGGTGCTGGGTCAGGTTGCTGAAGAAACGCCAGCCAACCTGCTTCCGGTGCCGCAAGCAGGGCCACATAAGGCGGCCTGCAAGTCGGCGGCGGCGAAGGTCGCCATCCCGGGGACGATGTTCGGTGCGCGCTGCGTCGGCGAAAGCCGAGCGGGTTATGTCCGCCCTGTCCGCCGACTCATGCCGAACGTGGGCGGCCCGCGGGAAAAGCTCCATATCCCTGGCACCCCCACTTAACAGATTTAAAATTTAAATCGGGGCAATCGTTTGTAATTCATTTGTTTCGATCATAGTGTTGTGTTATATAATGTAGTAATACAAAAAAAAATATAAAATGGGGATTTATGAAAGATTAAATGGTGAAAGGAAAAATAATGGGGAGTATGAAGTGATTTGAACTAACACGAGTCAAGGGGTGTGAATTCGAGAACCGTCTTGCCTATTCAATAAGAAATAATAACAATAATATCATGCAAGTATAAAATAAGTTTATTACCTTTTTTGTCGTTTCGAAGATTTGCCTGTCACGGATTTCAACTCTTGCGGGCAATTTTTTTTTATTGATTAAGGTAATAACTTTGTAAATCAAACAGAATAAGAAATGAAAGGTTGAGACGCCGCCTTTGACTTGATGCAAAGTCAGCGCCAAGAAATAAAGAACAACTCAAAAGGTGATTTCCACGTTGTAAGAAATTAGTCACCTAATTTCGGAAAACCAAGTCGTTCTTGATAAGTATGCGTATACTCTCAGGTAGACAGAGACGATCTGAGTGCCCTCTGAAAGCTGGAGGGTGTATTTATCGATATTTTTTGAAGGACATATACTAAGATTTCGGTCCCACGAGGTTATCGCTTATTTATTTTTCCATTTTCTGCGAATTTTGCGCAGTCTAAAATTTGTTCGTAGTGTCACAAATCTGCGACCTTTGTATTCACCTGATTAAATATGTGTGATTCATTTCGTTCTTTCTTCTTTTCTCTTCTCCTTTTTTTTTTATATATTTACTATTTCTGTTATCGAGTATAATATTCTTTTGTTTGTTAATTTAATTGTATTATATTAAAAATCATATTGAAGTCTGATAGCGAATTCTTCTTATGGGACGGAAATGTTTAATTGTGTATTATACTAATATATAAAATACGCATTAAATTATGTGTTTATAAAATTACTATTATTGTTATTCCTATAGGGGATTTATGATCGGTGTTCCGAGAAAATTGAGCTCTAATATATTTATTAAAATATAAACTAAAAAAAAATGTTCATAATAAAAACCAATACAGAAATAGTTGTTAAATATTACAAATTCATTTCCAAATAATTTTTGTTATGATATGAGCGTATGTTATTACATGTATTTGTTAAAGTATAATCTATAAAAGTTTATTTTCGGGAAATCATGAATATGGATTTGAGAAACAATTATTTAATAAAAAATTATCCAGTTCACGAGTGCTAGTTGAAAACACGTTTGGGATATTGACTTCGAGATTTCGAATATTTAAAAAACCAATTCCATTAAATACAGAAAAAGTAACACTTTTAACTATGACATGCATATTACTATACAATGTTATCAGAAAAAATAATTCCAACCAAATTTATGCTCCACCGGGGACATTTGATACATATGATGATAAGGGTACATTAATTCAAGAGGGATCATGGAGACTGGACGTACAAGATTCTTGCGCAATTAGGCCTTTGGAAGTAGTATCTCGTCTACCAACAACGAATGCTATCAAGATAAGAGAAACATTTACTACATATTTTTACAATAATATGTAATATAAAATACCTAATATATTTATTGTAATTAATTGAATGTATTATTATATAATAAATTGACTTATAAAAAATTATAAATTAAATTATTTATGAATTTTGATAACTTGACTGCCATGAGACCCAAATTTGGATCTCAGTAGATTTTCCTAAAATGCCACGATATTTTACTTGAACCTACCAAAATAACAGAGATATCTAATTTTATTAGAAATTTCTGAAACTTTGTACAACTTTTAAGCAGTTATAAATTATTTATTGTAGGTACTTACTGTATCTTGAGTATTTATAGTTGTCTGGCATTCGTAAACTGGTGCTAGAAAAGACTCCATATATTCATAAGCAAACCATATTGGCTTGTAAATATCATTTACACCGGTTCCTGATCTGGTTGAAGCTTTTTTTTTTTACGCAAATGGCCCCTGAATGTAGCCATGAGCGAGTCATTTTTTTCTTTAACTCGATTACGGAATATTCCAGTTTTCCGCTTAATCGAACCCATGCATCGTTGATTTTTTTTTCTATCTTTAGTACGAATGCATCGGGTCCCATATAACGGGTTCATTTTGGTATAACTCCAAAAATTTTAATGTTAATTTTTCTTTTGATTCGTGCACAAAAAACCGCCTCCGGAGCGATACGACGTAGCGAAGACCGGAAGACGCCGACGATTTCGATGCGCCGGACGTCGAGATGATCGTTGTCGACGTCGATGATGTCGAGTTCGTTGTATTAGGTGTAACAGACCTCGACGAACAGCCGGTGAGACACAGCGGTAGTAACGTCATGAATGCCGAAGGTACCCGTACCGAACCGCCTCGAGACCATGAAGTAACCTCGTATCCCGTGGTGGAGCGCTTGGCGAACATTCGATTGGAGCTACCGGAGAGACACTGCGTCGGGACATTGACCGCGGTTTGCAGACATTGCTCTGCCAGGTACTTCCGGGCAGAGAGCACGGCCGCCGGACACAATGTGACAAGTTGCAATAACGGCTTGGTGACCGCATTGGACGAGCGCGCGTTGAAACCGGCGCCGGAAATGTTGATGTGTTTGCTAGTCGACGATTCTAACTTCCGGAAAAAAATTAACGAAATTTAATATTGTAGTATGATTAAATAAAAACTGATACCTTTTCTTTGAAGTGTTGTTGTCGTACAATCGTTTGTTTTTATGAAAACCGAAATTTGTTCGAATTGAATATTTCTTTCATAATTACACGTCGACTGCTAATTATATTTCACTGGATTTTGCAATTCAGCTTTGTTGCACAATCGCTTGGTTGTTTTCAAGCTCGAGGCGGCGGACGCGAGCAATTTTGACAAAATACGATATTAAAGTAAGATTTAAAAAAAAATTAACGCATACGAGTCCGCGTTAAGTGAGACATTTTATGTCTTATGTGTGAACATTTTTTTTTCAAATTCAAATTTAAATTTTTTTAAAACCGAAAGAATGGTTGCCATGGAAACAAACCATAAGGGAGATTTAGGTTTTTTTTTTCTGTAACGCTTTTTCGTGACAGTCCCCAGTGCGTATCTTAATTTAGGTAACGCTTTTCGTGGACACTTTTTGGTGGACACTTTTTCGTGACGGTTTTTTATTTTAGTGTGCCAAAGTAAAAACATAAAATATCAAAAGTTTAGATTTAGGTTCTAAACATAGCTGAGATTTTGGTTCAAGGCTAGTATGAAAAGTTTAGATTTAGATTCTAAACATAGCTGAGATTTAGGTTCAAAGCTAGAATAAAAAGTTTAGATTTAGGTTCTAAACTAAGTAACTAAATAGTTCATATAATCATTTCAACAAAATGAATTTAAATAAAAAATTAAACGAAGTTGCTGAATTCGTTCATCTGACATATCCAGAATTGAAATGTGATGAAGTTACCTCGACATACGAATGTGTGCATGGTATATGTCAATTTGTTTACAATAAAATTGATAAAAATTTAAGGAAAAAACATACAGGCACATACACATACACACAAAGTAACGCTTTTCGTGGACACTTTTTGGTGGACACATTTTCGTGACGGTTTTTCATTTTAATGTGCCAAAGTAAAGACATAAAATGTAAAAAACACTTCCGGAAAACCATCCGTCAGTACAACAGTGCTCTCGCCTTGTCTACGAACTATGAGTCCACCCGAGGCTTTCTGGTGGCTGGCCGCGTACGAAAGCACGCGCAAAGTCACACGGTCGTCAGGCTCCCCGTGCACACCGAGGGACACCATTACGTGTACTACTAGCGCGGGGACGCGGCCAATCGACTGCGTCGCGCGGAACACGCTGGGATGAAACTGACGGCGTTCTTCACGCTCAACGTGTCCGACGAAAACGCGAGACACTACCTGTACCACGACATAACTTCACACTACATCTGGAACAATCCGGAAAGGACGTGGCGAGCGCGTAGCCGAACTTCGAAACCCGGTGCTGGCGTGGATGTCCATCGTCAACCCGTTGAACAAGGACCGGTTCCACTTGTAGCTACTGTTGCTCCACCGGAAGGGTCTGTGTCGTTCGTCGACCTCAGGACGGTGAACGGCCGCGTGTACGAGACGTACGCCGGTGCGATGATCGCGTTGGGCCTATTGGAAGACGACCACGCTTGGCGGTCATGCCTGGCTGAATCGTCCGCGTTGGACATGCCCGTCTAACAACGGTACCTGTTCGTGACGATACCATACGAATGTGCGACATTGCGCCCCGGCCGGTCCAGTAGCGTTATACGAAGCGAACGAAGTGAATTTCATGGCCGACTTCCAGAGACGTTTCGGTGACACGGACCGGGCCAGAGCCTCGTGTCTGGACGCCATCGACAAATTGCTCTGGATGCAAGGCCACTCCCTCGAGAAATTCGGGCAGCCGCTCTCGGACCGTACGCTGTTGGAACCGGAGTCGCATGACGACTACGCGCACTTCGATCACGCCATCTGCGCCGACGAACTGTTGCGACGGTTGAACGCGGACCAGCGGGCGATATACTATCGCGTGATGTCGGCCGTCGATGACGACAGGAACATCGCGAAACTGTTTTTCGTGGACGGACCCGGAGGCACGGGTAAAACGACGCTGTACGGTTGCCTTATATCAGCCCTACGCGGCCAGGGGGATCCGTGTTGTCCGTCGCTTTCACGGGGATCGCGGCCAGCCTCTTGGACGGCAGCATTATCGTGCACAATGCGTTCGGCCTGCCGGTCGACACGCTCACGAAGGACTCCACTTCCGGCGTTTCGTTACAGTCCGCGAAAGCGCGTAGGATACGCGACGCGGAGCTCATAGTGTGGGACGAAGCCCCAATGTGTCCGGGAGTCCACCTGACGGTCGTCGATCGTTTACTGAGAGACGTCATGGACAAGAACGTTCCGTTCGGCGGAAAAGCCACACTCATCGCCGTAGACTTCAGACAGATTCTGCCCGGCGAAACGCCCGACGAATGCGTCATCCCCGCCGTCGGCATCGAACTCTGCAGTTCTGAGATACCGGTGAAAATTAGGCGGATACAGTTCCCCGTGCGGCTGTCTTATGATGTTGTTTTAATAAATTGTTTTACTTTTATAATAGATTAAATTAATTATTTTTTATTTTTTATTTATTTTACAAATAATATATGCTGTTTTCGTTTCAAATTGTTATTATTGTCGGAATTCATATCCTTTAGATTTGTCTTTCGGCTTTTTACGTACAAGATTTTTATTATTAAATATTTTACTGTTAATATTATTGTTAATATTACTTTTATTATTATTTTGTCATTCGCAAAATATATATATATATATGAAAAATGTCAACGTCTGGCAAACGATGTAAAAGAGACTGAGTGTACCGGTGATTTAAGTCACGGCGGGGAGGAACACCGAGTTCACGTTTCCCTGGCAAACGATGTAAAAGAGACTGAGTGATCCGGTGATTTAGCCACAGCGGGGAGAAACACCGAGTTCACGTGCCCCCATATCCCCCACCACTCCACGGCCGAAATTTTATACACATTTACGATTTTTTAAGGGATGACCGAATCCCGACGTCCTGCGAACGATTTTTACGTGACCGACCACTATACCATCTCTATATAGCGCCCAAGCCGCGAAATAAAAAATAAAAATAAAAAAATTATAAAAACCGTAAAGAATGGGAAGACTGCACGCTTTCAGCTACTTTTGGGCGACGATGCAAAGCATCTAGTCTTATACAGGGTGGCTCTCTACTCGATGCATTAATTTCACCAGTGCATTCTATATTCAAAATGGATGAAAAAATTTCATATAAACCATTGTTCGATTCCCAATCGTTTGACAGTAATTTTGGTTTTTGTGATTTTTCAGTACATCCCCACTTTTACCCAATAAATTCCTTGTAGCACAAAAACTATTCATCACCCGAAAACGCAATTATTACCATTGGAAAGAATATTAAATTTCCTTTTAGGTCTTCATTAGCAAGTATGATATTGTTAATTATTTGGCCCTGTGCACCTGCCCAAATATCAAAATTTTTAAATTTCCACACTTTTTGAAAATTTCAATGTTGTAAAATTATTGTACCATATCATACTGGGACGTGTAAATTTTCACATAATGTTCCTTAATAACAAAGGTTTCCAACGATATGCCCATTTTTGATGTTTAAAAGTTCTGGGGATAAATTAAGAGACTAATATCGTGAAAGGGTATGGTTGGGAGAGAGGAGGGAGTGTGTTAGGTGGAAGTGAATGGTTAAACTATTTCACAAATTTCAACTTTTTTATTCCATGTAAAGCAACTAAAATCAATGTCTGTAGCGGTACTGACCTTGTTTCAAATAACTATTATCAACTGGTATCAATATAATAATTGTTCAAAGTGCTGGCCATTTGCTCGCAGACACGCACGTACTCTCTTCCTTAATCCTCTAACAGTTACCTCCAGAGTTGAAATTTTGCGTACTTTCTTAGCTGCTTTTTCTATCCGTGCTTTTAACTCCTCGTCCGTTTCCACTTGACTATAGTACACTTTTTGCTTCATGTACCCCCAATGAAAGTAGTTGACAGACGTGAGATCTGGCGAACGTGGAGGCCAGGTAACAGTACCTCTTCTACCAATCCAGACTGGGTACGAGGATCGTTTCGAAAACAGTTCAACACTGCTTCATTAAGGCCAACATCCTGTTGATAGTTTCCAACTAAACGACTGTTAGTTGAAAAAGTTCCGTTTACCACAAGGCACTGGTATACACTGACAAACGTGCGGGCGTTGAGGACCCTTCTTTCAGGGTAACGGCGTTGGTATTTGCGACGAGACGCCGCGGCATTTCCTGCACAATACTTATAAACTAACATCATATCAACATATTCCCGATTACGAAATAAGGCCATCGCAATTCATATACACAAGAAACAACACACGTCTGTAACTATCAAATCAGAACTGATTTTTATTTGAATAACAGGCAAGTGTCAAACGAACAGCCAGACGATTTTTTAAGAATTTCTTTATCAACATTCCCAAATTTCTTAGAAATGAGCGTAGATTAGTTCAAAGCTAACAGTTGTTTGAAACAAGGTCAGTACTACTACAGACATTGATTTTAGTTGCTTTACATGGAATAAAAAAAGTTGATATTTGTGAAATAGTTTAACCATTCATTTCCACCTACCACACTCCCTCCTCTCTCCCAACCTAACCCTTTCACGATATTAGTCTCTTAATTTATCCCCAGAACTTTTAAACATAAAAAATGAGCATATCGTTGTAAAGCTTAGTTATTGAGGAACATTATGTGAAAATTTATACGTCCCAGTACGATGTTGTACAATAATTTTACAACATTGAAATTTTCAAAAAATGTGGAAATTTAAAAATTTTGATATTTGGGCAGGTGCACAGGGCCAAATAATTAACAATGTCGTACTTGCTAATGTAGACCTATGAGTATGTATAATACGACGCCGACGTCTACGTGTCGTCGTAATTCTTATTTTTTGTTTTCAGGATTTTCAGGACGGCCGTTCCGAACGGACGACTCGACGGATTTTACGCGGAACGAACCGTCAGGAATATGTTTTTCGGTTCTACGCTTGACGGACGGATGCTGTTTCGTCGTCGAACTTCTACGCGGCGTCCTTATCGTTCGGACGATGCACGCGATAACGTGAGTATGACGATTTCTTTTATATATTGGCTAACAACACTTTAACGACTTTGTGTATTGTACGAAAACGATAAGACTCATACGATTATAACGATTGTGTGTTCGGTAGGATTGTTTCGTGCTCGGCGGTCGAAGAACGGACGATACAGCGCGGTCTAAGCTCGCCCGGGTCGGACGTGAGCGCGTCGGGATGTCGAGAAGTCGGAAGTCTGTGGCCGACTTTCCCGGTCGAACCGTCCGAACCGAAAGCGTAGACTTTCGATTACGTCGGCGATCGGTCGTCAAAAGACACGTTACGTTTCGATCAGTCATACATATACAAGTGTACCGTTCGCTACCTGTTTCGGCTAAATAGACGATCGGGTGTTATTTTTTTTTTATTATTATCGAATTACCTACATGTAATTATTATAATATATTTATTTTTTATTTTTTATGTCATGCATTATCATTAGTATTTTATTCAGGGATGTGTTTTAAACTATTTTTTACCTAAATATTGTTTAAATTATTTTATTTTTTTGTTACGTTTATTATGTTTAAAGATACACACACACATATTTATACATACGATATATGTCTTGGATTATTGTTTATTTCTGAGATCGTTGGTGTGAGATTTTTTTTTTACTTAAAACATGAAATAGGATGACTGTTGTTCAATGGTATTGTACAAAAACATACAGATATAAGACGTTTTAAAAATTGTTTTACTTTTATAATAGGTTAAAGTATTTCTTATTATTATTATATTTTTTTTTTACTAATAGTATATGCTGTTTGCGTTTAAAGTCGTTTAAATTTATTAAATTTAAATTTTTTTGTGACTTCTATAAGTCTTAGAAATGCTTTATGTATACACATTTATAGATATATATATATATTTATGTACTGTAGTTAATTTGGTGGTGGTCGCAAAGGGGAAGGAATCTGTCCTTCATTTTTTCTCAATCCAATCATTGTATATATATATATATATATATGTATGTTGTCATGCATTATCATTATTATTAGTATTAGTTGAGGGATATGTTTAAAAGTTTTTTTAACTATACTATATAAACTATATATTGTTTTAATTATTTTATTTTTTTGTTATATTTTTATGTTTAAAGACACACACACACACACACACACACACATATGTACAATATATGTCTCGGATTATTATTTATTTCTGTGATTATTAAATTATGATTTTTTTTTTTATTTAAAACATGAAAAAGGATGACTTTGTTCTACTATATATTGTACAAAAACATACAGATATAAGACGTTTTAAAATTGTTTTACTTATGAAAATGGTTAAAGTATTTATTAATATTATTATAATTTTTTTTTTTTGTTACTTAGTCTTTTTGGACAGACACACACACATATATATTGTATATATATATACATATATATATGTCATAGAAGCACATTTTATACGTATAGTGGTTGATTTGATGATGAAGACACGGGGGCAAAGCTTCTTTTTCGTGTTTTTACCTAACACATTAAAGTTTTTATTCATCAAGGAAAGCGGTGATTACGACTTATGATAGATAAATAATTGTTTTTTTTTTTGTTACCTATATATTGTTTTAATTATTTTATTTGTTTGTTACTTTTCTATGTCAAAACTTTCACAGATATATATATATATTTATATATACACACAATATATGTATTCGATTATTATTATTATTACTATTATTATTAGTATTTTTTTTCTTTCTAATATATGCTGTTTCCATTTTAAATTTTGTGTGACTTTTCTATAAATCTTAGAAACTCTTTATAAATGTGTGTATATATATAAACTATATTTTATAACATATATCTATATATATACATTTATTTTTTCCTCAACAAAGAAAGCGGTGAACACAGCTTACATAAATATGTATAGGTTCGGTGTATATTTATGTGCTGTTCCCTTACTATTCGCACCGGTTTCTGCAATAGTGACTGTCGGGTATTTTTCTTTTTGTTATTTTTAATAAGTTATAAGTATAATCGTATGTATGATATACGTCACATACATACATGTGTATGTGTTTGTCATACTTTAAACAGTAGCAGGATGTAACATTAAAGTTTTATCATATATATCATCATACACCTTATGCAAAACACACATATATATGATGCCAAGAATTGTATTAAATATTTCAAAAAAGTATTTTTTGTGTAGTAAATTTAAATTTTTTTTTTTTTCACTGAATATGTATGTCGAATCAGTTGTATATTGTTAGTATTGATGCAATTCATATCCGTTATATTTGTCCCTTGCCTAAACTTATAAATGAATTTTTTGTGACTTTTCTATAAGTTTTAAAACACTATAAATGTACAGGCGTAAACCATATTATGGAATATATATATATATATATATATATGTTTAGTAGTTTATTTGATGGTGGATGCATGGGCAATCTATCCTTATTTTTTTTCCCAATTCAATCTATATATCTATATTTGATGTCAAGTATATATGCCTTCGATTATCAGTAATATTAGTATTATTTGAGGTATATGTTTTAAAGCTTTTTTGTTACCCATTTATTGTTTTGATTATTATATTTATTTAAGAAAAATGACTAAACTTATTCATTTTATATATATATATGTTATATTAATTTTTTTTTTTTTGTGACTTTTCTATATGTTTTAGAACGATAAACACACACACACACACACACACACACACACACACACACATATATGTACAATATGTGTCTTAGAGTATTATTTATTTCTGGTATTGTTGGTTTTAAAAAAATGTTTTCCTTACTAATCATTAAATAGTTTTGCTATTGTTCAATTATATCCTACAAACACGTTCAAATATTAGATGTTGTTTTAATAAATTGTTTTACTTTTATAATAGATTAAATTAATTATTTTTTATTTTTATTTATTTTACAAATAATATATGCTATTTTAGTTTAAAATTGTTATTATTGTCAGAATTCATATCCTTTAAATTTGTCCTTCGCCTTTTCACGTATAAGATTTTTATTATTAA
This sequence comes from Schlechtendalia chinensis, assembly GCA_019022885.1. Lineage (NCBI taxonomy): Eukaryota > Metazoa > Arthropoda > Insecta > Hemiptera > Aphididae > Schlechtendalia > Schlechtendalia chinensis. The sequence goes on from JAFHKX010000014.1 coordinate 990,298, forward strand.
ATAACCGCGTATCCCGTGGTGGAGCGCTTGGCGAACGTTCGATCGGAGCTACCGGAAAGACACTGCGTCGGGACGTTGACCGCGGTCAGCAGACATTGCTCTGCCAGGCACTTCCGGGCGGAGAGCACGGCCGCCGGACACTACGCGACGTGTTGCAATAATGGCTTGGTAACAGCCTCGGACGAACGCGCGTTGAGACCGGCGGGTTGATGTGTTTACTAGTCGACGATTGTAACGTCGCAAAACACTTCCGGAAAACCGTCCGTCGGTACAACAGCGCTCTCGCCTTCGCTTCGTTTCGTAACGTCGATCGGCGAGTTGTGCCCGGTCGAGGACCGAAGGTGTTCACCGTGCACGGCCAGACGTATCATTACGGAAGCAACGACTTGATGCGCGACGACGGACAGCCGCCGCGATATTGCGAGCTGTATTTCATGGAGTCGGCGACGGCAAACCGAACGCGCGCGGAACAGCGTACGGACCGTGACCAGCCCTTTGACGAAACGTTGCTCCGCGAATTGGACGCAATGATCCGCTGTATAAATCCGTACGCACAGGCGTTCCGGAACATGCGAGAAGTCTGGCAACGAGAACTTCAACGATCGCGCGACAATCCCGCGTGTCGGTCGAGAGCCGTTACCATGCGTTTCGTGACCGACGGGTCGACGGACCCGCGCAGGTACAACGCGCCGACCGCGAACTAAGTGGCCGCGGTTTTCGTGGGTGATGACGGACGCCCACCGCAAAGCGTCGAGCTGGTGATACACGTCGGACGTCTCGAGGGCAGTCGGATGCAAATCATTCCGTCGGGCGTGTGTCATACCGACCCGATACTGTACCCGTTGCTCTTTCCCGACGGGGAACGTGGTTGGGACACGCAGCTGCTACAACAGGGCCCGCGCAGGACCGCCGTCCGTAACAGGATCACGACAAGGGAGTTCGCCTGTCACCGTATCGCGGTGCGATACGACGGTAACAACGACACGAGACACCCTCGCTTCAGTCTCATACACGCCGGCGGCTTTCTGTTCCAAGCGTTCGCGTGCGATCAGTACGTGCAAATGGAGGCCAACAATCTGATGTATATCAGGACCCATCAGCGCGAACTGTTCGCCGAAGCGTATCAGGGTATTCTCGACCATATCAATCGCCACCACGACGTGCACGCCGGACGGGACGTCGGTCGCCGGGTGATTTTGCCGGCGACCTTTACGGGCAGCCCGCGATACATGAAGCAGTGCTATCACGACGCGATGGCCGTAGTGCGGAAGTACGGCAAACCGGATTTGTTCGAGAAGGTATCAAGTCGGTTGAATTATCTCGAAAGTGAAGTACTGTCGATCCGGAATGAATTGTCTCTTATCAGTACAAAAGACAATCTTCCTGTGACATCGGATTTGTCGCAAATACTCGCCCCTACGTCTTTAACGTCAACCACGGCGCCGATGAGTACTGCCAATAATCCGACAAGTTCTGCCATACCAACAAATTCTTCATTATCATATGGGAATCGAAATATGTCAATGCCAATGACTGTTTTTGATCCCTCACGGTCCTCATTTCTTGGGTCACCCGAAAGACTTCGGGATGCTGTCTCTGAGTTCAACGGGTCAATTAAAATTTTGCATCCAGAAAAATTTCTTAGCCAATTGGATATGTATTTTGAAAATATTTCTCTGCCTCCACCCACACAACAATTGATGTCGGCCCAGCGACGACTTATAGGTGATGCGCGTGTATGGTACGAGTCTTTAATTCCTGCACCAAAAACGTATGATGAATTCCGTACCATTTTTCGTCAACATTTTTGGTCTGCAGCGAAAAAAAAAAAAAAACCAACTTCTTTCTTCTCGTTCTGTTATGCAGAAGTTAACCCTAAAGGTTGTAACTTCTGCAGGGGGGTTTCTGTAACGTTCCAGAATAAGTTGGTTTCCACAATATTTATTGTAAAAGGTTTCTCACTGCCAGTCGTGGATGGAGACGATATTTTGGTGTAAATATGTGTCTGATGTTATTTTGGGGAGATATATATATTCAACGCCTAATTCCCGACCATCGTCGCCACCTCTCCGACGTCACCGCATAACTAAATACAGATATTTTAGGCAAGAAGTCTTACAATTTTAATTACTGGCGAATTATCTAATATAGCCGATAGGTATTATAATTTCTTTGTCTCGGCCCACTCCCTTACCGGTCGCCAACGGGTGTATTTTGTCTGTCTCCCGTGTTTTTCGATTTTGTCATTCTTTTGTGTTTAATTGTTATTTCTTGTAATGCCTAATACTAACATGGAGTAAATCCAGGGAATCGTCCCCGCGGCGGAGGTCCGCCTGCGGAGGGAGAGACAGTCGTGGTCGTAGGGATTCTGCGACCACGAGGTGAGTAGAGGAACCTTATATACATATACCCTTTTGTGTTGGTACTTGGCCGGTACAATGATTACAATTATTATTATTATTATTATTATTATTATATTCAGTGTTTGATCTTTATTCCTCAACTATATTATTTCTTCTTACAAAACAATATCATATATGGTAATTGTCTTTCCGACGCCTATGAGTGTTCGGAAAGCCCCTCGCGAGGTTAGCAATAGTATACTACGTTTGTGATTTTTTTCCTATTGTTAATCGTTCGTGAGTTATATGGATGTATATTTTTGAATTATTATTATTATTGTTTTTGTATTATTTTATTATTCTATTATTACCCCCTTTATCAAGGAAGGTTTTTAATGCCGGACTATATGTCCATGCTTTTCCCTCCGTTAACGTAAATTTTTTTCATTTTCTCTCAAATATAACACATTAATTTATCTAACTCTAATTCTCTTGTATTTTATGTTATTTCCTATTTCCGTAGTTTTTTTTTTTAAATCCATGTACTCCGGTCCTACGGACCTCGGTACATGGTTGGCGACCCTTCCAAACCCAAAACACCATGGAGGGTAGTCACTCGGCGCTCGGCCGCGAGAGAACGAGCGAGACGTCGCACGTTGATGACCGACATAAAGGTGAATCGCGTTTTCGGCGACGTACAGGCGTACGTTTATACCGTCGAGTTCTAAAAACGAGGCCTTCCGCACGCTCACATACTGCTCATCCTGTCCGACGCGTACGAGTTCAGGACGGCCGAAGACGTCGATAGCGTCGTTCGCGCCGACGTACCCGACCTGCGGACCGAGCCACGTCTCCACATCATGTGGTGTCGCACATGATACACGGCCCGTGCGGACCCGTCAATCCCGACAGTCCGTGCATGTGCGACGGCGTCTGTTCGAAATCGTATCCGAAAGCGTTAGCCGAGGAAACGGTCTTCCGTTCCGAAGGCGGCAATCCAACGTACAGACGGCCCGACAATGGCACGACGGTGTTCGTCAGAGGAAACGCGGTCGGCAACGGCTTCGTCGTCCCGTACAACCCGTATGTGCTCGCGAAGTACGACGCGCACATAAACGCAGAAGTGTGCTCGGCGGTGAAAAGCGTGATGTACCTGTACAAATACGTGTACAAGGGCCACGACGCCGCCACGGTCGTTATCGACGATGACGAAGTGAGCAGGTACGGTACACGTCGTTATCGACGCGTTCGTTTCGGACACCGCGCACGATGCTAATCCCCTTGATTCGTTACGGTTTCGTCAATGCCCGTTACGTGAGTCCGCCAGAGGCTTTCTGGCGACTGGCCGCGTACGAAATGCACGTGCGCAGTCACACGGTCGTCAGGCTCCCCGTGCACACCGACGGACACCATTACGTGTACTACGAGCGCGGGGACGCGGCCAATCGACTGTGTCACGCGGAACACGCTGGGACGAAACTGACGGCTTTCTTCGCGCTCAACGCGTCCGACGAAAACGCCAGACAGTACCTGTACCACGACATACCCGCACACTACATCTGGAACAATCCGGACAGGACGTGGCGAGCGCGTCGCCGGCATCCGACATACCCGGTGCTGGCGCGGATGTCCGTGGTCAACCCGTTGGACAAGGACCGGTTCAACCTGCGGCTACTGTTGCTCCACCGGAGGGGTCCGTTGTCGTTCGTCGACCTGAGGACGGTGAACGGTGGCGTGTACGACACGTACGCCGGTGCGGCGATCGCGTCGACGACGACGACGGGAACGTCGCGAAACTGTTTTACGTGGACGGACCCGGAGGCACAGGTAAAACGAAGCTGTACGGTTGCCTCATATCGGCACTACGCGGCCAGGGGAGATCCGTGTTGTCTGTCGCTTTCACGGGGATCGCGGCCGGCCTGTTGGACGGCAGCGTTACCGTGCACAATGCGTTCGGACTGCCGGTCGACACGCTCACGGAGGACTCCGCCGTCGGCATCGAACTGCAGAGTTCCGAGATGCCGGTGAAAATGAAGTGGATACAGTTCCCCGTGCAGCTGTCGTTCGCGATGACCGTGATCAAGTCGCAGGGTCAGACGTTCGACCGCGTCGGGATACTTCTACCGTCGCCCGTGTTCACTCACAGTCAGCTGTACGTCTCGTTCTCGCGGGTGCGGGATTCCGGTTCCGTCAGGGTCGGCCTGTCCGCGCTCGACGATGAAGGTCGATTCGTCACGAAAAACGTCGTGTACACTGAAGTACTGGAACATGGGTAAGTGGCAAACGTCGCATGACGTAGAGACACGAGTCCCCACCGCTCCCTGACGATCGGATCGTAGCGCGGGGATAGACGCGACTCCGTCCGCCGACTCGCAAACGGCGTCGATCGTTGGTGTAAGATTTTTTTTTTACTTATAACATGAAATAGGTCGACTGTTGTTCTATTATATTGTACAAAAACATACAGATATAAGATGTTTTAAAAATTGGTTTACTTTTATAATAGGCTAAAATATTACTTATTATTATTTTTTTTTTTTTTACTAATGGTGTTTGCTGTTTCCGTTTAAAATCGTATAAATTTTTTAAATATAAAATTTTTTGTGACTTCTATAAGTCTTAGAAATGCTTTATGTATACATATATATATATATATTTATATACAATAGTTAATTTGGTGGTGGATGCAGGAGGTAGAAGTCTGCACTTATTATTGTTTCAATCCATTCACTATATATATATATGTATATATGTTGTAATGCATTATCATTGTCATTAGTATTTTATTCAGGGATGTGTTTTTTTTTTACCTATATATTGTTTAAATTATTTTATTTTTTTGTTACGTTTATTATGTTTAAAGAAACACACACACATATTTATACATACGATATATGTCTTGGGTTATTATTTATTTCTGAGATCGTTGGTGTAAGATTTTTTTTTTTACTTAAAACATGAAATAGGATGAATGTTGTTCAATTGTATTGTACAAAAACATACGGATGTAAGATGTTTTAAAAATTGTTTTACTTTTATAATAGGTTAAAGTATTTCTTATTATTATTATATTTTTTTTTACTAATAGTATATGCTGTTTACGTTTAAAATCATTTAAATTTATTAAATTTAAATTTTTTTGTGACTTCTATAAGTCTTAGAAATGCTTTATGTATACACATATATAGATATATATATATATTTATATACTGTAGTTAATTTGGTGGTGGTCGCAAAGGGGAAGGAATCTGTCTTTCATTTTTTCTGAATCCAATCATTATATATATATATATATATATATATATATATATATATATGTTGTCAAGTATTATTGTAATAAATATTATTCCAGGGATGTGTTTTAATGTTTTTTTTTTACTTAAAAATTCTTTTGATTAGTACATATTTATGAAAAATGCCTTAACTTATTCATATATTATATTATATATAATTTTTTTTTTTTTGTGACTTCTATATCTTAGAAAAATACACACACACACACACACAATATATATATATATATATCCCTTGGATTATTATTAGTATTTATTATTATATTTTTATTTTTTTCTTTATAGTTATTATAATATATGCTGTTTCCGTTTACAAAAATTTTTACATTTTTAAAATTAAAATTAGGTTTTTAATTTTTTTGTGACTTCTATAAGTTTTAGAAACGCTTTATAATTATATGCTTATATCCAAATTATATTTTTTATAACATATATATGTATATATATGTCATGCATTATTATTGTTATTAGTATTATTTCAAGGATGTGTTTTAATATTTTTTTTACCTGTAAATTCATTTGATAAGTACATATTTAAAAAAAAACCTAAACTTATTCATTTTACTTTTACTTTTCTATATTTGCATGCTATTGTTTTATTAAACTGTACAAACACATTCAAACATAACAATAATGTTGTGTTATTGAAATTGTTCTTTTTCTTTTTCATTCAAAAGACACACAGTTCATGCGTGACACGTATGTGTGCGAGACGTAATCGGTTGTCGGTGAAAGTAAAAAAAATAACTACAATTATTTTTTTTTTTTTTACAAAAATGTATACGGTAGAGGAACAGATACGGTTAGGTTATTATTATTTCTGAGATTATTGGTTTTAAATTTTTTTTTTTTTACTTCAAAAAACATGAAATAGGATGACTTTGTTCTATTATATTGTACAAAAACATACAGATATAAGACGTTTTAAAAATTGTTTTATTTTTGTAATAGGTTAAAGTATTTATTATTATTATTATTATTTTTTTTTTTTGTTACTTATTCTTTTTGGACAGACACACACACATATATATTGTATATATATATATACATATATATATGTTTTAGAAGCACATTTTATACGTATAGTGGTTGATTTGAGGATGAAGACACGGGGGCAAAGCTTCTTTTTCGTTTTTTTACGTAACACATTACAGGTTTTATTCTTCAAGGAAAGCGGTGAACACGACTTATGATAGATAAATAATTGGTTTTTGTTTTGTTACCTATATATTGTTTTAATTATTTTATTTTTTTGTTACTTTTCTATGTCAAAACTTTCAAAGATATATTTATATATACACACACAATTTATGTCTTGGATTATTATTATTATTATTATTAGTATTTTTTTTTCTAATATATGCTTTTTCCATTTTAAATTTTTTTTGACTTTTCTATAAATCTTAGAAACTCTTTATAAATGTGTGTATATATATAAACCATATTTTATAACATATATCTATATATATATATTTATATACAGTAGTTTATTTGGTGGTGGACGCAGGGGGAAGAAATCTGTCCTTCATTTTTCTCAATCCAATCATTATATATGTATATATGTTGTCATGCATTATCATTATTATTAGTATTAGTTGAGGGATATGTTTTAAAGTTTTTTTAACTATACTATATAAACTATATATTGTTTTAATTATTTTATTTTTTTGTTACTTTTTTATGTTTAAAGACCCACACACACACACTTATATATGTACAATATATGTCTCGGATTATTATTTATTTCTGTGATTATTACATAATGATTTTTTTTTTTTATTTAAAACATGAAATAGGATGACTATTGTTCTATTATATTGTACTAAAACATGCAGATATAAGATGGTTTAAAAATTGTTTTACATTTGTAATAGGTTAATGTATTAATTATTGTTATTATTTTTTTACTAATAATATATGCTGTTTCCATTTAGAATTGTTTAAATTTTATTTTTTTGTGATTTTTCTAAAAGTCTTAGAAACGCTTTATAAATACATGTATATACATAAACCATATTTTATAACATATTATATTATTATTATTTTTGTTTAATCCAATCGCTATAGCTATATATATGTGATGTGTTGGATTATCATTATTATTGGTATTATGTAAGGGATATGATTTAAAACTTTGTTTTACATGTTAATTGTTTTGATTAGTACATATTTAAGAAAAATGCCTAAACCTATTCAGATATTAAATTATAGATTTTTATTAATTTTTTTATGACTTTTCTATGTCTTAGACAGGCACACACACACACACACATGTATATTAAATATATATATGTCCTAGGAGCGCATTATATATGAATAGTGGTTGATTTGATGATGAAGGCATGGTAACAGAGCTTCTTTTCCGTTCTCTTACCTAACACATAACAGTTTTCATTCCTCAACAAAGAAAGCGGTGAACACAGCTTACATAAATATGTAGTTATTGTTGTTTATTTTCCTATTCCAAGTATCCTCAATATTGCAAACACCCCTCCTCTCGACCTGAAAAGAATGCAGAACGCCACACTTCATAAAGCTAGACGAGCACAAAACAACAACTCCCCGAATCTATAAAACACAATAAACTTCAGTATCCTCAAGTTCAATTGCTCAGGAATATTCAAATATGAGCATCCATTCACTCCTCCATGGGTAATGAAATTACACTCCAACACCAATCTCTCTCTTCATAATAAAAGCAAAACTACGGCCAATACTTTTCAAAGCCTGGTTCATTCTTTACTGGAAGACCATCACTACTTCACCTTGTTTTACACTGATGGATCAAAAACCGTAGCAGGTGTAGGGGCATCTGTATACTCCACTGACATAATAAAAATGTTCAAATTACCAGACTTCTGCTCTATATACACAGCAGAAGCCTATGCGATCTATCAAGCACTCGAAATAATTAAACAACTCAAAATCGACAAAGCATTGATACAAAGCGACTCTCTAAGCTCTATAAACAGCATCTGCAATATAAATCAACCCAATATCTTATCCAGAATAATTCAAAACCAGATTTCTACACTTAACAGTCTCAATCAAGATGTCAAGCTCACATGGATCCCTGGCCACGTTGGAATCCATGGTAACGAAATTGCAGACACCTACGCCAAAAGAGCAATAAACTCCCCTGAAGCCATTTCTTCCCAAATTTGTTCTCTGAGAGACATCAAGCGAGCCATACAATCTCAGATACTGCAACTGTGGCAACACCGCTGGTCGTTGTCACAAACCAAGTTAAACGAAATTAAACCTTCTATTAACCCTTGGACAACCTTCCACTCCAAAAGACGCCCCGAAGTCGTAATCAATAGACTCAGAATAGGGCACACCAGGCTCACCCACTGTTTCCTTATGAGACACGAAGAACCAGAACTATGTATTACTTGCGGGGAAGCATTTGTTATAATCAATCAATTTGAGTTATTCATCACTATATTTTGTAAGGTTATGTTCTATATATTTATAAGGTTATATTATTATTGTTTTATTGTTGTTGTTGTTTGTACAACATTGTGTGCTTGTTGAATAGTGTTTTCTTTAAATGAATAAATTAATTTAACAGGTTATGGGCCCAGGAAGTAAGTGTTTTTTCTTTCTAGTTTTATATTGAGCAATATAGAAGAAAGAAGAGTGATTAAACAATTCAATGGTGTTGGTTTTGACTGCTGGAAGTTCAGAATTGAAGTTTTGTTGGCTGAACATGCGGTTTTAGAATGCATTTCCATTGATAGTACTTCCATTATTGATACTGGGAAATTAGAAGAATTTAAAAGGAAAGACCTTAAGGCTAAATCTATTCTTGTACAAAGTATCGCGGACACACATCTGGAGTACATAAGAGAAGCTGGGACAGCTTATGAAATATGGCAGAAGTTATTGAATTCATTTGAAAGAAAAGGTGTATCTAATAGACTTTACTTATTGAAGAAATTGTTGTTAACTAAGTATTCTCAAGATGAATCTATGGAGGAACATATTACTAGATTTGATGAATTAGTCAGACAAGTCAAATCATCAGGTGCCAAATTAGAAGATGATTTAGTGGCATGTTTATTATTGTTGACTTTGCCGGAGTCATACAATATGGTTGTAACAGCAATTGAAACACTTTCTAATGATAAAATTACTTTAGAATTTGTTAAAAGGTCGAATATTAGATGAACAAACTAAGCGTTTAAATAATGATTATTCCAGAGATTTAAGTTCAAAATCAAACAATGCTGCTTTTAATTCATTTCAGTTCAACTGCAATTACTGCAAATTACCAGGTCATAAATATGCTGACTGTAGAAAAAGAAAAGCAGACAACTTAAAGAAACCAGTTAAGTGGAAACCAAAAAAAACACAAGCAAATTACACTAAAAATAATCATGAAGAAAATAATGATAGAAATGTTGCTTTTAACATTTCAAGTTATCAAATTACTGATAACTGTAATAACAAAATTACTTGGTTTTTAGACTCTGGAGCTACTGATCATTTAATTAATGATGAAAAATATTTCTTGTCTTCAGAAAATTTAGAAAATCCAATTACTATTGGTGTAGCCAAGAGTGGATCGAATTTGTTTGGTACAAAAACTGGTAAAGTTGTTGTAGTACAGAAATTAAACGGTAAAGCTGTGTGTTGTACAATTAATAATGTTTTATATGTACCTAACTTAAGAAAGAATTTACTTTCTGCTGGAAAGATTGAAAGTTCTGGTTTAAAAATAATATTGTCGAATGGTATGGTACAAATAATGGATGATATTGGAGTTATTGCTGTTGGTTATCGTAATGGAACATTGTATGAATTAAAGTTTGATTTGCAGCATGAACAGAGTGTAAATTTATGTGATAATGATAATTTTGTACTTTGGCATAGAAGGCCATTTAAATGACAATTCTATGCTGAAATTAAAATCAATGGTGAAAGGCTTAACGATCAATAAATGTATGAATAACAATATTAAATGTGAATGTTGTATTTTAGGCAAACAGTCCAGAAGGCCATTTAATAAGAAACATACACGAGCATCAAGAGTATTGGAACTTGTTCACACCGACATTTGTGGTCCTATTACTCCAACTTCATGGAATGAAAAGAATTATTTTGTTACATTTTTGGATGATTACACTCATTTTGCAATGGTTTATATACTCAAGAGTAAAAATGAAGTTTTTGATAAACTAAAAGAGTTTGAAGCTTTAGTAAGTGCGAAATTCAATATTTGTATTTCAACTTTAAGATGTGATAATGGTGGTGAATACACATCTAAAGTACTTACTAACTTTTGTAAACAAAAAGGTATAAAATTACAATACACTGCTCCATATACTGCTGAAATGAATGGACATGCGGAACGTTTAAATAGAACAATTGTTGAACGTGCAAGATCCATGTTGATTGATAGTAAACTAGATAAGTCCATGTGGAATGAAGCAGTTTTAGCAGCAACATATATTATTAATCGATCACCTACATCAATTTTGTACAGTAAAACACCTTCAGAATTATGGACAAATGTTACACCAGATATTAGTAATTTAAGAGTGTTTGGTTCTACGGCGTATCTTCATAAACCAAAGCATATGAGAAATAAATTTGATAATTAATCTGAAAAATATATTATGGTAGGTTATAGTGATCGAGGTTATAGACTTTTTGATAAAGAAAATAAAAAATTAATTATTGGTCGAAATGTGATTTTTGATGAAAATAATAAAGAAGAATCTATATATACGCATATAGAGAATAATAAAGAAAAATTTATATATACACATGTAGAGAATAATGAAGAAAAATCTATATCTACGCATGTAGAAAATAATGAAAAAAATCTATATCTACGCATGCAGAGAATAATGAAGAAAAGATTGAAGACAAGGAAACTCAAAGGCCCACTAGACAAATTAAAAAACCTTCATACTTAAATGATTATGAGACGTCATTCCTTGCTTTAGCTATGTCAGCTGAAAATATAGTTAGCAATGTACCCTGTAGTTATGATGAAGCGTTAAAAAATGAATATAAAGACAAGTGGATAGAAGCATTGAAGGAGGAAATGGAAGCTCACTCACTTAATGAGACTTGGACAATTGTACCAAAGCAAGAAAATATGAAACTAATATCATGTAGATAGGTTTATAAAGTAAAAACAAATAAAAATGGAGAAATAGAGAGATATAAAGCTCGACTTGTAGCAAGAGGATATTCTCAAATCCAAGGCATTGATTATGTGGAAACGTATGCTCCAGTTGCCAATATTGTAACGGTGAGAACATTACTCGCATTAGTAAATCATTATCAGTTACACCTATTCCAAATGGACGTACGAACAGCATTTTTAAATGGTTATCTTAAAGAAGATTTATTTATGGAACAACCAGAAGGTTATAATAGCAGTAATATGGTTTGTAAACTTAATCGTTCTATATATGGATTGAAACAGGCATCTAGATGTTGGAATCAGAGATTTGACTGTTTTATCATAAAACAAGGCTTCAAAAGATGTAACTCTGATACATGTTTATATACCAAGTTTGAAAATGAAGATTTGTTAATTTTATTATTATATGTTGATGATATTCTTATTACTGGAAATTGCTTACAGAAAATTATAACTCTTAAAAAAATTTTATCATCAGAATTTAAAATGGAAGACATTGGTTCAGTCAGTAATTTTCTAGGTATGTCAATTGATCATAATGAAGATAACATAAGAATTGATCAACATATATATATTAATAAATTGCTTAAACGTTTTGGAATGTCAAATTGCAAATCTGTATCAACGCCTATGGAAACAAAGCTGTCACTATGTCAAAATACAAGGCAAACTACAAGTAAACCATACAAAGAGTTGATTGGTTGTCTTATGTATTTAGCACATTCAAGACCTGATATTTGTTACTCAATAAATTATCTTAGCCGTTTTCAGTCGAATCCTACTGATGAACATTGGATTCACTTGAAGAGAATACTAAAGTATTTGGCAGAAACAAAAGATCTTGGACTTAATTACTTGAGAAACAAATCATCAGATCCTTTAGTTGGATACTGTGACTCAGACTTTGCTGGTGATGAAAATGATCGTAAGTCAACAACAGGATATCTGTTCAAAATATTTGGATGTGCAGTTTGTTGGATAAGTCGCAAACAGCAAACTATTGCACTTTCTAGTACAGAGGCGGAATATGTAGCCTTTACAGCAGCTTTATCAGAATGTATATGGTTAAGAGGACTTTTAGAAGAACTCAGTCAAAAGTTACCTCCTACTACAATGTTCGAGGATAATCAATCATGCATAAAATTTATAAAGGAACCCAGGAAGCACAACAGACTCAAGCACATTGATATAAAATTCAATTTTATCAAAGAAGTGGTGGATAGCGGAGTTGTCACAGTAAAATATTTAAGATCTGAAGAACAACTGGCGGATATTCTAACAAAACCACTTTAAAATTTAGAAGTGAAATAGGAATGTGTTGATTTATATGTTATTATGATATAATTATTGATGTTTGATTAATATTATGTATTTTTATGATGTATGTATTTTTACTATGGAGTCTTGCTCACATATTTGTAAAATGTTCAAATTGAGGAGGAGTGTTATAATCAATCAATTTGAGTTAGTCATCACTATATTTTGTAAGGTTATGTTATATATATTTATAAGGTTATATTATTATTGTTTTATTGTTGTTGTTGTTTGTACAACATTGTGTGCTTATTGAATAGTGTTTTCTTTAAATGAATAAATTAATTTAACAGCATTAACAGTCAAACACATTATTTTATTCTGTCGTAATTATGCTGATACTAGAACAGCTCTGAATTTACCAGACCATTTATACGAAGCACTTGGACCAGATCAAGAAAACTTCAACAAAATCATCACCTTCTTAATAACAACCAAACTGTACAACCTTATCTAATTTTATCTTAAATTTTTTTTTAGCTGTTCTCTCTTATCTATATATCCCTAACTATTTATGCCTAACATTTTGTTATTATTTATAACCTTATTCTATGTACAAACATAATGTAATATTAATATTGTAAAATTCGTAAGCCAATAACCTAAGGCGTTGAGGCTTTAATAATAGAAAAAAAAAAAAAGAAAAAAAGCGATGGACAAAGCTTGCATAAATATGTATAGGTTCGGTGTATATTTATGTGCTGTTTCCCTTACTATTCGCACCGGTTTCTGCAATAGTGACTGTCGGGTATTTTTCTTTTTGTTATTTTTAATAAGTTATAACTTATCATCATACATACATGTGTATGTGTGTGTCATACTTTAAACAGTGGCAGGATGTAATATTAAATTTTTATCATATATATCATCATACACCTTATGCAAAACACACATATATATGATGCCATGAATTGTATTAAATATTTCAAAAAAGTATTTTTTGTGTAGTAAATTTAAATTTTTATTTTTTTTTCACACTGATTATGTATGTCGAATCAGTTGTATGTTGTTAGCATTGATGCAATTCATATCCGTTATGTTTGTCCTTTGCCTAAACTTATAAATGAATTTTTTGTGACTTTTCTATAAGTTTTAAAACACACTATAAATGTACCGGCGTAAACCATATTATGCAATATATATATATATATGTTTAGTAGTTTATTCGATGGTGGAAGCATGGGCAATCTATCCTTATTTTTTTCCCCAATTCAATCTTTATATCTATATTTGATGTCAAGTATATATGCTTTTGATTATCTTTAATATTAGTATTATTTGAGGGATATGTTTTAAAGCTTTTTTGTTACCCATTTATTGTTTTGATTATTATTTTTTATTAAGAAAAATGTCTAAACTTATTCATTTTATATATATATATGTTATATTAATTTTTTTTTTTTGTGACTTTTCTATTTGTATTAGAACGATACACACACACACACATATATGTACAATATGTGGCTTAGAGTATTATTTATTTCTGATATTGTTGGTTTTGAAAAAATGTTTTCCTTACTATTCATTAAATAGTTATGCTATTGTTCAATTATATCGTACAAACACGTTCAAATATTAGATGTTGTTTTAATAAATTGTTTTACTTTTATAATAGATTAAATTAATTATTTTTTATTTTTATTTATTTTACAAAATAATATATGCTGTTTTCGTTTAAAATTGTTATTATTGTCGGAATTCATATCCTTTAAATTTGTATGTTATTATTTCGTTATTTGTATTTCAACGATATGTTTTAAATCTATATATATATTGTTTTAATTATTTTATTATTGTAATATATACTTTTCTATACGTTTAATAATACATCTTGAGAATTTTTTTTTTACTCAAAAACACGAAATAAGATATAGTATAGAATTGTACAAAAACATACGGATGTCATAGTATTTCTTATTATTAAAATTTTTTTTTACATTCATTATATATATTATTATGTCATGTATTATATACGTCTCGGACACGTCGTTACGTAGTTTTATTATACGTGTTTGTCGTTTTTGTTCACGTCTTTTTTTCCCTTCGCCTGCGCGATTGTCTTTCGCGATTTACCGGTTTTTTTCTTTTTTTTAAAACCAAACCGCGAGCCATTACGGATGAAACTCGATGGTTTACGTATTTTCGTGCCTAAGAGTACTCGACGGCGTCGACCTAAACGTAAGTGTTTTGTTTTAAAATATCGTTTTTTTTATTATCGTTTTGCGTCTTATTATTATTTTTGATTCGGTTGATTAGTGTCGACCTATTTAAGTCTACGATTCGGTTACAGAACGTTATGAACACACGCAAAATATTCCGTCGGCGGCGGCGGCGGTTTTTTCCCGCAGCCGCCGCCGCCGTTATCGTTCCCGACGATGATAACGATAATATAAGTTTTTCGAACCGCCGTCACGTACGATATCGTGTACGCGTATTCGTCTCCGACAACGTCTATATATTAAAAAAAAAATACCGAGTGAATAATGCGTGTGGCAGTGGCGTTTTCATCCGACCGTTTCCGTATTGGTTCGTATCGTTCCGGTTCAGGTCCGCGGTGAAGGAGTTTCGCGCACCGACCGCCGAGTACGTATAATACGACGCCGACGGCTACGTGTCGTCGTAATTCTTATTTTTTGTTTTCAGGATTTTCAGGACGGCCGTTCCGAACGGACGACTCGACGGATTTTACGCGGAACGAACCGTCAGGAATATGTTTTTCGGTTCTACGCTCGACGGACGGATGCTGTTTCGTCGTCGAACTTCTACGCGGCGTCCTTATCGTTCGGACGATGCACGCGATAACGTGAGTATGACGATTTCTTTTATATATTGGCTAACAACACTTTAACGACTTTGTGTATTGTACGAAAACGATAAGACTCATACGATTATAACGATTGTGTGTTCGGTAGGATTGTTTCGTGCTCGGCGGTCGAAGAACGGACGATACGGCGCGGTATAAGCTCCCCCGGGTCGGACGTTAGCGCGTCGGGATGTCGAGAAGTCGGAAGTCTGTGGCCGACTTTCCCGGTCGAACCGTCCGAACCGAAAGCGTAGACTTTCGATTACGTCGGCGATCGGTCGTCAAAAGACACGTTACGTTTCGATCAGTCATACGTATACGAGTGTACCATTCGCTACCTGTTTCAGCTAAATAGACGGTTGGGTGTTATTTTTTTTTTTATTATTATCGAATAAATGTCATGTATGTTTTATATGTTTTTTATATATATATATATTTATTTTTTATTTTTTATGTCATGCAAGTTTCTTTAACTATACTATATAAACTATATATTGTTTTAATTATTTTATTTTTTTGTTACTTTTTTATGTTTAAAGACCCACACACACACACTTATATATGTACAATATATGTCTCGGATTATTATTTATTTCTGTGATTATTAAATTATGATTTTTTTTTTTTATTTTAAACATGAAATAGGATGACTTTGTTCTATTATATTGTACAAAAACATACAGATATAACACGTTTTAAAAATTGTTTTACTTTTGTAATAGGTTAAAGTATTTATTATTATTATTTTTTTTTTTTATTGTTACTTTGTCTTCTCGGACAGACACACACACATATATATTGTATATATATATACATATCTATATGTCTTAGAAGCACATTTTATACGTATAGTGGTTGATTTGAGGATGAAGACACGGGGACAAAGCTTCTTTTTCGTTTTTTTACATAACACATTACAGTTTTTATTCATCAAGGAAAGCGGTGAACACGACTTAAGATAGATTAATAATTGGTTTTCTTTTTTTTTTACCTACATATTGTTTTAATTATTTTATTTTTTTTGTTACTTTTCTATGTCAAAACTTTCACAGATATATATATATTTATATATACACACAATATATGTCTTCGATTATTATTATTATATTATTATTATTATTATTAGAAATTTTTTTTTCCTTCTAATAATATATGCTGTTTCTATATTAATTTTTTTGTGACATTTCTATAAATCTTAGAAACTCTTTATAAATGTGTGTATATATATATAACCCAACTTTTATAAACATATATCTATATATATACAGTAGTTTATTTGGTGGTGGACGGGGGAAGAAATCTGTCCTTAATTTGTTCTCAATCCAATTACTATATATATATATGTATATATGTTGTCATGCATTATCATTATTATTAGTATTAGTTGAGGGATATGTTTTAAAGTTGTTTTAACTATACATATAAACTATATATTGTTTTAAATATTTTATTTTTTTGTTACTTTTTTATGTTTAAAGACACACACTCACACACACCTATATATGTACAATATATGTTTTGGATTATTATTTATTTCTGTGATTATTACATTATGATTTTTTTTTTTTATTTTAAAAAATGAAATAGGATGACTATTGTTCTATAATATTGTACAAAAACATGCAGATATAAGATGGTTTAAAAAATTGTTTTACATTTGTAATAGGTTAATGTATTAATTATTGTTATTATTTTTTTACTAATAATATATGCTGTTTCCATTTAGAATTGTTTAAATTTTTTGAAATTTGTAATTTTAACTTAAATTATGTTTTTTATTTTTTTGTGATTTTTTGTAAAAGTGTTAGTAAGCTTTATAAATACATGTATATACATAAACCATATTTTATAACTTATTATATTATTATTATTTTTGCTTAATCCAATCGCTATATATCTATAATATGTGATGTGTTGGATTATCATTATTATTGGTATTATTTAAGGGATATGATTTAAAACTTTGTTTTACATGTTAATTGTTTTGATTAGTACATATTTAAGAAAAATGCCTAAACCTATTCAGATATTAAATTATAGATTTTTATTAATTTTTTTTATGACTTTTCTATGTCTTAGACAAGCACACACACACACACACACATGTATATTGTATATGTATATGTCCTAGGAGCGCATTATATATGAATAGTGGTTGATTTAATGATGAAGGCATGGGAACAGAGCTTCTTTTCCGTTTTCTTACCTAACATATAACAGTTTTCATTCCTCAACAAAGAAAGCGGTGAACACAGCTTACATAAATATGTATAGGTTCGTGTATATTTTATGTGCTGTTCCCTTACTATTCGCACCGGTTTCTGCAATAGTGACTGTCGGGTATTTTTCTTTTTGTTATTTTTAATAAGTTATAAGTATCATCGTATGTTGATATACGTCACATACATACATGTGTATGTGTTTGTCATACTTTAAACAGTAGCAGGATGTAACATTAAAGTTTTTCATCATATATATATCATCAACACCTTATGCAAAACACACATATGTATGATGCCATTAAATATTTCAAAAAAGTATTTTTTGTGTAGTAAATTTAAATGTTGTTTTTTTTCACTGATTATGTATGTCGAATCAGTTGTATATTGTTAGCATTGGTGCAATTCATATACGTTATGTTTGTCCCTTGCCTAAACTTATAAATGAATTTTTTAAACCATATTATGCAATATATATATATATATGTTTAGTAGTTTATTTGATGGTGGATGCATGGCAATCTATCCTTATTTTTTTTCCCAATTCAATCTATATATCTATATTTGATGTCAAGTATGTATGCCTTTGATTATCAGTAATATTAGTATTATTTGAGGGATATGTTTTAAAGCTTTTTTGTTACCCATTTATTGTTTTGATTATTATATTTATTTAAGAAAAATTACTAAACTTATTCTTTTTATATATATATGTTATATTAATTTTTTTTTTTTGTGACTTTTCTATATGTATTAGAACGATACACACACACACACACCACACATATATGTACCAATATGTGTCTTAGAGTATTATTATTTCTGATATTGTTGGTTTTTAAAAAAATGTTTTCCTTACTATTCATTAAATAGTTTTGCTATTGTTCAATTATATCGTACAAACACGTTCAAATAATTGATGTTGTTTTTTAATAAATTGTTTTACTTTTATAATAGATTAAAACTAATTATTTTTTATTTTTATTTATTTTACAAATAATATATGCTTTTTCGTTTAAAAATTGTTATTATTGTCAGAATTCATATCCTTTAAATTTGTCCTTCGCCTTTTACGTATAAGATTTTTATTATTATATATTTTTACTGTTATTTGCTGTTACTGTTATTATTGTTAATATTACTTTTATTATTATTTTGTCATTCGCAAAATATATATATATATATGAAAAATGTCAACGTCTGGCAAACGATGTAAAAGAGACTGAGTGATCCGGTGATTTAGCCACGGCGGGGAGAAACACCGAGTTCACGTGCCCCCATTACCCCCACCACTCCCCGCCGAAATTTTATACACATATACGAATTTTTTTAGAGAAGACCGAATCCCGACGTCCTGCGAACGATTTTTACGTGACCGACACTAGACCGTCTCTATATAGCGCCGAAGTCGCGAAATTATCCCATCATACATTTACAAAAATTATAAAAAACATAACTAACTACAAAGAGATGCCCGTACGCTTTTACCGAGTTCACAGCGGACCGAAATTTCATCCTTACGTCCCGACGAACGTTTTTTAAGAACCCGTCACGGTATAGAAATACGACACGGTCTGAGCTCGCCCCGGTCGGACGTGTGCACGTGCTGAAGTCTATCGAGTCTGGAGGTTTTCAAACGACCGTGGTCGGTGGCTGCCGTTCTCGGACGAACGCTCTACAACGAAAGCGTAAACTTCTACCCCGATCACTAATACGGCTACCGTTATCCTGGAGGTCGGTCATTAAACGATACCGATAGTGTTACAGTAACCGTTTTCATTTTTTGTATAAAACGCGATACACATAAATATATATATATATATATAGAGTAGCTGTGTATATTTATATGTCGTTCCTTTACTGTGCGCACCTGTTTCCGCAAAAGCGACTGTCTGGGCATTTTTCTTTTGTTATTTTTAATAAGTCATAAGTATCATTGTACGTATGATATACGTCACATACGTACATGTGTATGTGTGTTGTCATACTTTATACAACGGTAGGACGGTCGTGTATTTATGTAACGAATTGTATTATATATTTCAAAAAACCGTTTTTTTCGTGTCATAAATTTAAATATTTGTTTTTTTTTTATACCCGATTACGTATGTCGTATCGGTTTTAAATTGTTAGCGTTGATGCAATTCATATCTTTTACGTTTGCTCCTTTGCATAAACTTATATATACGTTTTTTGTGACTCTTCCATAAGCTTAGAAACACTAATATATTTATGCTATATCGGAAGTAGATAAAAACCAGCTATTGTTTTTTTCATATATTAGATTTTTATTATAAATTTTTTTTACCGTTATTATATAATTTGGGTTTTTTAAAATTGTTATTGGCAAAATATTACATTATATATATGTATATAATTTTAACGGCCGCAAAAGATTTAGAGGTGACAGTGTGAACCGGTGCTGATACCAGGGAAGGAGTGACACCGGGTTCATTCACCGTCATGGACCGGTGATTTTTTTTCTTCCATAGCTTTTACTCCTTTTACGCACCGCAGCGAAATTCGTTCGTGGCGTTCGTATCTGGGGGGCTATTCTGAAACTCGTACGAAAAAGATCCATACTGGAAACGCCGTTTTCACATGGTTTTTCCCAAAATATCATAATATCGTATTTCGAAAACATTTCCGTATACGGATCCATTTATGTCATGTGAAACATTTTCACACGAATACTTCGGATGGGTTTTCGCGTGTGAAAGCGGTTTCCGTTATACGGAAATATTTTATTATTTTGCTTTTGATGGAATTGTATTAGAAAATTCAACAATTATAACAGACTTCCACCAAATATGATATTAACATATCAAAACACTATTAACTGTACAATGTGTTTAAAATTAATAGAAAATGTATTTATTTTGCTTTCTATCAATTGCAACTGTTTAGCGTGTGATTTCTGTGTGTATTGATTAAATAATTAATAATACAATAATATACTTAATCAAACCCCCACATATGCCACAACATCAGTATCACCTTATTGATGTCTAATTTTTCTGTTGCGTATGTTGTTACAAATTGCACGTTTGTACTCATACATTTTACATTGCGAGTTGATATATTCGACGTTGAGGAGTCACGTGTTTTTATAAAATTGTCGAATGATTTTCAAGTATTAAATCATACGTTCATAGAAAACTTTGATATGACGATTTGGATTTACATGAACTATTCGCGGTCTGGGTATAGCCGTACCTTGAACATGTCCGAAGATATGGCGCATGTAGCAGAAGACTCGTACATGAAGGAGTTAAATCCTTTTACAGGTTGTAAAGCTTGTACAAGTTATTATAACACTGCTTAAATATTTGGTGGTTTAGCCGTGCTTTGATGCGGATTTGAATAAATACTGATGCTATAGCCACAAAAAACAACCTAGACATTAGCTTGTTATAAGCTTTATTCAATATATTGTACACTTGGTCAAAGAGGATATTTTGATTAAACATTAGGCTTAATATAGTATTAATGTGTCCAATTTAAATTTAAAAACCATCTCTGGTGTTTTTAGGTTTTTAATTTAAACTTAAATTAATTACCCTTGGTATATAAATATATAATACTAATTAAGTATATTTTCTTTTGAATCTTATTCACTTAGGATTGTATCCGAAGAGATAATTCATTAAACGATATACGGCTGTCTTAAGGGAATTGGTCTAACGTGTCATTACTTTGGTGACTCCTTATATGAATGATACCATCTACATCTAGAGGATTAACCACTCCCTTTACATTTGAACGAAAAGTAAGGATAAGTTAACCATTAGTACAATATTAAATAAAATTTATTAATACTGTTAAAAAATTTAAGGGAAAATGACTATTTAGATTTTTGTTTCGTGTATTCACCGTTATATATTTTGTATTTATTTTTATTATTATCATGTGTGTAAAGGACTTTGTAAAGGATCTTATTCATCTTACATTAGTTGTCTTCAAAATTAAAAATTAAAATATTTAATAGGTAGATATTATTTAAAAAATTAGTATAGTTTGAATTTAATATATTTTCCCAATTATCGTTTAGATATATTTATTTTATTTATTTAGAGGGCCAATGCCCATTATAATTAATTTAATAAGTCATGCACATTGTTGCCAATGCTAAATTTTAAAGTTTTTTCTTCTTTTTTTCACTATCTTTAATATATATATAGAACACTGGGTGTATGGTCATAAATGTGACAAACTCCGGGAAATGAAATATAATAACACCAACTCCTTGCTATTCATTATTTTTCATAAAATTCTAAGAGTTTTATTTTTCATTACATGACGTTACAACATCACAAACATGAATAAATAAAAATTAGAAATCTACCTCAATTGCACACTATTTAGCTCATTAAAAATCCTTAGGAAAATAAAACAAAACGATCAAAGATTTCTGGATTGCATAAGGCATTAGTTACTTCTTCAATAATTCTGCTAACAGATGATTTTGAGACACCGATAGCATGTCGATTTTCGCCAAAATCCCATTTGGTAATACAGCAGCAAAAAATCTCAAAAGCAATAATTACCTTAAAATAATTATCAATTTAAAAAATAAGTAAATACAATTTGAAAGCATTAAATAAATAATTAAACAATAAATCAATAATAATAAAAACCCTTGTTGGAGTTGATTATTTCAATTACCAATTTGATGTGTATTGACTATTTTGTTGTAACTTACATTAATTAAATGATTATAGGTTTTTTGAAACAATGCATGATACTGCACTTATACTAATCATATAATATACAGGGGGTGTTTGGTCATAAATGTGACAAACTCCGGTGGAATGATTTTACACCTCAATGCACCAAAAAAGTTGCTCTTGGCCCCTGTCCAAACTCTCAGGATAGGAGATTTCGGGTTTTTTCTTTATTTTTTGAGGAACACGAGTTTTTTTTCTTAAAGCTGTCATATCTCCAAGCTATTAATCCTAGGAAAATATTTTTAAAAAAACCATTTGAAAAAGCATATTAAATTTTCATGAAGACACCATAATTACTAAATACATTAGATACGTTATATTTACATTTTCATAAAATTTTGTAACGATAGCATTTTTCAAAATTTCCAAAACTTCAAAAATTTCAATAGGTTTTCAATTGTATTTTTCGAACTCAAATTTTTCTAGAATAAGCTTTTCGGTTATTCACAAAAATTTCTCTTTTAATTAAGCTTTCCAACGGTATATTCATTTTTTTGCAATTCCGTTTTGATTTGTTAGAGAAATTCAACTAGAAAGGTAAAAATTCGTATGGGTGTAGAGGAACGGGGAAGGAGGTGATATAAAATTTTGATCTGGAAGCTGCGATTTTTATTTTTTTGGGTTTTTTTTGGTTATGCATTCGGGAAAACTATTATTACCGTTCATTATTTCCCGGGAAAAAACCTCTGCCCCAGTTAAGCTTTTAACGGGTTCTAAGAAAAACCCAAAACTTGTGAGATGGGAAGAGAGAATTTTTTTTTTTTGTCGAAATTTTCCCGGAAACTCTGCTTTTTATCATCCAGGCCTAAATGTTTTCTCATTTACAAAAAAAATTTAGTGTTATGCTTTGCAAGGGGTCCTTTTATATGCCAAAATCAAAAAGAACTTGGCAAAAGCTACCTTTAGGTTTTTTAATGGAATACGGGGGCTCAGAGGGGGTAGGTAACGGTTTGGGGGAGACCCCCTTCCTTTACCCTCACTTTTTAAGGTTTTATCGAAACCCGCAGAAAGGGAACTTTTCTTTCGGCAATAAGAGAGCCCGGAAGATGGAGACATCCTAGATAATGTCACGAGTCCCGAGCCATTTCGGGCGGGGCGATTGGGTTTTTGTTTCCCCTGGAAAGGTTGGGGTGTTCTAGACAAAAACTTAACCAAACCCTATTTTAGGGTCAAGGGTGGAAGGTACGGAAACAAAAAATAACTTTTTGCAAGGGGTTTTTTGTAAAATGACGCGAGGGTCCCCAAATTTTTTTCAGAAACTTTTGGACGAAGGTCTCATTCACAAGGGGTGGGTTCAACGTGCACAACGTCCTTTAAAAGCAGCGGAAAATCCCGCTTTATACTCAAAACGATTCCAACGGCATTTAAAACTTTTGGTTGGGTTTTATTAAATTTGATTGTGGGTCCTTTTTTCGTTTCCCCCAAACTTGGAGGTATGATTTTACGTTTTTACAACTAACTTGCCCCCCTTTGAGGATTGCCATTGTAATTTGAAAAGAATTATTTTTCAACATTGGAGCCCCTCCTCACTTTACTCGGACCTTCCTGGCATTTAAATGTACTTTTCCCGAAGGATAGGGGCGTGGTGGGCGGATTCCTGGCCCCAAATCACCCATTTTTAAACGATTTATTTTTTTTTTGGGGGGTTTCCCAAAACTTTGTTTTTCACAAAGTACATATGTAGGAGTTAAAAACTAAGACGAGGAAGCCCCTTTTAACTCAACGGGAAATGAGCTCGGAGAAAATGTTTGGGAAGTGAACGGCGTGCCGGGGCTTGTCTAAACAAGGGGTGGCACTTTTGAGCAGCAACTGAAATTAAAATTAACCCTTAATTAAAAACCTAAAAAAATAAATTAAGAAAAAATAATTTAGGGCTATTAATTCACTTTCAATAAGTTTCATTTATTTTGTTTCAAGCAACATTTTTATCACCTTTCCCCGTTTCCCCTCGCCTCGAATTTTTTTCCTTTTACTTAATTCTCTAAAAATCAAAACGGAATTACAAAGAATATACCCTTGGAAGCTTATTAAAAGGAAAATTTTGTGAAAACCGAAAAAAACTTTTTTTTTAAAAAAATTTAGTTATAAAATAAAATTTAAACCCATTGAAATTTTGAAATTTGAAATTTTTTAAAAAGCTATCGTTCAAAAAAATAAAAAAATGTTTAAAAATTAGTACTTTATGTTGTCTTTATAAAATTTTAATAAAGCTTTTTAATGGTTTTTTTAAATTAATTTAGGGTTAAAGGGGGGGGGATATAATCTTTACGAAAAAAAAAATGTGTTCCCCAAAAAAATAAAAAACCCGAAAATTTTCCTTATACTTAAGTTGGCAGGGGGCAAGGAACTTTTTTTTTTGCTTTGGGTGAAAACTTTCCCGGGTTTTTCACATTTATACCAAACACCCCGTTATTATAGATTGTATAATCGATCAGCATTGTTTCAAAAAAAACCTATAATCATTTAAATTAATTAATTTACAAAAAAAAATAGTCAAATACCATAAAATTTGGGTATTAAATACAAACCAACAAGAAATTTTTAATAAATTTTTTTTTTAAATTTTTTAAAATGTTTTCAAATTTTTTTATTAATTTATAATTTTATAATTATTTTATAATTTATTGTTTTGAGTTTTTTGCTGCGGATTTACAAAGGATTTTGGCGAAAAATCGCATCGCGGGGTTTCCATTATTGTTAGCAAATTTTTTAAGAAGTAACTAATGCCTTATGAATCCAAAATCTTTGACTTTTGTTTATTTTCCAAAGGTTTTTTAATGGCAAATAGTGTGCGTTTGGGGGTAGATTTCTAATTTTTTATTTATCTTTTTTGATTTTTGACTGAAGAAAAAAAAAATTCTTTTATAAAAATATTTTTGCAAGGAGGGGTGGGTTATTATTTACAAAAGGCTTTACCCTCAAAAAAATACGAAATGTTTCCTAAACTTTTTATTAAACCCGATAGGTACATTCGTAAAAAACCCATTTGTAAGTAATTTATACTTTAATAAAAAAAATGTTTATTATTAATTTTATTTATTTAATTTTTTTTTTTAAAATTTTTCTATTAAATAATAAATTTTCTTATGTTTTTTTTTTTCAATTTGCATGCAAATTTACGAATTTAATGTGCACCAGTTCCCTTGGGTAACCCAGACTCTTTTTTGGAAATGGGCTGTAAAAACGTTAATGAAAAAGTTTGCATCATCAGGTTTCAATTCTATTTTTTTATTAGGTATATAATAAATAAAAAAGATAATAAAATTCCCAATATTTTTTAAAAAGTTTTGTAATTAATTAAAATTTTTGATTTTACTTTATGCTCGGGATATGCATTGCGACCAGGTTATTAACCCTTTTTAAATGTTGGTATGAATTCCCTGACCACAGGTCAATTTGATTTTTTTGTCGTCCCAGGTCTTTTTTTAACGTTGCAAGGGAGTTTTAAAAATGCGTTTTGGGAAAACCCCAAAATCTCCAAATTTTTATTCCCTTTTAAAATCAGGTTATAATATTGTTTTACTGTCTTCTAAAAAGACGAACACGCTTATTTACCAAGCAAGGCTTCAAAAAAAAAAAACGCTGTTTGGGTTTTTACAAAAATTTGTTATTAAAAGAAAGTTTTCCCTTTGATAAAGAAACAGATGATGTAAATGGCCTTTAGATTTGGTTTTTCCAAAATCGAACGAATATGTTCAAATAACAAAGCCAAGAATTATTGCGGGTCAACATTTCGCCAATATTTTGGGAAATTTATTGTTTCTGAGGAGTTTTTAAAGTTTACTTCAATTTTTGTATTGGGAAACAATTAACGCTTAAATAATTTTGAAAAACAAATTTTTTATTTTAATATTTTTTTTTTTTAAATCTTTTTAAATAATGATTATAATTTTAAAAATTTTAAAGTAATATTTACATAAATTTTTATTTTTATTTTAAAAAATTTTTGATTTTTTTGTCAAAACAAAACAAGAAAAAATAAAATTACAAATAAAAACAGGAAAAAGGAAAAGGAAGGTTTTTTTTTCATTCCGACAATTTTAAAAAGGCATTGGGAATTTCTTCTTGTGCCCAACATCCTTTTTTTTGCAAGTTGACCTCTCTTTAGTTTCCCAGTTTAGAAACGTAAGTTTTTTTTTTTAAATAATTTTTTAAACTCTCGTTTTTGGTCATTGTTTGCTTCACCTATTTTTTTTCGCAGTTATGTTTTTTCTAAACGTTTCTTTTTGGGTTTTGTTTTGTACACTAAATTTTAATTGTGTAATTTTTCTCATTTTTGTTACAAAAAAATTTAAGAATAGTGAAGTTAAGTAGTTAAATTTTTTTTAAATATTTTATATTATTTTTATTTATTGATAGTATGTAATTATTTTTCCTGCAGTGGGGAAAGGTTCAATTTTTTTTTTTCATTTTTTAATTGGTCGTGCTTTTTTTTTAAAGAAGGGGTTTATTAATTTTTTATTTATTATATTATTTAAAAGGTTCTTATTTTATTTGTTATTCATTATTCTTACGTTTACACAAAAAAATTTTTTTGGGGGTTCTTTCGATTTATTTGCTTGTATTGGGGTTTTGAAAAAATATTAATCTGCAAAGAAAAAAAAATTATAAAACTATTATAAGTAAAAAAGTTTAAACGTTAAACATTGCTGAGAAACCCGTTAACATTCAAAATGTTTATTGTAGCATCATTTCGTAAACAAATTTAAATAAAAATTTTTAAAAAGTAACAAATTTTTTAAAGTTAAAAAAACATTACATTTTTGGCCCTTTTAAATAAAAAACAGCTTTGGATTTTAAAATGATTCTCCCCAAAAAAGCACCTGCCTATCATGCCAACCCTACTTCAGTAAGGGTTTAAGTGGTTCAATACTTTTATGGCCCCTTCCCTTTTCTCTTAATTTCTTTATTTTTTTGCTTTTTTCTTTTAGCCCCTTTTTTTTTTTTTAATCTTCCATGTCAAAAATTTAAAAATCTTTTTAAACTCTTGTAAAAATGACTATAAAAAATTTTTTAATTTTTAGTAATTTGTGAATTCTTATATTAAAAAATTTGTATTTTTAAAAATTTTTTTGTTTATTTATGAAATTTAAATTTTATTATACTCCCCACGCCAAGCTTTAGTCTTTTATGGGCCCGGGGTTGAGTTGGGTTATTAACTCTTGCCTTGCGTGTGGCATGGCTTTATATAAATGGCGGTATGTTTTCCCTTTTTTTAATTTCCCGGTGATTTTAAAAAGTAACCTAGCCGAATTCTTGTTGTCGAACAAATTTACTTTTCTTCTTTTTTTAGTTCAACATTTTTTACAAAAATGAATGCGATAATTTATTTTTAAATTTTAAACTAAAAAAAAAAAAATGCATGGATGAAAAAAAAACGAAGTAACGAAATTTAAAAGAAAGGTTTGCCTATAAAATGTTTAGGTTTGTGTTTTTCTGTGAATTTTAATATTTAAAAAAATTATATCTATCATATTTAAATATATATATATTATGTATATAAAAAAATTTAAATTTTTTTTTTTTATATTATATATGATTTTATGTATGTTATTTAAAATTTTTATATATTTGTAAATTGCACAAAATTTAAGTGTTTAAAAGGAAATTGTGCATTAAAATTTCTTATGGGGTTTCAACATTATTAATAAAAACCCCCTTTAAATTTTAAAAAAAAATTTATATAAAATAAATTTTTTATAATATTTTGTATCATATAAAACATGCATATATTTTTATGTTGCAATGCTCAAAAATTACCCAAACGGCTTATATAGATTATTATTATATAAAATGTAAGTTGTCACTATATGATTTATAATGTACTATAATGTCTTATTTCTTTTTTTTTGTTCTAACCTTTTCCTACACACACCCATCGCCGGTTTCAACCTAGGGTATGTCATACTTAATTTTAAATAATTTAATTATGAAGTCTACAGACTATAAATTAATTTAACTCACTAAGTCAATACAAATAATTCATTGGGATATTAATTTCAAACTTAATTCTTGAATAATCTATACTTTTTTGCCAACTACAATGTCTGATTTATATAATTTATAAAAAAAGTAAACTATTTTATGAATAGTTTTAAATATATAAGTTATTATGTATTAACACTTTATATAAAATTATATTGCATAAAAAACTAACATTTTGTTGATAATATTTTTAAGTATTGAAAAATAAAAATTGTTTTTAAAACGGATTGTATAATTTTTCAATAAAATAATACGTTATTCAAAGTCTCATTATATATAATTAATAATGTTTTAAATACAACATTGACAATGATGTTTAAAATTTAATTAAATATTAAAATATTAAGATATTTCTTGGATGAAAGTATAAAATAAAAACTAACTTAAATGAACAATTACAATACACATTAAGCATACACGTCTTCACGATCAGCTCCAACTCCATCTCCATCTTTTAATGATGAAAAATTTAAGAAATGAGGAGGTCTATGAATTTCATGGTAAAATTCTTTTGGATTGGCTAACTGCAATTCATACTTCATGTTTGCGTCATGCCTTACACCTAAAATTTAATTGCAAAAACATTTTTTTTTTATCACATACATTTATAATTTGAATATTTTTTTTTTTTTGATGTGTGGAACATAATATAAGGCGGTGTAAGTAAATTGAAGCTTAAAGATTTTATTAATCGTAATATATTATATTTACCCATAAAATTATAGTTCCATGATCCTTGAGCAGGAACCATGAAGAAACCAAGGAATCTGTCTGACAACAGCATTTGTACTTTTTCATAATGACTGGGTAAATAACCCTTAGGATTGTTACCTTTATCAGTATTTTGTCGACCCCATTCAAAACCGCTAAATTGTTTTAAATGTTGGTCATTTAATTTATAATTATGGAAAATAAGGTAAATTAAAAACTATATTACCTGGGAGTAAATTTATAAGCTGTCAAAGAACATGAGCCTGGAGTAAAACTGCAAGTAATTATAACAGTTTTCTCTCCGTCCCATGAGGAATTATCAGACATCATTTTGGCATGGGTACTTATATCCTAAAAACAATCAATGGTAAAATTAAAAAAAATACCTAAACAGTGATTTTAGAAATTAAAATAATTTACTTGTGGTGATAATTGAGGTAATTCATTAGGTTGTGTACATAACCAACCAAGTGGTTCCATGTCATTAAGGTAATGATGATTGTTGAGTAATTGTGATGGTACATGTATGGTTTGATGTGTTCCCCATTGAGGAGGCATTACTAGACATCTGATTTCCTTTACTTGAGGGTTATCAGGAGGGCTGACCCCATATAAATATGCACAAATCTACAACAAAAAATCATATTGAAAAATTAAAGTACTATTAATAATTATTTATAAATATTCTTATGCACATTAAACAGAGTTTCTCATGTAGCTTCCATTTATATTTTATTATATATATATATATATAAATTTAAATTTAATATAATTACCAGAGCACGGAGATCAGAAATAGTGACAAACTTTTTAAGTATATTTTTAGGTAATATATAAGTATAACCAGTTTCTTTAATATCATCAGATGACACATAAATATGATTTGTGCGTAAATGAAGATTTGTTGCTGATATCGCACGAACTCTCCATTCAGTTTTCGAGCTAAAATAAGTTATATTATAATCATGAAATTAAATATTAATTTACAACAATACCTGAAAGTTTGAGTTTCATAATTAGAAGTAGTGGAAGTAATAATATCATCTCCATGTTTATTCACTGTTCTAGTCGTGGTTGCTGTTAATTGTGATTATTCTTTAGTTTGTTTTTCTATTTCAGCAATTTGCTGGCTTTGTGCTGATGGTGCGCTTATCTCCATTCCCAAAATAATATCACGGATTTCTGATTGTGTTAAGGATGCAACATTTACACTATAATAAACAAATACAGTAATTATAAAATTATAAATTTGTTAAATATTAATACATACTTGTTTTTCTTTCCATAATCAGCTAAAATCAAATCTTTCAATTGTACTTCAACCTTGATCCATTCATCATCACTAAGTGTCGGCCAAATGTGATGTGGTTCAGTTATTGTTGTTTTGTCAGGTTTTAATATAACTTTAGTACGTGTAAAGCTCTCAGAATCAATATTAACCGAGAAAATGCCTAAAAAAGTACATATATATATTTTTAGATGTTGGCTACAAAAAAGAAAAAGAAATACTTTACCGTATAAGAAGAGATTGTTTTAAGCCAATCATCATACAAATTAAAAAGAACCATCTGGGGTTCTGTTGCTTTTAATATGAGATCACCAAACTTTTCCACCTTTAAACATGCTTGAAATGGAAGTTGTAATTCAGACCCTTTAATTACAATATTTGGGAAATCCAAAAGATGTACTTCGAGAGGGTCCAACATTCCTTTACGAGTAACAATAATTTGCTTAGGCTGTTCTTCAACGGGCAATGAACGAATTAAAGCTGCTACTTCTTCTGCGGTTTTCCATTTTGCTAACTACAAATTAAAAATATTTTAGTTTTTTCTTAAAATTAAATAAATCAGATAGATTTAATATATTAATATAAATATATTTACTTGTCCTAAACGTTTTTGACCAGCCCATACTGATGTATGAATAATTTTCAAAAACAGTTGTCCAGTACGTGGGTTAAATATAAAGATTGCTCCATTAATAGGTTTAGTTGTCAAATTTCCTTCAAAAGTTTTATGAATTGTTACTCTGTATACATTTGTATCATCCACAAACCTAAAATCAAATAATTATAGATTATATTTAGTATATAAAAAAAATATAACTATTCATAAATATTAATATTAATGGAAATTACCAAATAATTTGATTGGAAAACAGTTCACCATAATTTTGACTTAACAAGTATGGTTCAGTAGGTTCTGAAGAATATAATTGTAAAGCTTTTAGTATACGTTCCCTTAATACATATAAAGCAGGATTTGCTTTCATGATTTTCGCCATCGCTTGCTGAATTAAAGGCTTACAACCAGGGAACCAATTTCCATAAGCACTAAAAAATACAATATATAAATTACATATTAATTTTATATTAAAAAAAGACATATTGCATAAGTATAAACAATATTTTAATATTTTAACCTTTTTAAAAACAATACTATATTACCTATGTAAATTGTAAGCTAAATCAATGGAAATCAATACACCAGTAGGTGATGGATAAATAGACATGTTATCAGTCGTATAATCCAAAAATTTGGCTCTAGCATAACGTTCAACATCATGTGAATCGTAGTCACCCTATCTCAATTGGACATTTAGCCAATATTTTTGTGTAGTAATGTTGTCCATTGTATCTCTAAAATAAGTAAATTACATTAATAAATAATAAACAAAGTATAATTGATCAATAAAATTGTATTATTTTATGACCAATAATTACTTAGAATCGGCTAAAAGTGAGGGCCTAGATACATTCCATTTATAAGCAGCAAAAAGTAGTATATCCGCACAAGATGAATTCATTTTGTAAGATTTACGTGGATGAATAGTTTCCTTTTGAACAGTTTCAATTTCCAATGCATCTAGTTCTTGATCAAAAACCTACAACATAAATTAAATAACAGTAACATTATTCACAAAATATATTATTTTAAACAATATAAATTACTAACTTAGCTGATATTAATATATATATATATAAAAAAAAGGTACTAACTTGACAAAGATCCATAACAATAGACTCATGAACTTTTTGCCACAAATGAGCTCTGAATATTTGAATCAAAGATATTTTGAGAGTAGGAATTTTACCATGCATAAATATTCCAGTCAAATCAAGTTGTACTTGGAAACCCACATAAACATTAGCACGATTGATAGTCGGTGACCACCATAATGTGAAACGACGATTAGGAATTTGATTCAATCCAGAACGCTGAGCATTGGTCAATTTTTTGTACTTCATAGATTCTTCAAATCCAGAAGCCTTTTCCCTAAATAAGAATAAAACATAAATACAATAATAATAGAAATTTACCAACAATATAAATAATTTACCAAAATAGACCTTCCCAAGTCGGGAAATAGGTTCCTTTAAATAAAGTATGTTCTAATATACCCTCTACACCACCCAATGCTTGAATCATATCTGTACGGTAATTGTTCAAATTCCACAATTTACCATCATGTCGCTGATGAGTCCACCAGAAAGGATTCTGTTTTAGAACCTACATATAAATACATATTATTAATATATTAAATTCAATGAAATAACACTTGATACTAGATATATTGATTTTTATTAAAATTATATTAGATTTTATTAGACCCACTTACAGTAACAAATTTTCATGCATTTTATGAAGGGGGGTCCAAAAAAAATAGTAAAACAAATTAATAAAAAAAAAGTATTTTAGTATTTTTGGTACTGGAATATTGTTCACTACCCCTGAATTCTCTAGTAAATACGAAACTGCTCATTTATATAAAACATGTATTTTACTTGTTTTCAACAATTTTCAGAGCTTTGGGAGCGTTATTTAAATAATAATTTCTCAAACTGCTATTATACATATATATTAGGGTGGTCGTTAGCAATATAGGTTAAAAAAAAAATTAAAAAATTAGTAGTCACGGGCTCAAAATTTTGTTTGGTACATTGACAAAATAATTTTGGTAAAATTTGAACATGATAAGTTAACCCCTTCACGTGCCTCAAAAGGGTTGAAGTTTGTTGAAAAGGGGGTGCATTTGTATTTTTTGCATGTACTTTTTTAGATTTTAAAGTTAGCCAAAAACGTACAAGATAATTATTATAGCACTAAGTATTTACTAATTAAAAGGTTTCTTATATATTTTTTGTAAAATTGATGGTTCTTTGTTAAATTAAAAAAAACCGATCGAAATTAATGTTTGATGGAAATAAATTAGTTTTTGGTTTTTTAATTGTATTATCTAAAATTTTGAAATTACACAAAAATTGTATATAAGTATTATTATACAAAATAATGTTCTCTATAAAAAAGGTTTTTAAATTATTTTCGTTATATTAACTCTTATGTAAAAAATTCATAATAACCTTGAAAATATAGGTATTTTATATATTTCTTATATATCGAAGGTTATTTTTTCTCAATTTACTTATTATTTCATATTATACATTTGTTCAAAGTTATATTTATATTTTACATTATATATGATAAAATTTGATAATTTGTATATAGTTACAACTATCAATTAAGCTAATAGTCATTATAAATCAAAATATTAGATAAAGCTTTAATGTAGATAAAATTATTTTCGATTATTACAATATCGTATATAACGGATATTGAGATAACGTCTTAATAATTCAAAATGAATATTTGGTTTGTTTCCGTCGTACTGTCTACGTGTACTTTATTCGTGCTTATTTACCCAGTACTTTAATTACGTTTAATTTTAAGCATAATTTATAAAATAATAACGAAATGCCTAGGCAAACATTATTTTTAATTGGGACTATGAAAATCCAAATTACTGGTTCTAAACTGCCATCAAAAAGAGATTGTCTTAGAGTTCTATTTTACAATATGCGATTTGTCCAATTAAATTTACATGATAGTTCACATCTGGTGATCGATGAATGTTTAGTTTTTTGGAGAAAAGCACGTATTCCAACCCAGTATACTTCCGACTGTGTGACTAAATTAAAAAAACTTTATGAAAATTGGAGATCTTTGGATAAAAATAAATTAAGAAAAACAGAGACACAAGAAAAACATAATAACAAATTTGTAAAAGAATTAGATAATTTATTTGACATTGCTCATACCAACGCTTTTAGTATAATAAAGATTGAAGAAGATAGACAGTTTTTATTAAAACAACGCCAAAAAGGACGTCCTGGATGTATGCTTGGTATAGACATAAAATTTACGGGTGTTGAAAAACGCAAAATTGCTAGACAAGAAGAAGAAAAAAGAAAAAAACAACAGATGGATACAGTAAATTTCACAGGTAAATTTTAGTTATAATATAATATAATGATTTCACGATATTCTCTGTAAACAATTATTTCATTCAAACCATTTTAACTTTCAGATGAAGTTCAGAATTTCAGCTGTTCTAATTCTGAGGACGAAAATATAGAGGAATCGATTGAGGAAATGCCTAATTTTTCCGAGCCTTCAAAACTAAAACGTGCAAAACGAAATATTATAACACCCCGTTTATCAGCGGCACTTGATAAATGCAAGATCAGTGATCGGGATGCAATGAGTTGACAACAACACCAAACATCGAATGGCAATTAAAATTTTGAAAGGTTATGAAGAAAATATTAATGAAGAACAAGAAGAAAATGAAGAATCAAATAAAAAATTAAACTCAAAATATGATGATGTATCACATTTTCTCAAAAAAGATCTTCCATTTGCTCTACTTAGTAATAAATCATGGAAAATATTTCAACGATTTAAAATATCATTTAATTTTTTACGAGAAGACCCAAAAACATGGCAAGCTATAGATGAATATAAACATGCAAAAGAAATCTTATCTTCACTGAAAATTGTTAACGATGCAGCCGAACGTGGGGTAAAATTGATGGAAGAATATAATAACAAATTCACTAAAAATGAAGATCAAAAGCAATTTATAATGCAAGTATGAAATAAATCTATGATCTTATGACGTTTTACCTATTTATAATAATAAAATTATGTATAACTTTTTTAGGTTGTTCAAAATTATCGTCAACAATATCCAGGGTTTAACCGCGAAATTTTAAAAATACCATTTACCAATTAATCATTAATGTTCTTTCATTAACATTCTTTTTATAATATATATGGTTTTAATTCGGATATTTATTTGTATGATTCAAAGAATAAACTTAAAATTAAACTTAATGGATGTAATTAATATTGTAAAATAAATACAATAAATTAGTATAAATAAAAATGAAAAAAATTCAGAAAAACAACCTTTAATGCATAAAAGTACATAAAAACCTATATTTTCAGGATAATTATTGATTTTTCACAAAAGGGTTAAGTTAATAAAAATAATTTTAGAACCTAATTTTATATAATAATACGTATGTCCAATTT
This sequence comes from Schlechtendalia chinensis, assembly GCA_019022885.1. NCBI lineage: Eukaryota > Metazoa > Arthropoda > Insecta > Hemiptera > Aphididae > Schlechtendalia > Schlechtendalia chinensis. Next base: position 1,026,229 of record JAFHKX010000014.1, read on the forward strand.
GTGTATAGCTTTAAAACTAAGGTAATATAAGTAAAAAACTAAAAATTAATTTATTTTCATCAAATATTAATTTTGATTGGTTTTTTTAAATTTAACAAAGAACCATCAATTTTACAGAAAATTTACAAGTAACCTTTTAGTTAGTAAATACTTAGTGGTATAATAATTGTCTTGTACGTTTTTCCCTAACTTTAAAAATTAAAAAAGTACACGCAAAAAATACAAATTCACCCCTTTTTCATAAAACTTTAACCCCTTTGAGGCACGTGAAGGGGTTGACTTATCACGTTCAAATTTTACCAAAACTATTTTGTCAGTGTACCAAACAAAATTTTGAGCCTGTGACATAACATTCAAGAAGTTCAAAAATAAGGACCACCCTAATATATATACGAGGTGTGACAATAAAATAACGAGACTTTTTTAATAAAAGTTATTTATTTTTAAAATTTTACAATTTAATGATTGTCACCTTCAAAGTACCTTCCCTCAGCGTCAACACACTGTTGCATACGTCGCTGCCATTCTTGAAAACAATGTTGCCAATCGCTTTCAGTCAGCCCTTTAAGAAGTTCTGCCGTTTTCATTTTTACGTCATCAACCGTTTGAAAATGGGTTCCTTTTAATAAACTTTTAATTTTTGGGAATAAGAAGAAGTCAAAAGGAGCAAGGTCTGGCGAGTACGGGGGATGTTGAAGTATAGAAATATTTTTTTCAGTTAAAAAACGTTGAATTGAAAATGCACTGTGAGCTGGAGCATTGTCTTGGTGAAGAACCCAGCCATTTTTCCACAGATCTGGTCGCTTTTTTCTAACACGTTCTCTTAATTTAATTAATACCTCTTTATAATAATATTGGTTGATAGTTTGCCCACTAGGAACCCATTCAATAAAAATTATTCCCTTAATGTCAAAGAAAACAATGAGCACTGCTTTGAATTTCGACTTGCTCATTCGTGCTTTCTTCATTCTTGGGGAAGTTGGTGTCTTCCAATGCATGGATTGCCTTTTAGTTTCAGGATCATATGTAAAAATCCATGTTTCATCACACGTAATAATATTATTTATAAAAAATGGATCATCTTTGATGATTTTTAAGGTGTCAGAACAAATTTCTTTGCGATTGAATTTTTGATCAATCGTCAAATTTTTAGGGACCATTTTAGTACACACTTTTTTCATATTTAAATTTTCAACTAAAATTTTACGAACACTTTCTCTATCAATATTTACCATCTCTGCTACAGCTCTAGTACTTAATCGACGATCTTGCCGAATAATTTTGTCGATTTTTTCAACGTTTTCGTTTGTTGAAGATGTGGTAGGACGTCCAGAACGATCATCGTCTTCGACGTCCTCTCTTCCACTGCAAAACCGTTTGTGCCATTCAAAAACGCGAGCTCTTGATAAACATTCTTCACCATAAACTTCACATAACATACGAAATGATTCCGCGGCAGTTTTTTTTAATTTAACAAGAAATTTAATGTTAACAAGTTGTTCGATTTTTATATCTAACATTTTTCGGCAAAAAAGTCGAACTCACACTAATAACAAGGCTACTAACGTATAAGAAAATTAACCGATTTCATCAGTGTTTATAGTACTTTTAGATAAGTGTTTCCTAATCATATCTCAATAATCGTTTTATAGATAACGTTAATAGTTTAGGTTATATTTAGAAAGTCTCGTTATTTTATTGTCACACCTCGTATATATAATATCATTATACCTGATATTGTTTAAATTATGTTCTAATTCTCCAGCCTTTGTCATAAGCTAATGTATGTCTGTCTTTCTGGAACAGAGTATTGATCCTAGGTATACCACGATCATAACTGTCTTCTAAATCTTCTAATGTCAAACGTCTGAAAATGTTTTAAAGAATTTATAAAAAAAACATTAATATTTATATTTATTTATTGAGCTTTACCTATTTTGAGCATTAGCTTCTTGTCTTTTTAATGCATATTCAGCCTAAACTCTCTGGGAGTCAATGAATTCCGATTCCCATGGTTGTATATAACGGTATAAATTGGGAATCAACTGATCTTCATCATGACTCATACCTGAACGGAAATGAGTTATGCCAACATCTGTTTGTTTTGACCATCTTAAATCTAAAAAGAAGACTAAAAAAAAATTTTCGAGTGAAATAAATTTTTTAAAATTATTATTTGAATTATTTACCTGTGGAATAAGAACATGACCCATAGATAACATTCCTAAGCCACCAAGCTCTTTAGGTGTATAGAAAACGACTGGAGGAAATCTTGAAGGCATTTTAGAATTAAGACCAATTTTAATACGAGTCTGAATTTTGTTTTCACATTTTACCAATAGATCCAATAGTTCTTGAGTATTTACTACAGCTTCTCGGAAATAATTCATTAAACCAATCAATGCTGTATTCCATTTATTAACAATCTATACATTAAAAACAATTTCCAATTATAAATTAAAATATAATTGTAGTTAAAATTAAATTCACCTTAGTAAATGTTATTGATCCACTGGCCATTAATATTTGTCTAACACGATTATGGAGTCTTTGCAAAGACTCATCATCAACTCTCAAAAATGATTGAGCTGTTCTTTCTTTAGTGATTTCATTTTGTAAATTCCATATTCCATCTCTATGAGTAAGTTCATCGTGAATAGTACGACACTAAAAAATGAGTATATTTTATTAGTGTAAATAATTATATGTATACACACAAGTATATATTTTATAACTCATATCTTACCTTTGGTAAAATACGACATTCAAAACCACTCATATTAAACAATAAATTAGGATTGTCTTTGGAATAAACGCTCACAAAACTAATTTCCCATTGAATTGTAGTTGTTGATCGAGGTAATCTATTTTTAATGTCCCAGAATACAGCTCTTCCTCTATAAAATTAAAAACAATAAATAAAAATACACTCAATACTAACACTTTTATACTAATTTACAAGTTAACATCATGTTTCATTAAGCGCATTCTAGCATCACGAGGCCAACATTTTTTGTTATTATAACCAACAATATTCTCATTATTAGGATCTGGATGTTCTGTCAAATAACGCTGTATAAGATCCTTGGCTTCTTCAGCAGTAAATCTATTTATCAAAAATAAAGTATTTATAAAGTATATATAATACTAATTAACAATTACAAACACCATTAAAAATAGTTTTTTTTGGCAATGGTAAAATAAGTTGTATACATATATTTTGTTATAAAAATCCAATTATAAAATTGTAAAAACCTTGAAATTAACATTTACTCATAGTAATAAGATGATACTAAAAGTAAATATGTTAAAACATAAATTTAAATTCTTTTTACAAAAATAATAAGTTTTAACTATTTAATTTATACATCCCTCCCCCCCCCAAAAAAAAAAAAAATTAATAAATAAATAAAAATTAATAACATTGATAAAATTACAAATTAAATGTTAAAAAATTTCAATGAAAATGCATAAAAACATTTTCAATGTTGTAGTAGCTTTGTTTTCGTTTTTAATTAAGTCATAATATTCAATATAATTATTAGTTTTGGCATTTTTTTATACATCACCCATATAAAATGATTATTAATTTAAAATACCTCAAGAAAATGTGTACTCTATCAATATATCGACAATAAAGACGAACTGGATGAGCTATTTCTGTAGGAACATCTTGGAATGTCAAAAAATCATTAGGCATTTGAGGAGGTCCAGCCATCTCCGAAGACCTCTGTAATCAAAAAACTAACAAATCCAAGACCAATCCATAGTATTGAACAATGAATGATGAGAATTGTAAACCTTTAACTATACCATAACTATTTGTATGATTCATATCCTATAAGTATAACTCATAAGAATGTATTAATATTTGTATTTTTTAGTAATTAAAATAGGAACTTTATAATTTATTATAACATTGCTTTTGGCAGTCATATAATCAGCAATATTATGATTGACAATTAATCTCAACAATCTGTTTAGTAATGTTAAATCAATTTTTTCATAGATATTTTCAAATTTTGATTCAAGCAATACATTGAATTCACCTTCACTTACATCCCATACATCTTGCAAATTATTTACACGTATACATTTATAGTAAATTTTAATTAATACACTTAAATTTAAAAAAAAAATTTTTTCTCAATAAATTATGGTGTCTAACAAAACAACCCATACATAAAAAAAGTTGTTTTTATTTATTTTATTGTAATAAAAAATTAAATATATTTACCTTGACCCCATTTATATACAAGTAATGGTGGAGGCTCCGTATCAGATGGTTTAATCCATGGTGGAAACAAACGCCGTTTATCAGCTTCATACCATAAATATTGATCTAAATATGCATCAGTTATTTTTTCTAATGGTTCAACATCATAAACTGGAACTAAATGAGAATATAAATCCATAAATTCTATTCCAACCTAGAAAACAAAATGACTATTAATTTTATACAATAATGATAATGCTCAAAAAATACTAAATTATTAGAAATAAACTAAAGATTTTTATTTAATTTTTTTAAATGTATCTTATTTAAAAAATTATGTATGTACAATAATTCTAATAATTTTGATTTTATTTAATAATTAAAAGCAAATAATATTTTTCTTTATTTTTTGTTCAGATATTTATTGTCCAAACAACATTTAATAATAATAGATCACTGACCACATTATTAATAAATGCTATTTGTCTGTATTCATTAGTACAGGTGTCAGACCCCTGTACTAATCATCATTACAAATTCAATATGCTCAGTTGGGCCCATTATCCTATTAGTTTTAAAACAGATACATCACAGACAAAATTCATTTCAAAACACAATAGTTGGGCATCATTCTGCATCCAACTTCAGAGCCACTACGCAATTCATCATAGCTTTAAAAATCCACGTAAAATACTAAACTATACTTAAAATTCAAAACTCATATTTCAATAAATAAATTTTAAATAAATATTATTAATAATATAATAACATACATTATATATTATTTTTCTTAAGAGGACATAATACCAACATATATTATCATTAACTGACAATGTGTAACATAAAAAATATAGTTTTATCATTTTAATATAAGTGTCAATTTATTTAAATTTAAAGACAAGAACATTATTTATTATCTCTCTTTTTTACTTTTAATATTTTAATTTTATATATATTATAAAATATTATAATTGAATACATCTATATTATGTTTATGACTCACATCTATATAACATCACTTTTTCTTACATTGGCAATTTGATTGAAAAATTAATAATTACATACGTACATTCATTTGAAGATATTGAAGTAAACATAACATTTAAAAACTAATATATAATATATTTTAATAAAAATAAATAACCTGAGTCTATTATCTCTTGTTGCTTTTTCATAATAATTTAATATTTGAAATAAATATTTAAGTATTTTCAAATTATATTAATTTCAATAGTATAATATTACATTTTATCATATTAAAACCAATTATAAGATATAATTTTTAGGAAAGGGGAAAAAATATCATTCTATCATATTTTATTACTATGCTACTGAGGTTAAATGTTATTAAATATATCTATTAATAAAATTTTTCTGAATTAAATTGTTTAAAATATGTGTACGGTCGTCGATCGACATTAGTTATCGCATTTGAAATATAAGGCTTCAGGCGTGATAAAGTCGTCAACGTACGATAATGTTACGCGAAAATATATATAGTCAGTCGCGACGCGAATTTAGAACCGCGAATATCGTATTCTATCGTTTTATCGATATAAAATAAAATAATATTAGTGTATCAATCGCCTGTTAAAGTATTTTACCCTATACCTTACTATACTATCCGGAATCAGCTTATTAAGCACATCACGATGCGAAACAATATGTAAAACACAAAGTTACATACTTCTTTAAATGTTCTTTGAGTTAATAAATAACATTTAATTCTTGAAAGTGCTTCATGAGGATTATCATAAGCCTGTTCAATTAATCCAAGTTCTTCCCTTTGGCTCTGATTTAATCGAGACTACACACTATAAATTAAAGTTTATAATATAGGTTAATTAACACTATTATTAGAAGTTAATCTATTTTTAAAATAGTATTGTCAATATTACCTGTAAGCTTCTTTTAAACGTTCAAGAGCTAAAATTAATAATTTTGTATCATGTTTGTATGAAAGTGGAGGAAATGGTATTGGGGCAAAACGTCGAGATTCCAACCAATGTACAGTTGTTGTATAAATAGCCACAGCTTCTTCAGGGGAAATATAAGGTCCATCCTAAATCCAAAATATGTTAAAGTATTGTAATGATATGCACAAATATCATCGTTATTACAACCAAACTCTTTCATTGTATTAGTTCTTTAAATTATATAATCATAATCAGCTATTTGATATTTTTTTAAAATAAAATACACTAATGTTTGATCTTCTCGGAACACATCACGAAACTATCTTATATTTTTTTATATAAACAAAAACATACTGAAGTTTGCTCTTTTTGAAATAATGAACAAATTTCCAAGTAAAAAAAAACAATGAAATTATTGAATAAATATCGAATAACTCTTGTACGGACTATTCGAACTAAAACAAAATGATAAACATATAACAATGAGAGACAGTGTTCATTGGAATTATAAAAAACATAAACTTGCCACACAGACGCAAAGCGCTGCACGTGGCACGAACAGAACAGAATAGGCGCGTGAACAAATCAAAGACAAACCATTGTAACGCCGGATATAACAGCTGCTACAAAATTAAACGGCCAGAAAATTCAACAATGATTTGGTCGCTCGTTGATCGGTCGGAATACCAACGGAGTCTTACGTAGCAGAAAAACATCACAAAAAATACAAAAACTACACCATAGACCTTTCCATGAACACGTCTCCTCGCCAGTGTGCGCACACTCATGTGACGAGCCAGTACTCCGCTTTAAGTATGTGTTCCGTGAGACAAACTTAGTCTTTGCGGAATAATTTGATTGAGTTTTGGTTCGTTTATTCTCGTCGGTGAATTCGCTCTGGAAGCGGAGTCACCGATCCAACCTTTGCCTTTACCTTTTTCTTTTTCCTTTTTTTTTCATATACTTAATTTCATTACACGACTGTTCGTCTCTACAGATACCAAGTAGACTTCGCACGAGCAAAAGGTAAGAAGTTTTAACATTTAACAATTTAATTCAGTGTATTGTCTAATAATTTTACCTCACTATTTTTACAGTGATTCCCATAAAAATAATTATATTAATTAAGCCTAAACGATTCTCGAGCTCACACCCCGCGATTCACTTCGTGCTCTTTTAAATAACCTTTTCACATTATTTTATTCTTCTTGTATTATTACAAAAGTCCAATATTATTTAAAATAATTTACTTATCTTTTTGATTTACTACAGTATATAAATAAAAATAATTATATAAATCATACTTTAAGATAATTGTGTTGACGTTCTTGTTCAGCTTTTAAATATAATCGAGTTAGACGACCTAAATTTTTTTTACAAACAGTTTTGTCCACTGTAGCTCCTCTACGAATACGCTCCCTATTGTAATGAGCTGTGTTTGTCCACCAGTCAGCTTTCATTTTTACATATCGAAGAATCATATTCTCAATCGGAGTTGGTAATCCTGGAACCTATTAAATAAAATATTTTAAAATAATTCTATGCATTAAATTTATTGTAAACTATTTTACCTTCCATGTAATATTTGCTTTCCAACATCTCCAAGCTTCAGATAAATGTTGCAAAATGGTTCTAGCTTTATTTTGTTTAATACCTTCTGGCATCATATCCACAATATCATGCATTACCTATATATATATAAATTTTTTTTTTTTTATATAAATATGAAAAATAAAAAAAATATCAAATATCAAAATATTTACAGAAGCATGTAATTCCAAATCAAAATGACTCTCAACACGTTGTTTAGTAACAGTTTTAGCAACACCTTTTGAATGTCTTCCTTCAAACTGTCGAGATAGTAAATTACCTAACCATCTTTCTAATAATTGTGTTATACCACGCATGAAAAATAACCATACACGCCAACCTGGTGCCAAAATCCACAGCCTGGACCTTTTCCTACCGGCCCCTAAAATAAAACATTAATTCAAAATAAAATTTTCCAATACTTTGTAAAAATTACTTACAGTATTTTACAGTAATATTATTACAGTAGGATAGTAAATAAGATGTTTTAGATCTTTGCACATGCGAATTTGTCTCATGAGTTTGTACTTATAACGGTACATGCCTGTTAGTTGTCCAACATATGCAAATACATATTGCAATCCATCAGCCAATTGAAATGCATCAATGTTATTTAATCTGTACTGTACATGTGAATCAATGATCAATTTTGTCAAACGAAGTATTTCTCGACACAAATGAAAAGCTAATAAATAATAAAAATAAGAATTTAAATTTATTATATCAACATGTTACAACTAATTTTAATAATTATATACCATTTCCAAATCGAGATTTTTTTCCTCTCTTTGGTTGTAAGGGTTTTTACTGGTTTTAAATTAAAATTGTAATCCAGATGTAAATAATTTAGATTTTTACGATGAATTAAAAGATTTAACATATTATATCCTTGTCTGCATACTTGTAGTCCAGCTTCTACCCAATCTAATGTTGTTGTTTGGAAAAATTTGGTAAATTTAAATGAACGGAATAAGTATCTAATAATCATACATAAAAATAACAAATTATGATATTTAGACAAAATAAAAATTAATCAATTTATATATAAAACCTTTTTTTCTGTGGTTTAGGTGGTCGATGTTTTAAAGCATATAAAACATAGTACTTCAAAAGTTTTTAATAGCTCACTCGCACATTAACAGGTTGCCCAGGAGGACAATGTTCTCTATACCAACTCTTAACTAAAGGCATATCAATAGCTCTTCTACAACGGCCTAATAATAATAATTAATATAAGTATTATTCATTCATAATACATTTTGAATAATTATGAAAATATACAGACAGAATTGTATATTTTATATATAGATTGATTTCTGACAGATTAGGTATTATATTATATTTAGAGGTTCTTAAGAATATTTTTAACTGTAATAAGTAGAGGGAAAAGTGTGAAACATCAGATAATTTTTATTTTATCAAATTGCAAATAAATATATAATTTGAATTATACTTTTTTAAAGTGAATGTTTGATAGTTAATTAATATGTTCAAATGATTTCTAACAATACTTTTATAAATTGCCAACTAAATGGAATGGACTAGTTAAATTGTAAAATATATTTTGAAAAATTAATATTATGACTGTTTAAAAATTTTAAAATACCTATAGTTAATATTACAATGAAGTGAAAAAAATTAGTATTAAAATAATTACATACTTTAACTGAATGTCTATGAGATATAGGATTAATTAAGGGATCAAAATAAAATGCTGGTAAATCAGGATCTTCAGTTTTAATGTAAACAACATTTGGAGCATGATACCTAAAAGTTAATAATAAAGAAAATATTAATACTTTAAAAAAACATAAAATAAATTTAAAAAATACAATATATTTGAATTTCTAAATCTTCTTAAACCCAATTATATTTTTCTAAATAATTTGTTTAAATTTATAACAATATTATCAATATATAGATCACTATTATCAATAAATGCTATTTGTTAGTATTTATTATCAAATATCAGATACTCTTGTGCTAATCATTATTACAAATTCCATGTGCTCAGTTGCATGCATTTTTCTATTAATTTTAAAACAAATATGACAAAATCTATTTCAAAACACAATAGTTGGTCATCATTCTGCATCCAATTTCAAATCCCTACGAGATTCATCAAAGCTTTTAAAAATTTACATAAAATACTATTTAATGTTATATTTTGAAACTCATATTTCAACCAATATTATTTTCAAACAAATTGTTCATAACTATCAGCGCTAAAATTGATAACCTTTTAACAAGTTAGCTTCAACGATTATGAAAATTAATGTTACACACATTAGTAAAAACAACAAATATTTGTATGTAATTTTCAAAACATGTGTGTTAGTTTACTTTTATTATTGAAATTAAATAAATGGATTATTATTAACACGATACAATTTAACCATAAAATAGCACTTACCAAGATAAATGTACATAATGAGGTAGGTTATTGTATAAGTACGGAAATGCAATTCTATATTCAGTTCTTACAGGTTGTCGGATAATAATTTTATTGATATCATTAAATTCATTCCAATCTTCATCACGAACAAAACTAAGAAAAATAATATGAAATTATGTAAAAAAAATTGAAATTTAAAAAATAAATAAACATTTACGCTGGGTTTGAATCGTTGATAAGTGGTTCAAATTTAGGTCCTCCAGGAATAGCCGTGTTTAATGCTTTAGCAGTGAAAAATGACTTTGGATCAAATAAATAAAAATAATTATCATCGACAAGGTCAGTTAAAAGCTGATTTGCTAATCTATATAATGTAGCCATTTGTGGTAAAGTTAAATTCCATATGTTCCGATATGTTGATCCATTTACATGCCTAAAAAATTTTCAATATTAAATAGTGTTAAACTAGTGTTAACAAGTGGCTTATGATCATAAAACCACTTAGCAACAGCAGCATCTTCTTCTGTATCTAAATCAATTTGAATAGCTTCTAAAGGCTCAACATCTAATACATTGTCAGCATAATCTAAAGGAGGTTCTTCATCATCAAATGGAGGAAAACGCATTCGTTTAAAATGACGTCTATCACGCTTTTCTCTTCTCATCATTATCCACATAGTTCTTAAAAAAATTAATTATAAACATAATTTAATGGTAAATAGTTATAAAACAATAAAAGGTCTTACCCCCATTGAGCAATATAAACTGGTTCAATAACCCATGGAATTTCATTAACAAAAGTAATTGCACCAGTTATATGATACAAAACTTTGACATCACGGATCTGTTCCCATGGCATTGGCATATTTTCCAATAACTTTAAGACAGCATATATTTAAGAGCTCTAAAATTAACATATTATTTTTAATTCTAATAATTTAGTAATAAATATTTATTATATATTTTCATTTAAAATAAAATAATTTATATTGTTTACAGGTAACAATATGTGAAGTAATAAAAATATTATTTTAATGTAAAATATAATTTTTGCTTTACAAAACTATAAATCAATGACAAATCAGTAATTTCAAACCAAAGATTCAATAGTAGTTTGATTTTTCCATATATATTTCAATAAAATACATAAAATACTGTAATACTTCTTAATTAAGCCTTATCTGTTATGGCAGTTTTCTTACAAATTCAAAAAATATTTTTAGTTTACATACCCAAGATATACTCTTTTATCATGACGATATTTTCTACTGCTCATATCACCATGGTCTCTGATTATTTTACGAATGCGTTCAGGAGGCATGTCTTCCTTTTGTGCATCCACAAAACCAAACTTATGCTTAGGCGGAAATCTTTTTGATTGGATTTGTTGCCATTTTTGTGCTATACATACAAAACATACAATTAATCATAAGGAATAGTTACAAAACAGGGTATACAAATAGAAACAATTTTTTTGAAATTACATTTTTCTTGTAATTTTTCTTCACTTAATGGTTCAGGTATTCTGTGAGATGGAGTCGATGACATTTGATGCATTGCCATTTGCTGAGCCACATGCATTATACACATTATGTACACATAATATTATGTACAGCAGCTGCTTGGGCAACCTGGGCTTGAGCTTGTGCCTGCATAGCAGCAATTTGTTGTTGCTGTTGAACAATCATTTGGGCCCATGGGTTTCCACCCAACATAAATGGAGGAATAGACATGATGTACCTGTTATATTAAAAATGTTTATTAAGTAACTTAAGTAGGTAACACAAATAAGTATTTATTTGTGTTATTTAAAAATGAAAATATCTTACTTTTGTTACTCAACTATTACGAATAAACAAATTATTACATTTTACATAAAATTATTGAATTTAATATACATAAAACAATTATATTAGATTATAATAAATGAAATGCAAAATTAAGAATTTCAACCATGAAAACGCGAGTTTCTACAAACAGAAAATAAACAGAACGTCGGTAAACGCATAATATAATCACAGATTAGATGAATTCATCTAATCTGTGGTATTAGTGGGGGAGTCGTTTTATGTTTGTGCGTAAGCTGTCGTTCTCGCGTGCATGTCTGACCGACTTATTGACATCGTTTGGTCGTCGTATGTGACGACCTGACAATACATTCATTTAAGACCTTTGCGGTGCTGGAGTTCTGTCGTCGGCTGAGTGTAATAACGTCCAGTTCGAATGAAAACGTGCCTCGTGTGTCTGGGTGGTTCATTGATGTGGCAACACTGCACGTCAGCTGAAGCGATATCACGTCAGGTCGTCATCATTATTACACCAACAGATATAAAATACAATTTGAATTGCTTCCATCAGGATTCTCGTAAAAATTGTAAGATTTGAAATGTTGGTTACATAATCGACTATTTTTATTAGGTACAAATCCTTTTCGACAAACTGCTTTAACCCACGATTTTAATTTTTGTGGTTCATTCAATGGAAATCTATAGAAAAAAAATTGATAATCGTCAAATGAGAATAGTTAAAAGAAGTAATGAACCAATAAACGAACTAAACATAGTTACAATTTAAAATACATTTTATATAGAAGCTTACCTGAAAAAATGTATACCAGAACCCGCTTGAGCACGATTTTTGCAGCCATGACCAGAGCAAGTAGAAGGCATTATTAGATAAATAAATATGCAAATTAAATACTATTCACAATACAGGAATTACTTTTTTAAATAAAATTTCATCCCAATGAAAACAGTTGAAAATTTCAAATCGAAATGGTATATCGTGTGATAAAAATATGATAACAGTCACGTCGGTAAATGTAAACATTGCCCAACACGCATATGGCGGATGACTTCTATGTTCAGTATTTTGGTATACAACAAGTTAGCTATCTAGTATTTTATATCTGTGGTTACTCCCCCCTTAACATTGTAATATTCCGCGCGAATATTCCCGTTTGTTTTATATATATTCCTTGTTGAACCTTGTAGAGTGCCACGCACCGTGTATATCATTAAGGACTGTATATATATAATTGTGCTTGCGGTTCATCGGTTAGTATCGTAATACGCGTGTATGTATTAAAGAACGACGTAATAAACAATCTATCTGAACACAATACAGTCCACTTTAATTTGATGGTTTTATGAACCTGACTGGCGAAGTTTACACTCCCGCAAATTCGACCTGCGGGAATTAAGGCTCTATATTATACGAGTATGTGTAAGGCTCTATATTATACGAGTATGCGCATCCGCCATTTTGGTTGCAAGAATACTGATAGCTGTCGATTATCAACACGAAAAACGGCCAATTGTGTGAGATACTATTGTTCTTTTAAGGTTTTATTTTTTATATTACTAATAATCTTAAAAGATATCGTGTTCTGCTGTAAATTGCACTAATCGTAGTAGCCAGGGATTTGTTTGTTTTTGAATTAATTTTAAATTGTGATATTATCTACGGAAAATTTTTTAATTTTATCATGCATAATAATTCAAAAGTAATAATTGATAAAATATGTTCAGATATAAAAATATCCTTCCCCTCTTGTTGTAAAATAAAGGAGTTTATTATTAACTATTTTTTTACTATACGATCATTTGCTACAGTCAGTTTAAGTTGTACAGTTAAACGCAAAAAAACTATGTATAGTACCGCTATTCCAAAGAAAAAAAAATTAATATAAAATTAATTATTCCTAATGTATTCATTATTATTATTATTAGTTATTATTCAATATTAATCTAGTGTGTTGTTAATACATTGTTTTTTTTTTGTGAGATGTTGTCTAATATAAAGTTGATTATTTGTACTGAATATTATTTATCTGTTGTTTTGTTTTGTTATTGGATTTTCTCTAATATATAAATGATTGTTACTCTGTTGTTTAGCTTTTTTATTGGATTTTCTCTAATGCATATGATTATTAATATCTTGTTTAATAATAAATTATTTTGTTTTTTTATTGAATTTTTCTATACATAAAAGTCATTAAAGGGCTTTGGGAATTCATTTTTTTCTATTGAAAACTACAAAATTAAATAGCATTGTTTTGCTTGTAACACTAGCTATAAAGTTACGTTACTTTGACCTTAAAGAGAGTAGCCAAGTCTAAAAATTAGATTAAAATGTTGTAAACAACTGTTGATTATCTAAGTATAATATGTAGTTATACTTTTTCCAGCTGCTTTAAATAATTTATAAGTAAATAAATAATAACTCGTGATTAAATACAAAATGTTGTATTTCAATTATATATGACTGAAAATGTAAAAAAATATTATATATAAAAGTAAACAAAATATTGTCCAATTATAAAAAACTGACATTATAAAAATAATTTAAGTAAAAGTAATCAATAATTATACAATAATAAATATCTGACAGTGTAAAAAAAAAATAATCAAACGGTTATTTCAGTTAAATATTTTGGCTTTCTAAAGCATAACAAACTGCTAGTACCTGGTCCATTGTCGCAATTTTTCTTTGAAGTTCCATGTTTTCCTCAATTAATTCTATACATCTTTCATAATTATTTAAAGGTTCCACTGATATTTTCTATGGAACAATAATTTTAATTCATAAGTTAACCTCTGTGCATTTAAATATATATGGTCAAAACTTGTATTGATAATAATCTATAAAAATGTGTTTAAAAATATCTGCAGCTAGATATATGTACATATCTAGCTGCATTATTGAAATATCTATCATACTGTGTTCTTTATTTTTTAAAACTAAAAGTAAATTAAATGAAAAACTTAATAAATTGTAGTTTTTCTACCTTTACCGCTTCAGTCCTTGATATTAGTTTTGGACAACCGCTAGAATTAAAAGTACTTTTTCTTGATTGATTCTTTGACATTTTGTTTTTATCCATGGCATTCAAATCAAAACTTACGCTTACACTACGTTTTTTAACAATTGTCATTAAATTAATTAATTAAATGCTTTAAAAAAATGTATAACTAAACCGGTTTAACAACAAGTTGTTGATAAATGATAATGTTGGTATTATCATTATTATGAATTTTTGCAACCAAAATGGCGGGTGCGCATACCTTCTTATTTAGATCTCTAGAGAAAATAACACCTAATCTTTTCGCTATCTTTGTCAAACATGCTCGCTCGATTTTATTTACATTGATTATATAGCCAGTAAGCATTCCAGTTTTCATAGAGTTTAATGATGAAAGCTTGTACGTTTAGGTTAACTTAGAAAAATATGTTAAATGTTCCATGAATTATTTAACGTTTATTATAGTTTCCACCTTGGCAAATAATTAACTTTAATGAAAGCGGACATTTAATTGGCTATAATGGTTTAATTTTTGATGTTGTTGATCAATTGGCTAAAACATTGAACTTTACGTAAGTATGTTGTTATAAATAATCCATTTTGACATATTTTTAGTTTACATATATTATATAATATATTTTATAATAAATGCCATGATAATTTACGATTATACAAAAGTACAAAACGTACAGGAACTTATTGTTACATATACTTATGACGTACGTATTTTAGATCACTCATCTCCATTATCAAATATTTTTCCAAATTCAGTTATATGTTACTGTTTATGTAAAAAATTGTGAAAAAAAATTATTTTAGAAAACTACATATATTTGTATACTTTTTACAATTATATGAACGATATGAATATATTATGTAATTTTTGTAAAATAAAAAGTATTTTTACTTTTATAAGACTAAAAACATTTTGTTAAACATTTTTTTTTTTTTTTTTTTGATTTCGACCATAATGTAAAATATATAATTAATATGTTTATACAAAATTATACAAATAACAAATAATTTTAAAAAATATTTGATATAGGTATTAATTGAATCAGAAAATATATTGTTGTATTAAATATATGTCTTTATATACTTTTTTCAATAAGATAATTAATTACCATAATATAATATTATTAAATCCAAATAAATATTTTCAGATATAATGTTATTGTCATATCTAATACGGAGAAAGTCAATGACACAAAAACTTTATTTACACAAAATGCAAGTCAACTACATTTTTTTTTAAGAATTATTTGTAAATATAGTAATTACATTTTATTCACAGAATATATTGGGTGAATATGATGCTGCAATCTCAAAACCTGTGTGGGATAAAATGGTCGATCTGGTTAAATCGAGAAAAGTGAGTTTTGAGTTTTCAAATGTTTATAATTTCATTACACTAAATAAATTTATATAATATTGAATTTTGTATGATTGTGAATATAAATGTTCTTGTAATATCTTTTGATTACTGATAAAGAAAATTGATTTTCGACCACTAATATTAAAAATGTAGATTAATTATTAAAAGATGTAGGTTCATGATATGTAAATACAAAATATATTTGTCCATTCAAATTACAAAAATAAACACAAATACATAAATACACATAAAATGATAATAAAAATTGTACCGTGAAAACACTTAGATGAACTATTTGTCTCTATTTTTCATATTTGACAATATATAACATCTAATTCTGAATATCTGTACCAGTTAGATAAGTATAGTAGCCAGAAGGTACTATAATTTAAACGTTATAAGTTTATTAAAGCTTTCATGGATTGAGAATTTATTAACTATGTGATTTTCGGAAATATCCATGTGTATAATGTTTTTACTCTGACGTTTCGGAACCGTTGCAGGTTCCATCTTCGGAGTGATGTAGTACACGTCTGACTGTCGCGACTACACTCATGTAGGTGTAGACTCAGTGTAGTTGCGACAGTCAGACGTGTACTACATCACTCCGAAGATGGAACCTGCAACGGTTCCGAAACGTCAGAGTAAAAACATTATACACATGGATATTTCCGAAAATCACATAGTTAATAAATTTAAACGTTATTTTTTTGAAAACATTTTAAAACTGTTTAAATTGTTTAATTGTTATTAGTTATTAAAATATATATATATAATAAATACTACTCAATAGAAGTATATTATTTCATTGTTTGAAAACCTAAATAACATTGATATGTGTATTATAGTTTATATACTGTGATCAAATTGAAAGGTGAATTTTTAATTTGAATTTCTTGCTTTTTCCAATCGGTAATTTTTTTTTTCTGTAAGTTGGTAATACTATTAGTAACATCTGTGCACAATTTCACAACAAAATATTGATTAGTGCTTGAGATACGCTTTGTTTTATTAAGTGCTGAAAGTGAATTCTGCGATTTTGACTATGTCTAAACTTATTGAACAAAGAAGTTGCATCAAATTTTGTTTCCGGAATGGAATTTTGGCTGCGGAAACGTTGAGTATGCTGCAGAAAACCTTTGGGGATCAGACTCTATCTTCGAAGAATGTCAAAAAGTGGTACAACGAGTTCAAGACCGGCCGCGGGAGTATTGAGAAGAATGTGGTGTCAAATCGGCCAAGAACATCGACTGATGAACATCATGTTAAGCAAGTCCAAGAAATGGTGCTTGAAAATCATCGATTGACTGTTAGAGACATCGCTGATAATTTGGGCATATCATTTGGATCGGTGCAGGCGATTTTGAGTGATGAATGAGGCTTGAGAAAAGTCAAATCTCGTTTGGTTCCAAAAACGCTCAATTTTTTGGAAAAACAGCGTCGCGTTGAAGTGTGTGAAACAATGCTTTCTGATTATCAGGACGTAATGAAACGCATAATAACTGGAGATGAGACTTGGATCTATACTTACGATCCCGAAACAACAGATCAATCGAGTGAATACTGTGCCGAAGTCGAGCGGAAACCAAAAAAACCACGTCAAAGTCACTCAAAAATCAAGGTAATGTTGACAGTTTTCTTTGATTATCTTGGTGTAGTATATTCTGAATTCCTTCCACCGGGCCAAACTGTTAACAAGGAGTATTATTTGAATGTTATGCGGCGTTTGCGTGAAGCTGTTCGCCAAAATAGGCCAGAGTTATGGCAAAACAACTCTTGGCTTTTACATCACGACAATGCGTCATCTCACACGGCACTAGTTCTTCGCGAGCATTTCGTCAAAAATTCAACGCACATCGTTCCGCAACCTGCTTATTCGCCTGATTTAGCTCCGTGTTATTTCTGACTATTCAACAAACTCAAGAGACCGCTCCGGGGACACCGTTTTGACTCGATTGATAAAATAAAATCCGAATCGCAGAAGGCTCTGAAGGACATTCCGAAGGAGGACTTTGCTAAATGCTATGATGACTGAAAACTTCGTTGGCATAAGTGTATTGCTGCGGAAGGAGATTACTTTAAAGGGGATGAAATGTATTTGGAAGTATAAATAAAGATTTTGAAAATATAAGAAAATTCACCTTTCAATTTGATCACAGTAGTATATATATATAAAACTTGTACTTGTATAATAGTTTATAATCATTTGTTATTTCAAATTAGGTGTTTATTGCTTCAGCTGCATTTGCTGTTAAAGAATCTAATCAAATATACATTAATTATACAACACACATAAGTCTAGAACCCCACAAAATTTTAATAGCAAAACCTAAAGAACTCAGTAGAACATTATTGTTTACTGCCCCTTTTACAATATTGGTAATATCACAAAAAATAACTTTTTATATTTTAAATTCAATTATAATACTATAAATTATTATTTAGAATAAAACGAATTAAATTGTATAATTAATACTGTATTTTATTGTTTAGACTTGGTTGTGCATAGCAATTGTAGTTGGTCTTATGGGACCATTATTAAATTTGTTTCATACTCTAAGTCCATATTATGAATATCATAACATGACACGTAAAGGAGGTCTCAACTCGCCGTTGAATTGTTTTTGGTATATTTATGGCGCATTATTACAACAAGGTAAGAAATAAGTATTTACTATATTGTTTACATGCAATAATCTCAAATCTATGTACTTATACCTGTTACATTTATTTTCACGAATATTATAAATAGTAATTAATAATATTATAAACGTATCAACCATATTTTGTTTATTAACTTAAAATTGCTTTAGTTTCCACTAAATCAAAACGTCTTTTAATTTTTTATATTTGAATTATATAAATTAATAAACTCAAAGCCAATATTATTTAAACTCAATTAAATGAATTACTGAATAAAAATGATAAAAATAAAAATCTAGAAATAGATATAACCTAATTTATATTTGTATGTTTGAAATTTCAAACACAAAAATTATACAAATTTCTTATTCTAATAGTATTTGATAATAATTAATGTTATTATTTGAAACATATTTAAAATATTGGGAAGTATTCCAATATTTAACAACTACTTTTAACGCTTTTAATTCAATATTATAATTTACCATATATTATAGGCGGAGCTCATTTACCTGATGCAGACAGTGGGAGACTATTAGTGGGAACCTGGTGGCTATTCGTTCTAGTAATCGTCACTACATATAGTGGAAACTTGGTAGCGTATCTAACCTTTCCCCAGATGGATATAATGGTGTCGAATGTGGCTGATCTAATGGCTCGCAAAGCTCAAGGATATTCGTGGGGAATACCAGAATTATCTAATTTACATTCGTTATTCGGGATAGGAAAACTTTTCAATTTTGAATTCTTCTTCTTCTCTTCTTGAGCTTTTACTGTCCTTGAAGGACTTTCGCTGCCTCTACTACTTTTTTCCAACTATCTCTGTCAATACTGTCTTCTAAAGTTAAACCCTGAGCTCACTTGTTTAAATCTTCTTTAACCCTGTCTGTCCAGCGCTGTCTAGGTCGACCCCTAGGTCTTTTTCCATTGATTTTTTCTTCCAGGGCTTTCTTTAGAATACCATTTGACCTCCATACATGGCCTGCCCACTCAATTCGTTTACTCATAAGGTACGCGTTGATACCGGGTTTTTGATAAATTTGTTGTACTTCTACATTAGTTCTTCTTCTGTACACTTCATTTTCTAGTATAGGTCCATAAATCCTTCTAAGAACTCTTCTTTCGAAGCAAGCCATTTTTTCCTCATCTCCTTTAGTAGTCGACCATGTTTCACATGCATATGTTAAAACTGGCCGTAAGAAACTAGAGTACAGGCGTTCCTTTGATCGTCTAGAGAGGAGCTTTGACTTGAACAATTTTTCCAAAGCGTAGTAACCCTTATTAGCGGCTGATATCCTAATTTTAATTTCATTATGCATGTTATTGTATTGATTTATGTTTGCCCCAAGATATTTGAAATTTTCCACTTGTTGGAAGGTATAGTTTTCTACTACTAGGTCCGAGATATCTCTTGTTCAATTTTGAATTAATTTTTAAAAGGTTTCTTTAAATTTTTGTGCAAAATAATTTGTAGATAGGCATTTACTTCCTATTTCAATATAAATGTACCTATTAAATATGTATTAAAATATTTAAATTTAAAAATGAAAAATATATAAAAAATACTTAAGTCTTACATTACATTACAAAATGTCATTAATGAAAATTATTTATACGTTGATGTACATATATATTTTATGAGTATATATTTCTGTCCTAGAATTCTCCTAGACTTTTTTCCTAAAGAAAAAAGTAACAAGAAATTATAACAATTGTAATGTCTCGATACAATTTGAATCGAATGAACTCTGTGTGATAGAAAGGTTATTAAAAATGTTGCAAGATGTGCAAAATCACAAGGCGTATTTTTAAAATGAAAAATTAACATTGCCTATTGGAAATATTGACAGTTAAGAGAAATATATGGAAAAACGGAGTTGAAAAGAATGTTTGTTTATTATATTAATTGAGGTTTCAGGATTAATACAATACGCATCATGATCACAAAATTAAATATATTTATAGTTTATTACAAACATAGAACTCCATAATTAAACATTATCTATTACTACTTAAACTTAATGTATCTATGTGGATAAATTTGGAGGATTTTAAGTTAATAAGTTATTTATTGGATATATAAAATGTAGTATAGTATATATACTATAATATTTATTTTATCAAAGCTAATGGGTACTTAAAACTAATTAATTTAAATGTTTATAAACAATTTAACATTTTATATTTATGTATAGTGTCCAATCTTGTTGTAATCATACTAATATATTATCATTGTAAAATTTTCTATTGATTATTTTGATTTATATGACATTTAGACATTGCCAGACGAAACCATGCTCAAAGAATTAATACAAAATGCCGAACGCCATAGGGAATTGTCTGGGTTAATTGTAGAAAGGGTAAGGACTGGTAAACATGCGTTCATACATCGTCAAACAAATTTAATGTACCTTATGAAGAACGATTTTCTTCAAACCAACAGATGCGACTTTGTTATAGGTAATATTATAACTATATACAATATACAATATTAATATTGTTTGATTTTATATGTGATATTTGCACGTCCCACAGGAAACGAAGATTTTGCTGAAGAAAAATGAGCAATGATGATAACAAAAGACAGTCCTTACCTAGGTAGAATAAATAAGGAGTTAAGTAAACATCTAAGTTAAAATAAATCGTATGCAGATAGATAGACTAGAGTATCTATGTTTATTGTCTATAGTCTATTTTATACTAATTGATAGGTAAGTCTAAAAATTAGAGATTGTATTGAATTAGTTATGTTAAATATGACCACAAGAGTCTTTAGATAAGTCAATAGTTAACAACAAAAAATACCCCCCCATTATGTTAAGGTTTAATTATTGATAAAATATTAAGTAATTCGATTAAAAAAATGTATTCTCTATTGAAAAATAGAAATACTATAATCTTTAAATTTGTCCAATTTTTAAAATATTAAATTGTTGTTTTATTTAAAATCTTTAGTTATTAAATAGTCATTAATATTAAAATTACTATTGGTTAAGTCTGTATGTGACCGTATCTATGTAGTATTGTTTACATTTATACAGTTACACATTTTAAATCCTTCAAAGTATATATATTACATATATTTTTTATTAAAAATTATTTAACTAGTTATTGTTTACTTTTATCAATATAGTTTCAATATTCATTTATTTATTATTAAAAAGTAAAATGTTTTAAAATTACACTACTCATGAAGTATATAGACTTTATATTATCATTATTTATAGATAGTAGAATTATATATATATATATCAGTGGTGCAACCAAGGGGTTGGTCCTCAGTTCGAGACCCCCTGGAGTATTTCTAATGTGGAAAATTATGTAAGGTAATTTTATTATTATCAACACATAAATTTCGATTAGATTTTTCATAATCAATTTTGTAGTTTCTTTTGTTTTATGGTTTTCAATATCAAAAAAGTACATATTTGTTTAACTGTACATTTTAATTTTAATAATAAAAAGTAAAAATTGTCTTTATTGTATAAATTTGGTTTTTATATTATTCTAGGACCCCCTTTTGAAAAAACCCTGGGTGCGTTGCTGATATTCATATATACATTTTTAAGTTTAAATATTCATTTAATAAATAATATTATTAAGTGTTAATTATTTTCTTCTATAGGATTAAAAAAATGCATAAAGCCGGTTTAATTAATAAATGGTTAGTTGAAACACTACCAAAAAATGACAAATGTTGGTCACATACTCAATATGAAGTTACGAATCATAAAGTCAATTTAGACGATATGCAGGGGTCATTCATCGTTCTTTTAATGGGTGAGTTTCCTTACACAAATAAATAATAATATTTTATTAATGTTAATTTTCTGTTTAAGGTGTTTTATCCTCATTGATATAATTTGTGTTTGAATATCTACTAGACATATACAAAAACCGACCAAAAACCGTAATAAAACCATTTATAAATTAATATTTGACAATATGACATATATTGAACATAATGTATTTTGTATTGAATTTATTAAAACACATTTTTTTAATAACTTATTCTTCAAAATTATTAAATATTAAATTATCTGAAGATGAATATAATTATTAGTCGTAGCACCAAGTAAAGATATTTTGTTTAATGTAATTTTTTTCGATTGGAAAAATAATGCGATATTACTTTGTCATTTGTAAACAGTAATAATTAAAATTAATAACTAAAATTATTTATAGGTTAAAATAAATATATTAAAAATGGATATTGTGTGTTATTGTTAGAATATTATAGAAACTATTACTGTGAATTTTTTAAGTCCTTAGATAAATGGTGATATCTACAACGGTCTCTTTATATCTGAAATTTTTGAAAGATTTAATTTTACTAAACAGCCATTGCTAGTATGGATAGTCTTTATAATTTATATAAATATAATTTTTTTATAAAGAAGATAGTTCTTGGGCAAACCAAAGATATATGGGACCGGTAATTATGGCTGGCTTGCACCAGACGCCTGTCGCCATCAATGTTAAAAATCTCGTTGGCTTCCCTTGGGATCGAAACGCAGATCTCATGTGCCGAAACGTGTGTTTTTACTCACTTAACTACAGCCAATTCCTAGTTAATTTTCGTTGAATAGTAATGTCAAACAGTAATGTCATTTGTATGATCTGTGTAAATCCTATGAACAAAACAAAAAATGGTAATGTTTTTTTTTCGTCACAACATAAATTATATTTTACTGATATGTGATGATTAATTGTTTTATTGTTATTTATACTTTTTACACAGACTATATGAATTATATATATTTATATATATAGTCCACCACACCAGTATTAACTCTATGTATTGCTTTACCTTTACGATTCAATTTAGGACTTTACGTTTTACTTTACAATTAAATTGTCTTTAATGTTTGTTTAGTCTTTAGTGTTTAATAGTACAGTTGTGTGGATCAGTGAATTTTGACTGTTAATTTGTGTTGTGTTAACAAAATATATAGATTAATAAATTTCATAATGCCTAGTTGTATTGTTTGTGGAAGAACAAAAAATAGAAATTAGAAGTCTGATAATATATCTTTTTACAGGTATGATTAATATTTTAAAAATATATATTTAGACATTTGAATATAATGTGTAATGTTTATTTCAGATTTCCTATTAAAGATTATATTAGGAAAAATTAGATAATTTTTTAATAGAAAACTGCTTAACCCAAAAAATGTAACCAAATATAGTTTTCCTGACATTTTTTTCAAATGTATTCATGTGTGTAGTTTTGGGATGACGTTTCAAGATTATTTGACAAGCCAAGCTGGGAGTATAGTTACAACACTCGACCAAGTAATTGCGCTCTGAAGATGGACTCTGAAATGAGTTTTAGTTTTCTTAGTTGTTTCTGTTTATGAAAATTGGAAATTGCCTATTGGTTATTTTTTATTCAATTTAAATGTATTCCAAAAATTAAAAACCTATTGTAGTAAAACCAAGAATCCATTAACCGATCATATTATTCTTTTATTAAAATCCATAACATCAACATATATCAACTTAAAATAAAAATATGTTATTCTTAACATAAAATAAACTATAATTTACAAAATAACAATGATACACCTTCAGTTAGAATGTGGTTTATTAAATTAATTATTTTTAAATGACAAGTTATTATCTTTGTATATTTTGTTTATTATTAATATTATTATTGAGTTCCTAATATTTTTTTTTCATTTATAAAATACTATATTAATATTATTATAAATAAATTCATCATGTACATTTTTTTGTAAATTAATAACGAGTAATATTTTGTTCATAATATACTTTTTTTTTAATATGTAAACTACTATTATATGTTATAAATAAACTTGTGTTGTTTTTTTAATATGTTGTTTAATTCTAAGCTAACATAAACATTAGATATATAAATATATCTAAATCATTTTAACAATTTAAAAAAATGATATATATTGTAGAACTGGATGGCCGATAGTTATCAATCCCATTGATAACAAACAAACGAAATATCAAACAATTAACTCTACTCATATATTTTATACTTTACATAAATTAAAATAACACTTCCAGATCGCGGAAAAGGGTCCAACCACACAGTCGGCGGACCCTACCACACCGACTTAGTTGCGACCGCGAATGTTACCTACGGCCGTACTCATCATTATCGCAACGGACACGACAATACCGATAAGGTTCGTCACACACACACGCGTACACTACAATATTTTATATCAGTTTTTTTTTTAAACTTCCTGTTAAATATGATAAATTGAATATTTTTTTTTTACTTTTATAATATTGTGAACACAATTTGATGTTTATAAACCACAATCGGCTATATAATACAATTTTGTAATTAATTTATAATATTGTAACGTAAAACAGTAAAATCACTGGACGATATAAATTACAATACAAAATAATAAATACAATATTTTGTTTTTGGTTTTTGGTCCCCTATGAAATATCTACATTTTGCGTTTCACTTTTCAGTCAGAAAGGCCTCTCTACCTTACTTTATGAAATATATTTTTAATTAGGCGCTATGTATAAATTATGATGGGCAATTAAATTTCGACGAAAAGGTCGTTATTGTTAAATCAATGATTATAAAATGAGGCCGGGGTGTGTTACGTAAATAGTCTATCAAATAATTCGGAAATTCCAAATTTCTTTTGACATTCCGTTTATTAATATCTTGTTTCCTTGCCGTCCCGTCGGTCGATGACGATAAGCAAACTGTCATTTAGACAAAGTAACGCGTTGAGAGTATGTGTCCACTTCCTACTTGCGGCGTTTTCCGAAATTCGAATGCAATACAAAAATGTGGTTCCATTAAAATCTGAATTGGACGGTTTTTTTTTGGAAAATAAGTAAATGATCCGGCTGCGCCATAACAATTTGTTTAACCATTACACGCGCGTATTATTGTATTTGTTTGATCGTTTTAGAACCATGCAGTCCAAGTTAAATTACTTGAAAAAATCCATCGATGACATCTCAAATGACAGCAGTTCAAATTAATTCGATTTTAAGATATGTTTCTAAAAGACTTTTCAAATCAAACAAGAAATTCAAGTATTGTATTACGCTGGCAAATAAGTGAGTAAAGTTTATTTTGTTCGTTCTTGATTTAACCATTCCCGATCGCATCTAATACAACTTTTATTTTCCTATCGCGCACATGTCGGTAATGCAGCATTGAAACAAACTAAAAAAAATCTGTGCGGTCGGGGGACCCCCGTCAAGAACGAAGTTCCTTACGCTTTTTCTTCAACTCCGAATGTAATTCAAAAAAAAATCTGTATATTTAATTTTTTATAATTTTTTGAATGCAAGTAATGTAAAATAACGAATCAAATTAAATTAAAATTAAAAATCAAATTAAAGTTTCATTTTATATTTTATATTGAGGTTATAATATAACTGACTATTGATGAGCAAAAAGTCATGTCGTCGTTACTTTGTCACCGCGACAACATTGTCGCAGTTAGTCACTGCGACAATGGAAAAAATAAATGGTGGTACATGGGTAAATGGTGCCTAATGCAATTAAATATTATAATATACAGAATATAGGGTAATTTCCGAATTCACATTGTTGGAAATAAGAAATAACATATTTTATGAGGGTTAATGCAGTGGTCTAGCGTGAAACTTGTTGGCAGAAGCCCTTATTAACACAAATTAAATAAAAATAAAAATATTAATTATTAAATAATTATTCTAAGAGCTAATAAAAAAAATATAATTTTCATATTTTAATTCAAATTTGTTTCAACATAAATATTTTTAAAATTTGTTCAGTGTTTTTTTTTAATATCATAATTAGGTCTATTTGTATTTTTTTCTGAAATAATTATTTTTTACATTTAAGTAATAAGTTATTTTTGTTATGTAATATTATAAATAATATAAAATATGATTGAGCTTTAAAAATTATTCGGAATACATTTAAAGAGTAAGAATACTGTATTAAATACGTTCGAAAAATATTATGAATACAGTATTCCGAATACTTTCCAGTATTGAGCTTCATAACCATTTAATCTTAGTTACGCCCATGGTCACCATTAAGAGTAACTGTAACTACCAAGCCACGGGTGTGACTTAAGGTTACCATAATTAAACTAGTATAATACTCTATAATGGTGATATTAGTAATTTAAATATTTATGAAGCAAACCGAATGGTGATCAGTCACCATTATTAATCACTGTCATATTAAGTCGCTATCATCATTGTCACGGTGACCAACTTTTGTTTTTGTTTACCATCACTATAATCGACAGCACGCTCGTTTGCCCATCTCTTATCGAATCTCAATATTCGTACTCACGCACACATGCATATAATAAAAAGAGAGAGAGAGAGAATGAGAGAGACACTCGCACCCGACCACGCACTCCTCACCTACTCGTCTGTTATTGGACGTACGCACACACATACTCGTATATAATAGAAGTCGCATGGAGGGGGCATAACGCTTTTTCTTTCCGTTATAATTTCTACCAATTCAATACCACCGCAAGCCGCGTGAAGAAACTTCGTTCTAAAAAGTCGCTTATCACCGACCATTGACAACTTTGACGCGACTACTGTGTTTACCTCTGTCGATTCGAAAACGACGTTTACGAGGCGGTTTTATGTAGCAAGTAGTTGAATTACCCGACTTCGCCCGTATTTGTATTCCTTCGCTTCCAACATAAATTGATCAAGAGAATTTATTATATTTAATATGTATTATTAAATAAAATAATTATTTATTATATTAAATATTATATTATTATGTATATTAAAGAAATAGTATAGTCTTTAAATTTGTCCAATTTTTAAAATATTAAATTCTTGTTTTGTTTAAAATCTTTAGTTTTTAAATAGTCATGATTATTAAAATTACTATTGGTTAAGTTTTTATGTGATTATATCTATGTAGTATTGTTCACATTTATACAGTTGCACATTTTAAATCCTTCAAAGTAAATTTAACATTTGAATTCAATCTTTGTTAAAATTTAAAATATATTACATATTTTTTTTATTAAAATTATTTAACTAGTTATTATTTACTTTTGATCAATATAGTTTCAATATTCATTTATTCATTAATAAAGAACGAAATGTCTAAATTATAATACTTATGAGGATACTCATGCATATACTTTATATTACAATTATAAATTTTTGGGTTTGAATATGCATTTAATAATTAATATTATTAAGTGCTAACTGTTTTCATTTCATGGGATTAA
Source organism: Schlechtendalia chinensis (assembly GCA_019022885.1). Taxonomy (NCBI): domain Eukaryota; kingdom Metazoa; phylum Arthropoda; class Insecta; order Hemiptera; family Aphididae; genus Schlechtendalia; species Schlechtendalia chinensis. Next base: position 1,054,392 of record JAFHKX010000014.1, read on the forward strand.
AAAAATGCATAGTTTGTTTAATCAATAAATGGTTAGTTCAAACACTGTTGAAAAAAACAAATGTTGGTCACATACTCAATATGAAGGTAGGAAGTTAGGACGTTAGGAAGTTGAAGTGAAAATTGTGTAAGGTAATTTTATTATTATCAGCACATAAATTTCGATTAGATTTTTCATAATCAATTTTGTGGTTTCTTTTGTTTTCTGATTTTCAATATTAAAAAGGTATATATTTTTTAAACTGTACATTTTAATTTAAATAAAAAAAAGTAAAAATTATCTTTATTGTATTAATTTGGTTTTCATATTATTCTAGGACTCCTTTTGAAAAAATCCTGGGTGCGTTGCTGATATTCATATATATATTTTTTAAGTTTAAATATTCATTTAATAATTAATATTATTAAGTGTTAATTATTTTCTTCTATAGAATTGAAAAAATTCATAAAGCCGGTTTAATTAATAAATGGTTAGTTGAAACACTACCAAAAAAAGACAAATGTTGGTCACATACTCAATATGAAGTTACGAATCATAAAAACAATTTGGACGATATGGAGGGTCATTCATCCGTCTTTTAATGGGTGAGTTTCCTTACACAAATAAATAATATTTCATTAATGTTAATTTTTTATTTAAAATGTGTTATTCTCATTGATATCATTTGTGCTTGAATATATACTAGATATTTACAAAAAACGAATAAAATAATGTAATAAAACTATTTATAAATTAATATTTGTCAATGTAATATTGAACACAATATCTTGTATTAAAATATATTTTTCTAAAATTATTAAACACATGAATACAAATATAAATAGAAAATACATCATTATATTTAGATCTTGAGTTTTTGTTATTTGATTTTGTGATATATATATATTTATCAGTCAAAGCACCAAGTAAAGACATTTTGTTAAATGTAATTTTTTTTTTATTTGCTTTTAGAAAAACTAACTTGATAATTATAATATATATATATATATACAACAAAAAATTAAGTAACAGAAAAAGATAAATATAATAATAAATTGTTATAAAACAAATTAGGGTTTAAATAGCAAAGTCAGCCTCCTGAATAAATTATATTGATAACCTGTTTAGAATTAAAATTTAAAATGGCATAGAGATAAAGGGAATGTTTAAGGAATTTAATGAATAAATTAAATTAAGGGGTTTTGTGGGTAATAACTTAACGATATTGTTATATAAGCATCGTGTGTTTATTATTAACACACATTTATATAAACACAAGCACGCCGCACTTGCAATCCGCACTTGCGATCCGCGACAGTCCGTTATACAAGTAATAACCACGCGGACAAAACATTTATGCCCGATGTACACGTGCGTCTTTTAAACGCGCAGTACCGCAGTGGTGTTACGTTTGCGTTGTACGTTACAACTAGATTAGGCTATGCACACGCACGCGTGGTGACGCTGCATCAACTTACGGACTATTTTGTCCGCGATACCACGCGTTTATAAGACGCACGTCTGCACCGGGCCTTATTGGATATCTTTTTTCATGTTTTTTATTTGTATATAATGAAGATGGAGTAAACTTCTGAAAGGTCTCTCCCTATAATGGTTTTCACTGGGTAATATGATGTATCATTTAACACTTTTTAAATGTATAATCGGTATGTGCTTTTCTTGATGGCCGAGGGACGATATATGAATATATATATATACATATACATTTAGTTAATATATGTGGTAATTGTTCGATGGCCTCTATCAGCGTTCGTCGGCCCCTCACACAATCGTGGTTCAACATCTATTTATATAATAATTTAATTGATTTGCAAAAATCTTAATATTTCCGTTACCAGTATGGTGACATCCTGATATTAGGTTGGTGACTGTAAATAGGAGGCGTCAGTAACGGTCAATTACAAATAGGCGACCGTGACATGACCGCAAAAAGAAAATATATACTATAGTAAAATAAAAAAAAAAAAATAACTATCCATTCTTTACGGATTATTATTTCGAGGAGATATTAGTGTTCGCTGTTTACAATATTATAATCGCAATCGCAAAAACGGCAATACCTACAGTATCTAATTAAAACGTATATGTAATGAAATCAATCTAATTCTACTATATATATATATATATAAAAACAAATACATATATATATATATATATACAGTATCTAAATAAAACGTGTATATGTAACATCTATTTAATATAATCATTTGATTTATTTACAAAAATCCTAATATCTCCGTTATCAGTATGGTGACATCCTGATATTAGGTTGGTGACTGTTATTAGGAGACGTCAGCAACGGTTAAATTACAAATAGGTGACCGTGATATGACCGTATTGTTGGATTGCAAAAAAAATATGTGTATACTATTAGTAAAATGAAAAAAAAAAAATTATCCGTTCTCTACGGATTATTATTCCAAGGAGATATTAGTATTCGCTGTTTACAATATTATAATCGCAATCGCAAAAACTGCAGTACCTACAGTATCTAATTAAATTACGTATATACGTAATGAATCAATCTAATTGTACTATATTATACATATATATATAAAAGATTAAATAAATATATATATATAGTACCTATAAGTTTATTAAAGCTTTCATGGATTGAGAATTTATTAACTATGTGATTTTCGGAAATATCCATGTGTATATATACACATGGATATTTCCGAAAATCACATAGTTAATATAGTACCTAATTAAAACGTATATACGTAATGAGATAATGTTAATTGTACTGAATGAGCAAATATTAATGAGCTCTCATAAAAATTGAAACACTGTATGTGTATGTATAATTATATCCATATTATATAATTATTTTATCTCTGCTGATACCGGAAAATATATTATATTGCATTGCGATATTTCATTATATCAAATATGTGTTATTGTGGTGTGCGGACCACGTAGTAATAATTGTTTATTGATATATCGTCCCAGTATATTACCGGCCAAGGAAAGGACATGCTCGATTGTGTTTGATTTTATCAGGTTGTTTTTATCACTGTTGGGAGAGGCTTTGTTTTTAAATTTGTATGATATTCACGAATCCAGCTTTTTGAGATTGAACCGAACTAATTCAAATTATAACGAACTCGAACCGAAATTTTTTATTAGAACTCGAACCAAACCAAACTTCAAAAAAAGTTTAAGGGATTAAATTTTTAATTCATTTTTAAAATATTTAAAAACTAAGTACTCTATATTTGAAAGTAAATTAAATTAGTTAGTAATTAATTATTAATTCATAAAATAAATAATACTAATATAGTATTATAATTATTATAATCAGGTATTACGTAATTAGTACTTACTATATTGCATTATATATTCAACAGACTATTATCTCATACCTTATTTATATATTTTAAGTTAAAATTTTACTCTTTTATTAAATAATAACATTAAATATATTACAAACTTATAACTAATAAGTAATAGCGAATGATAAATATTTGAAATGAAAAGTTATATTATAATTTCTAAAACAAACATTAAATGTTGTTAGATAAAAATACAAGTTTTTCACTGAATGTGAAGACAATCTTTGTCTTCTGGGAGTTATCACTTGTCCAGCTTTAGTAAACATTCTTTTGCTATAGATGTTTCAGGAATACCCGAATTGGCTAATTTCAAAAATGCCCGAGACTGTAAACGGTAACCCATACTATGGATACAAAAAGGAGCTACGAATTGCTAAGTCAGCTTACTTTAGGTCTGTTGCTTTTGTTGCCAAGGAACATCTTGTGAGATTAGAAGGCGAAAGTAATTTGAATACTAATCTGGTCTTCAAGAAAGTCCCTCCCCGAAGTGAGCTGCTCAGGAAGCTATTGGACAAGTATGAGTTGCAATGCAACAAATTGATAGAGGCTGGATACTGTTGACAAATATATCGAACAAACAGTGCACGAATTATAATTAGAAGGAGTTGCCTCTGAGATTTAAATGTTATTATTTGTTATAGTTGTTATAGTTATAACTTCCAATATATAATAACGTAAGTTGGAGAAAACAAAAGACCATTTTCACTACATTAATGTATTATATGTTTTAATAACTGTACATAAGTTTCAGTGTGTTTATTTAGGAGTAAAACAAATATAAAAGGCACGTAATTATTATTGTGAGATCCATGAACTGTAAAAAGTCACATAAAAAATTTTGGGCATGATTTAAATGTACCATCAATGTAAATACTTTGAAATTGGCATAATATATCTCAATAGGATTTTGTTGAAAATCAAACTATATTATTAAGAGGATGTATACTAAAAGTAAAACACATGCAATGCTCCAGAGATGGCGTTGATCGTCGTTTCGAAGCGGCGGCGGCGGCGGTTCGTAACCACGCCTATTATCATACGTAGTGGACTCCGACGTTGTAGTTGTATGGGAGGAGCGCATTTTATTATTTCATGAACAGTTGTATCATTGTTGGTAATTTCTTGAGACACGATAAAACTTCTTGTAAAAATCCAGGATTTCCATTTATTGAGCTGGTCCAATTTCATATGGCTGACACATGAGGCAACCGTAGGATGGAACTAGAAAAACCAATACTATTAATCAGTGGCGTACCTGTGAAATATTTTTGGGGGGGGGCAAAATATTAAATACCTTATTTTAAAATTATTAAAATGTAAAAGTTTAATAACATTATTCTATATATTAAATTAAACTATTATACTAAAATAATTAATTACCTATAATACAAAATCTAAGTTTCTTTTTTTAGTACCAGCAAACATATTAATAACTTCATCATCTTGAATGACTATGCCTATGAATATTATGTAACGCTAACCCAACTAAGCGTTCTTCGCCCATATTTGACCTTAACCAAGTTTTTAGTCTAAATGTAAACATACAAAGTAATGTTAATTAATATAACTATTCATGCATGGTGCAAAAGCATATGTCAAAATCTATAAAAATACAAATTGATTAATTTTAATAAATTAAATGAAATCAAACCTCCTTAAAGTTGAAAAACTACGCTCAGCAGAAGCTATAGAAATAGGCAAGCAGGCAATAATATGCAATAATTTTTTAATATTTGGGTACAATATTTAGTACCTCCTTTAGTACTAAATATAACACAATATTTACAAAATAAACCAGATTTGACATGAGAATAAATTAGCCTTTTGTATTGTTCAAAATAATTTTTTCTTAGTAACCTTTTAATACTTTTACCATTTTTTATATTTAATGTAAATGGATATATAAAATCATTAGGTGGTATATTATCCATATTAATTATTTTAGCTTTAATGTGATCAGACAATGTTTGATCTGATGTCCTTAAAAAGTTCCCTATGTCTATACTGTATGTATCATTGGAAACTGGAATATTAAATGTAGTTTTACTCACATTAGTTGTTAACTCATCAATTAGTGACAATGCTGATGATTCTATTACATTATTATTTGAATTTGAAGTTTGTGAATGGTTATCATTTATAAAATCAGATGAATCAGATATATGTACTTTATTAGCACGGAGTTCTGTATTGTCATTACAAGAAACATTTCCACATTTTTTATGTATCCACTGAGTTATTGATTTCTGAATTACTGGTTTTGACATTTTCATTATTAGATTTAAAATTTACAAATTAAAAAAGTAAAAAAATACGTACAAGCAATAGAAAAACAACGCACAAATATATTATTTCTTTAAATAAAATAAATAATATAATAAAAGAGTACAACACTTCTAATGATAATTAAACGCCGGTCATAGATAAAAATAAAACGTTAGAGGAAAAACCAAAGACGGGTGCGACGGTAAGCGTAACTATCCACCAACCGAAGCTAAATCGCACACCACTTAGCGCTGTCCAGTGTTAACAATACAACAAAACAAATATTTATAACACAAGTGACAGAAATAATATAGACGGAGCTTTCTCACGTCTGACCGCTGGAACTACGTCCATGCTCTGTTTACGAGTATGGGTATAATGTCTATGGTGAAAATAGATATCAATTTTAACTTTTAAACGATAAAGATAGATAACATCAGCTATCACCTGTCTTATGTAAAGTTTACAAACGTGGAAAAAATAGTTATTGATAAAGTTCTAATGTGATTATAACCATTACTTTTAATATTAATTTGGTCAAATTATGATATAAATAGATTGATAATTCATATCAAAATTCTATAACGGAATATCCACACGATTGTATTTGTAGAAAACATATAATAAAAAATAAATATGCATTAAGCAAACGAAAAAAAAACTTCTCGGGGGGGGCAAATGCCCCTGTTGCCCCCCCCTAAAGTACGCCACTGCTATTAATACAAATACTTTCCTAAAATAAGCAGTGTTAATAAGGCATCATGCAACTAACTAACCGACAAAATTTATAAGCTTTTGGCGAATAATAGTGAAGGGTAAGTGCAAATTCTTTAATATCTGTACTATCTCGCCGACCTTTTGGTTTACGTTCTATATTTTTAAGCTGATTTTTAAAAAGTTCTGCTGACATTCCACTAAACTTATCTAACATAAGATCTTCATATTCAGAATTCAACATACTTTGATTTCTTAAGTTACTTAATAAATCTTTTAAATTATTAATAACTTTGTTTTGTCTCCTGACTTTTTGTTGCAACAACTTATTTTTTTTTTTAAATTTAGTTGGAGTAGACTTAGTAACACATATTCGTGGAAACAATGAATACGTCAATCTTTTTTTACATTTAGTTGGTGTTATTAACAACGGTTTTGTTTGTTTAAAAGAATCATCCAAAACCTCTTCAACAACTAAATCTTCAACTGGTAATACTATAAAATTAACACATACTTTAATATTTAGTTAACTTATAAATATTAGGTATCTCACATGTTTCATTATTTAAAGAACATGAATCAGTAGATGGTGTTATTAACAATGGTTTTATTTCTTCAAAAGAATCATCCAGAACTTCTTCAACTAAATCTTCAACTGGTAATACTATAAAAGTAACATATACTGGTTCATAGTTGACTTATGAATACTAGGTAGGTAACTTACTTATTTTATTACTTAAGGAACTTGATGCTATTGAAGAATCATCAGTTTTTTTCGTTTTATTTGTGTTTTATTACAAAATAATTCTGTAGGAATTAATGTTGAATGAACGGAAAATTGAAAAACTGATGGAATAGCATCACTTTTCAATGACAATTTATAGCTTCCACCAGGATTCTCGTAAAAATTGTAAGATTTGAAATGTTGGTTACATAATCGACTATTTTTATTAGGTACAAATCCTTTTCGACAAACTGCTTTAACCCTCGATTTTAATTTTTGTAGTTCATTCAATGGAAATCTATAGAAAAAAAATTGATAATCGTCAAATGAGAATAGTTAAAAGAAGTAATGAACCAATAAACGAACTAAACATAGTTACAATTTAAAATACATTTTATATAGAAGCTTACCTGAAAAAATGTATACCAGAACCAGCTTGAGCACGATTATTGCAGCCATGAGCAGAGCAAGTAGAAGGCATTATTAGATAAATAAATATGCAAATCAAATACTATTCACAATACAGGAATTACTTTTTTAAATAAAATTTCATCCCAATGAAAGCAGTTGAAAATTTCAAATCGAAATGGTATACTCGTGTGATAAAAATATGATAACAGTCACGTCGGTAAATGTAAACATTGCCCACCACGCATATGGCGGCTGCCTTTTATGTTCATTATTTTGGTATACAACAAGTTAGCTATCTAGTATTTTATATCTGTGGTAATTTGGAGAGAGCCAATACTCGCGTTACGGCGGTCGCGAACGAAAAAAGACGAAGGAAAAACCCGGGAACGGAACGTCACGGCGAACGGTGCGCCGCGGTCGTCGCACCGCGTCGTGGCGGGAGTAATGTGTGCGCATGCGTCGCCACACTACTCCCCCTGCGGGAAAGAAAAACGTACGCGTTTTTTCTTTACTTCCAGCGTGCGTAAAGCGTACGAGTGATCTGTCAGCGGGTCTTCTCTGAGAATGAACGCGGGTTTTAAACGGTCCATGGTGACCCAACTTGTCCGCCTGTCGAGCTGGAGTTTGAAATTCTTCCCGTTGCGCTCCAGCACTGGAAATGGACCATCGTAGCGGGGCAGTAACGGCTTCCGGGGGGCATCTACTCGTACAAATACATGTGACACTTTTTGGAGGTGCTCGGGCACGTAGATGAATCTTTTGGAGTGGTCAGTGCCTGGAGTCGCTCGTAGTTGTTGCATAGAATCTTTGAGGCCGCGTATCAGATCTGGAAGGCCTGGTTCGGGCTGAGCCGCGTGAAAAAATTCACCTGGTAAACGGAGTGTTGTTCCGTAGACCAACTCCGCCGGTGAACAACCGAGGTCCTGTTTGACGACACTCCGTAGTGCCAATAATACTGTCGGCAATCTCTTTGTCCAACTTGCGTCATTCTGAGCAGTCAACGCTGCCTTAAGCGGACGGTGGAAACGTTCGACGAGGCCGTTTGATTGTGGGTGGTACGGTGACGTTCGAATATGATGGAACCCGTAAGTGGAGCTAAGAGTCCGAAATAGTTCGGAATCAAACTGCCTCCCTTGATCCGTAGTCACCGTATCAGGAACGCCAAAACGGGAGAACCACTGTGTGACTAACTTTTCTGTGACGGCGTGAGTGGTGATATTTTTCAGTGGCCAAGCTTCCGGCCAGCGCGTAAAACGGTCGATGGTGGTGAAAATATATGAGCATCCGTCCGACTGGGGCAGCGGGCCTACCAAATCAATATGAATGTGCCCAAAACGTCGGTCCGGTGGCGCAATCGGGGTAACAGGGGTGACAACGTGCCGCTGCACCTTTGAACGCTGACAGTTTACGCAGGTCTTAGCCCAAAGCCGTATCTGGCGATCCATGTCCGGCCAACAGTGTCGTTCCTTGATAAGGGTAGTCGTCGCTTTGATTCCGGGATGGGCTTGGTTATGGAGTATATCGAAAACGCGTCGTCGGAGTGTAGCTGGTACGTACGTGCGGGATCTACCGGTCACGGAGACGTCGAAATAGATCGTACCTGCGTCGGTTTCACGAGGTTCGAAACGCAATGTACTATTTAATTCGCCGCCGAGGATGCGCGACAACTCTGGGTCCTTGGCTTGCTCCTCCGCGAGTGACTTGGCGTCCGGCATCTCAAGCTGCGTGCTGAGTGTTACGACATCGAGTCGTGAGAGTGCGTCCGGAACTACATTTTCCTTACCTTGCACGTGCTCGATTTGTTGTACGAATTGTGCAATAAAACTAACTTGTCGAAGTTGTCGATCACCGTACTTATCGGCCTTGACGGTAAATATATGTGTAAGTGGCCTGTGGTCGGTTCGTAAAATCGTGTGTTGTCCTTCGATAGCGTGGAGAAAATGACGAACAGCGAGGTATGCTGCCAAAAGCTCCCTGTCGAAAGTGCTGTAGCGACGTTGCGTGGGTGACATCTTCCGAGAGAAAAAACCTAACGGCTTCCAAACTCCGTCGCACGACTGTTCCAAAACTGCGCCTGTCGCCGTGCTGGACGCGTCGGTACTGAGCCGCAAACGTGCATCTGCTCCCGGGTGTGAAAGACAGACGGTGCTGGCGAGAGCGTTGCGGCATTCGTTGAAAGCGTCGCGAGTGATGGTCGTCCACTGCAAAACTCCGTCCTTCTTATTAACAGACGCCGCGAGGTCATGGAGCGGTGCTTGGAGCCGTGCAGCGTTGCGGATAAATCGGTGATAAAAATTAACCGAACCCAAAAATCGCTGGAGTCCTTTTTTAGTTGTTGGGAGGGGCCAATTTTGTATGTCGTCGACTCGCTCGGGTAATGGTTGACAACCTTCGCCATTAACAACGTGCCCCAAAAAAGTAAGCTGTTGAACGCCGAATACACATTTCCCAGGGTTGATCGCGATGCCTGAGCTCTGCAGCCGCCCAAGTACCACACGTAAATGTGCTTCGTGTTCGGCTTCAGTTTTGGACGCGATTAGTACGTCATCGATATACGCGTACGCGAAATCGAGACCGCGCAGGACTTCGTTCACGAAACGTTGAAAAGTTTGTGCCGCATTTTTAAGCCCGAAACACATAACTGGAAACTCAAAAAGACCAAATGGTGTCGTTACGGCGGTTTTCGGAATATCGTCGATCGCTATTGGTATCTGGTGATACGCGCGCACAAGGTCGAGCTTGGAAAAAATCGATCGTCCAAAAAGATTTCCCGTAAAGTCGTGAATATGTGGTAACGGATACCTGTCAGGCCTGGTGACTGCGTTTAAGCGCCGATAATCACCGCACGGGCGGTATGTGCCGTCTTTCTTGCTGACCAGCAGAAGAGGACTGGCCCACGGACTGTCTGACGGTCGACAAATGCCCTTAAGTCGCATGTACTCGAACTCTTTGCGCGCGGCGAGAAGACGATCGGGCGGCAGCCGGCGCGGACGAGCGAACAATGGCGGGCCGGTAGTTGTCAACGTATGTTCGACGTTGTGCGTAAACTTGTCGGGCACTGGCGATTCACGAGTGATTGCCGGGAACTCGGCGATCAATTTGTTCCATGCGTTAGGCTGGGAAACCACACAAATAGATGAAGGTTGCACATGTGCCACGGTGGTCTTCGACGCTGAACCTGTAGACGGATCCATTAATCGATTGTTGCGGACATCTACCAACAACCCGTAATAATGGAGTAAATCCGCGCCGATAATTGGACGTGCGACGTCGGCCATCTCGAAAGTCCAAGGTAGTGATCTGGCGAGGCCCAGGTTGAGGTGTAATGTCTTGCGTCCGTATGTACGGATGCGAGTGCCATTCGCTGCCGTCAACACGATGTCTGACGTCGAGTGTTGTCCTGCAGATGGAGGTAACACGGATACGTCAGCTCCCGAATCGACGAGGAATCGCCGTCCGGTCCGCGTGTCGTTGACAAAAACCCGGCAGCCGTGATGAGCGGCGGACGGCAAGCTTGCCTCCGCCGCCCGTCTCAGTTTTCCGACGGTTTAAAAGAACAAGGCGGTCGGCAATTGTTCGCGGCCGCCCCAAATTGATCGTGATAATAACAAAGGTCGCTGTTTGCCCTGGGTCGTGAATTTGACCGTGGTCTCGAGCGACTTCGACCGCGCGCGTTAAAGCTATCTTTAGATGCCAAACTCGAAACTAAATTTGAGATCTGAGTGGTTAATGACGCAATCGCGTTCTCCACCACGCGGAGTCGATCGTTTGTTGGGTCGCGTGCGGCGATAGCGTTGACGTCGTGAAACGCGTTTGCCTCAGTGATGCGATCCGCCCGTTCGGCCAAGTCTTGTAGTGGACCGTCGAGACCAGAAATAATTGCAACAGTTGTGGCCGGCAACTTTTGTAACCAAAATTGTTTGAGCGCTGCGTCTCCGATGCCGTCCGGAAGAATATTACGCATATCGCGTAGTAGTTGTGTTGGACGTCGATCACCTAAACCACCTGGTTGCACAATACTACGAAAACGCGTTGATTGTGATGCGGAAAATGTTGCGACGAGACGTTCTTTGATGTTTTCGTAGCATGCGTTGGGACCAATTAAGTCGCTAACGGCCCTAACGCCCTCCTCATCGAGCGCAGCGACGACGTGGTTCGTCTTACAGACGTCCGAACGAATACGCGAGTTCGTGAAAACCGCCTCCACGTGCAAAAACCACTCGCGCGGGGAGTGCCTCCAAAAGTTCGGTACGCGGACTTGGCTGACACTCGCGATAGAGGCGACTGTGTCGCTCGACCCGAGAGCACCGGTAGGTGCGGACGAGTGCGCAGACCACGTGGGCTGACTAACGGTCGGCGCGGGTGAACCATCTGGCGGTGACTCGTTGTCAAAAGCGAGGAGGTCCCGGCACTTGATAGGTTCGCTCATCTCGCTGTACGTCGCGCGCAAGTACTCGAAACGACAAGGAAAAAGAAAAACCGATAATTTCGAAATTCACTCGCGTCGAGGTCACCAATTTGGAGAGAGCCAATACTCGCGTTACGGCGGTCGCGAACGAAAAAAGACGAAGGAAAAACCCGGGAACGGAACGTCACGGCGAACGGTGCGCCGCGGTCGTCGCACCGCGTCGTGGCGGGAGTAATGTGTGCGCATGCGTCGCCACAGTAATTCACTCGGTTGTAATTTGATAATGATAACGTGATGATAACGAAGTCGTCCGTAACGTCTGTTCGAAACCGATATTGTTATCGTTTTCGAACAAATTGAGAGCGATAACGGCGGCCGGCCGGAACACACATGTCGACGGACCACCGAAAGCGACGGAAAAAAACCGCGGGATATTTCACATAAATATCCAACTGTTTTTTCTGAACATATATAACCGATACGTATCGTATACGTTTATAAGCATGGACGGTCCACGTCACCGAACGCGATCGAGTTCTTTCGTATACAAAGAACAAACGATGTTAGATTTTAACCAGACCAAACCTACAATAATAATAACGTTTAACACAGAACGTAAAATGATGACTAAAAAGCGAATACGTTTAACGTGTAATAATGTACCGGTGGTAAACGTAGTTTTTTCGTCGGTCGACAGAATACTTGGTCGAGTTCGCGAGCGACGTCTGACGGGCAATAACAGAATAAGCGCCTCGATCATGTCGTATCACTTGAAAAAGAACGACGGTCGGATGGTCTTCCGTCAGGAAGCACCGTAAACCATGATCGGGTTGGATTACGTCTACAATACAAATAGAATACAAAAAGGGATTCGAGTAACGTGTTGTCCACTAACCTTACTGTCGAGTGTCCGTCAGTTTTCTCGTTGTTGTCCGCAGTCTTCTTGTGCGTGCGATCCCTTTCTATGGATAGTCCTCGTACGCGTAGGGGTCGGTGTATTCGTGGTTTACATCGTTTATCGTGTTTAAAAAAAAACACGATTCAATACGTCTGTAACGGCCGTCAGCAGTCTTATCCCGAACACATAATCATCATCGTTAAATGAGTCGACTGTGACGTTGTTAACAGATTTAGAGGAGTCGATGTACTCACGATATTCCGCGGATCGTCCGAATGAAATCCATAACTCTCTTATTCGTCGATGTCGGCCGCTCGAAACCGATCCGCCGCACGAACGTAGCATAAACATTTCCAACCGACGACGTACTCCTTACACGACAGTTTGTGCCCGCGTAATCCTTTTGGTCGTCGACGAACGCCAGTCTGAAATCGAAATAAAAATTTACGACGACATTCGCGTTCCGTCGTCGTATACGTACCTCGTCAGTCGGTGAGAGAAATTCCGTTTCCGTTGGATCGACCGACGATAACGGTGACGATTTGAAATAAATATAAATTATATTAAAGTGTAAAAAGAAAAAAAAAAAAACACGGAGTCTATCCCCGCGCTACGACCAGATCGTCAGGGAGCGGTGGGGACTCGCGTCTCAACGTGTGACGACGTTTGTAACTCATTTGGAAAACGTCTTGACGTCGTCTGTCGATCGACGCCGTTTGCGAGTCGGCGGACGGAGTCGCGTCTATCCCCGCACTACGACCCGATCGTCAGGGAGCGGTGGGGACTCGCGTCTCTACGTCATGCGACGTTTACCACTTACCCGCGTTCCAGTACTTCGGTGTACACGACGTTTTTCGTAACGAATCGACCTTCATCGTCGGGCGCAGACAGGCCAACAGCGTCCGGTCCGGGAGCGGCAGCCCGAATTTCTCGAGCGAGTGGCCTTGCATCCGGAGCAGTTTGTCGACGGCGTCCAGACTCGACGCTCTGGCCCGGTCCGGGTCGCCGAAGCGTCTCTGAAAGTCGGCCATGAAATTCATTTCGTTCGCTTCGTATAACGCTACCGGATCGGCCGGAGCGCAATGCGCGAGTATCGTCACGAACAGATACCGTTGTTGGACGGGCGTGTCCAGCGCGGACGATTCGGCCAGACAAGACCGCCAAGCGTGGTCGTCTTCCAACAGGCCCGACGCGATCGCCGCACCGGCGTACGTCTCGTACACGCGGCCGTTCACCGTCCTCAGGTCGACGAACGACAACGGACCCCTTTCGGTGGAGCAACAGTTTGAAGCAGATTGAACCGGTCCTTGTCCAACGGGTTGACCACGGACATCCGCGCCAGCACCGGTTATGTCGAACTTCGGCGACGCGCTCGCCACGTCCTGGCCGGATTGTTCCAGATGTAGTGTGCGGGTATGTCGTGGTACAGGTACTGTTTGGCGTTTTCGTCGGACACGTTGAGCGCGAAAAAAGCCGTCAGTTTCATCCCGGCGTGTTCCGCGTGACACAGTCGATTGGCCGCGTCCCCGCGCTCGTAGTACACGTAATGGTGTCCCTCGGTGTGCACGGGGAGCTTGACGACCGTGTGACTGCGCGCGTGCATTTCGTACGCGGCCAGCCGCCAGAAAGCCTCTGGCGGACTCACGTAACAGACATTGACGAAACCGTAACGAATCAAGGGGATTAGCATCGTGCGCGGTGTCCGAAACGAACGCGTCGATAACGACGTGTACCGTACCTGCACACTTCGTCCTCGTCGATAACGACCGTGGCGGTGTCGTGGCCCTTGTACACGTATTTGTACAGGTACATCACGCTTTTCACCGTGGAGCACACTTCCGCGTTTATGTGCGCGTCGTACTTCGCGAGCACATACGGGTTGTACGGGACGACGAAGCCGTTGCCGACCGCGTTTCCTCTGACGAACACCGTCGTGCTGTTGTCGGGCCGTCTGTACGTCGGATAGCCGCCTTCGGAACGGAAGACCGTTTCCTCGGCCAACGCCTTCGGATACGATTTCGAACAGACGCCGTCGCACATACACGGACTGTTGGGATTGACGGGTCCGCACGGGCCGTGTATCATGTGTGACACCACGATGTCGTGGAGACGTGGCTCGGTCCGCGGGTCGGGTATGTCGGCGCGAACGACGCTATCGACGTCTTCGGCCGTCCTGAACTCGTACGCGTCGGACAGGATGAGCAGTATGTGAGCGTGCGGAAGGCCTCGTTTTTGAAACTCGACGGTATAAACGTACGCCTGTACGTCGCCGAAAACGCGATTCACCTTTATGTCGGTCATCAACGCTTTTAATTTGGCGTGAACCACCCTCATCGTGAAGTCTGAACGCCCAACGCGGTCACGTTACGCCCGAGGTTGTCTCTGATTTCCAGCCACCGACGATTACACGTGAACGTTATGAACAAATCCGGTTTGCTGTACTTCCGCACTACGGCCATCGCGTTGTGATAGCATTGCTTCATGTATCGTGGGCTGCCCGTAAAGGTCACCGGCAAAATCACCCGGCAACCGACGTCCCGTACGGCGTGCACGTCGTGGTGGCGATTGATATGGTCGAGAATACCCTGATACGCTTCGGCGAATAGTTCGCGCTGATGGTTCCTGATATACATCAGATTGTTGGCCTCCATTCGCACGTACTGATCGCACGCGAACGCTTGGAACAGAAAGCCACCGGCGTGTATGAGACTGAAGCGAGGGTGTCTCGTGTCGTTGTTGCCGTCGTATCGCACCGCGATACGGTGACAGGCGAACTCCCTTATCGTGATCCTGTTACGGACGGCGGTCCTGTGCCGACCCTGTTGCAGCAGCTGCGTGTCCCAACCGCGTTCCCCGGTGGGAAAGAGCAACGGGTACAGCATCGGGTCGGATTGACACACGCCCGACGGAATGATTTGCATCCGACTGCCCTGGAGACGTCCGACGTGTATCACCAGCTCGACGCTTTGCGGTGGGCGTCCGTCGTCACCGACGAAAACCGCGGCCACTTCGTTCGCGGTCAGCGCGTTGTACCTGCGCGGGTCCGTCGACCCGTCGGTCACGAAACGCATGGTAACGGCCCTAGGCCGACATGCAGGATTGTCGCGCGATCGTTGAAGTTCTCGTTGCCAGACTTCTCGCATGTTCCCGAACGCCTGTGCGTACGGATTTATACGGCAGATCATGGCGTCCAATTCGCGGAGTAACGTTTCGTCAAAGGGCTGGTCACGGTCCGTACGCTGTTCCGCGCGCGTTCGGTTTGCCGTCGCCGACTCCATGAAATACAGCTCGCAATATCGCGGCTGTCCGTCGTCGCGCATCAAGTCCTAACTTACGTAATGATACTACTGGCTGTGCACGGTGAACACCTTCGGTCCTCGACCGGGCACAACTCGCCGATCGACGTTACGAAACGAAGCGAAGGCGAGAGCACTGTTGTACCGACGGATGGTTTCCGGAAGTGTTTTGCGACGTTACAATCGTCCACCAGCAAACCCATCAACACTTCCGGCGCCGGTCTCAACGCGCGTTCGTCCGAGGCTGTCACCAAGCTGTTATTGCAACACGTCGCATAGTGTCCGGCGGCCGTGCTCTCCGCCCGGAAGTGCCTGGCAGAGCAATGTCTTCAGATCGCGGTCAACGTCCCGACGCAGTGTCTTTCCGGTAGCTCCGATCCAACGAGGTCCGTGAAGTTAGCGGGGTCATGAAAAGCACTAATTCCCGCTGTACTGCCAATATTTAGTGCTTAATTAGTGCTTTCAGAAAATATCAAAATAAAAATTAATGCTCAAACGGTTCGTCACTTATTCACGATTTAAGAAATCCCCCGCTAACTTCACACAGCTGGGTCATGAAAAGCACTAATTCCCGCTATACTATCAATATTTAGTGCTTAATTAGTGCTTTCAGAAAATACCAAAATAAAAATTAGTGCTCAAACGGTTCGTCACTTATCCATGGTTTAAGTAACCTTTTAGTCGAAACCATTGAGGTATACTTATCAATTTAAAATAACAACTTTATATTTTGTTCTTTGTTGTATGTTTATTTTTTACATATACGTAAGTAAATTTTTGTTTTTATACATACAAATTCATGAATTATGAGTATTTATTTACATTTTATATGTTATATGTCTATATTTTCATAAATCCTTTATTTCATTTAATTTTCAGTTTTTGTTTTTGTATTAATATGTACTTTTGGGATGATTATGTATCCTGATTTTTTTTACAATTAAATGTACCTTGTATAGTTAAACCGAAAATGTTTTATTTACCAAGATATTTTTTTAAAAATATTTTGCCCAACCCTACTTGTAGAAATTATTGTTAATTTTAACTCATTTTGGAATACATAGCTTTTCCATCATCTTAACATAAATATATATTGGGATTCCCAGGTTTCTTTTAATATAATATGATATTTGCATGTCTTATTGAATTATATACATTTATATATGGTTAATGTTGTACTAATTGACATCTTCCCTACAAAAACAAAATACTGTAGACACGTGACTTCCGCTTTTATTATTAGTGTATACATCGTTAGCTGAATTCGTCTTTACCACACTGATGCTTGACACCAGACGGGAAACAATTTAGTTTAAAAAGAAGGAAAATATATAGTTAACATACAGTTTTCGTCACCACCTTATTTTTTTTATTATAAGTTATGAACTTCAAGACAATCTTTGAATAAATATATTTATTTGAACATTTTACATTTTTATATAGTTTATTAAGTTTATTTGTGATTTTATATAGTTTTTGTATAGTTTTGTAGTTTTAATTTTATATAGTTTTGTAGTATTGATTTAGTACATTAGTGATTTTGTATAGTTTTGTTCATTGTCTTTATATTTAAGATTATATTTAAAATTTTAAATTGCGTGATTTGTTTAATTGGTAAGTATATTATTTAAATAATTTAACTATTATGTTTATAAATATTTATTTAATATAATAAGTTAGATAATTTTACATAACGGTAATAATTTATATGTAACATATTTTAGGAATAATATTGTATAGGAATAATTTATATGTAATAATATAATAATTATAAATAATTAAGATTTGGTTACAATTTACAAAATATTTTAAATACATTTTTTATCACATGTATATTTAATTAAGAGGACGCTACACCAAAAGTGAAACGTATGCAACGCTCAAGAGATGGCGTTGCTCTTCGTAATTAATTGGCGGCGGCAATTCGTAACCACACCCATTGTCGTGTGAAATGGGGCCTCGCAACAGTTGTGTGTCAGTGCATTATATTGTTGGAATTCATTGTCGTGTGTTCTGGAATATTCGAGAATACCCTTATCGAGTGGGAATTCCGATACTATCACGGACTCGAATATTCTAGAACACGCGACGCCAATATAATCGGCCGAACAATGATACTGAAGTGTAGTGCACGGGCAAATGTCTCCGGCGACGTTTCGGTCCCGACCATATTTTCGGAATAATAAATAATATGAATTGTGTCCGTGGTTACTTTTTCTGAATATAAGTAATCCCAACAGTTCAGGTGTGGGGTACATTACATTACATATGTAAGTGTATCTAATCGAATTCTCGCATGCCCGTAACGTACCGCGTCGTCGTGTTTTCCGCGTTTGTTGTAAGTTTTTTTTTTAATCTGTGTTGAACAGTAAGTGTCGTTTAACACATGATTAACGAAAGTGAAAGGATAGTAACGAGATCACGTACGATAGCAACAAGCCGATTAAATAGTCGAATTGTCGAAAGTATGAAGAATTTATCTGAAGTGGATGAACCAACCGAGGTGCCAAAAGTTCATAATATGTCGTCGGACACCACATCGAAAAGTGATACTACCACATTCCCAAATGCCGGATGTATAATGGAAAAGGATCAAATATTGGAAACATTGATGGTTCAGAACCGGATGTTGATGGAGTTGCTAAAAATACAACAGAGTAAGTCGAATGATGAAGTAACGTTTGCGCCAGATTTTCATAAGTCTATACCTGTATTTAATGGATTGAATCCCGGATGTCAAGCTCTCGATTGGCTAAAAACTATTAATAGTGTAGCTAATTTAAACCGGTGGCCGGATAATTTCAAATTACAGTCCGTACGCACAAATTTGGAAGGACCCGCCAAACATTGGTTTTTGTCGCGTAACATTGAAAGTTGGGTCGATTTCGAAAACCAGTTTAAAAGAACGTTTGTTGGTGAAGTTTCAGCCGGAGACAGATGGAAAGAGATGGTACATCGTATTCAACGTAAAGGTGAAAATGTACTCGAATATTTTCACGAAAAGGTACACTTATGTTCTTTACTTAATTTAAGTTTTCAAGAAACAAAAATGCAAGTGCTTGAAGGATTATATTCAAAGGATTTAAGTGTACATTTGTTAAGTCGCGACCACGTCGACACCGATGAATTATTGACTGATATTGTTAATTTTGAACGCTTGGATATGTCACGTACGTTTCGTATACGACAGTCTACGTCGGCTCAGAAAGAACAGCCAATTCCTAAGACACCGACGGTCATGCGTACCACATCTACGACAGCCCACTACTCCGAGTTCAGATATCAGTGGACCCGGTAGAACTTGTTTTAATTGTGGTTCGAAGTCCCATATTGCGTCGTCGTGCATGAAACCACGAATCAAGAAGGGTGCATGTTACCAGTGTGGATCAATTACACACCAACGTTCAAAATGTCCAGATTTGGGACGTATGATACCAAAGCAAGGGGAGACATCAGAAAGGAGCACAATGGCCGAAGGTGAGACCAGAGTGATGAATGTGATTTCGGAACGGCCGAATTTGTACCAGAACCATGCAGAACCATACAAAGCGATCTGTACGTGCAATTTTCCCGTGGATCCAGACACATTATGCGGAATTACGTTTGTCGCGATCATCGATACTGGAAGTCCAATTAGTATAATGAAACGTGAGTTATTACCTAGTAATTTTGATGTTATCAAACCATTAGAAGATGATTGTATTTTTTCCGGTATAAATGGAACCAAATTAGAATTGTTAGGTATTTGTTGAAATTATAAACAAGACACCTTATATAATGTAGATAATAAGTAATATTATACACACTGTAGTGTAGTAAATGCAGAGTAGACATTTTTTATTAGTTTTCAATACAGTGTATTATATGATATGTAGGCAGTACTGTCACCGTCATCGTCATCATACACACGTATTACATCGCGTTTTATTTTGTTGTATACTTTTTAATATATTTGTTATTATATTATTTATCTGTTTATTATATATCTTTTACCTCTTGTAAATCCAAGGAATTCAACAGGTTATGGGCCCAGTTCCCATACAACGAGGTTTAAGATTGTTTTAATAAGATTTAATAATATAAATACAGTGCGTCGTTCGTGTAAAGTACGTCAATAGTTTTGAATTATTTTTATAGTGTGCAGATAGTGTACAGGTAATTCGTCATGGAAGGCGAATCTATAAAAATAAATAAACTAAAGGATGCATCAAACTGGGATATGTGGAAATTTCAAATTAAAGTAATTATGAACGCAGCTGATGTATTCGATGTGGTGTCAGGAAAATCGAAGAAACCAATATTAGCAAAATACAGTAACGAAACTGAAGAGGAGGCTAAGAAAAGGTAAAATGTCGATTTTCAAGTATGGAAAAGGGCAGATAATAAAGCTCAAAAATTAATTGTCACATCAATAGACGAGCAACCGTTACAATATATTATGAATTGTGAAACGGCCGGCGCTATGTGGGACAAGTTGCTCAGTGTGTATGAGCAGAAGTCAGACACAAGCGTGACAATAGTACAACAAAAATTCTATCGGTACACAATGGATCCAAACGATAATATAGCTAGTCATATATCAAAATTAGAAAATCTAAGTAGACAACTGAAACAACTGGGTGAGCCAATCTCGGATTCAATGTTAATTACAAAAATTTTGATGACGTTACCAGACAGCTATAGGCATTTTTATAGTGCATGGGATTCAATGAATATTGAAAATAGAACACTAGCAAATCTGATTTCTCGATTAATGGTAGAAGAAACGCGACAAATACAAGGGCAAGAAGTCCGTGAAGATATTGCCAAAAGTAGTGCGTTAACCGCGGAAAAGAGTAAGAATTATAAAACTCAAAAATATAATAAAAATAGCAAAACAAAACCAGGAAACTGCAATCATTGTAAGAAACCAGGACACTTGAAAATAGACTGCAGAATATTTAAAAAGGAACAAGAAGGAAATAATTCAAATTCCAAATTAGCACTTATTGGTGTACAAGAAAAAATCGAAGAAATTAACGACTCAGACAAATGGTATGTGGACTCTAGAGCGAGCGATCACATGACAAACAGAAAAGAGTGGTTCGTTAATTATGAAATCTTTGATGTGAAACTACCAGTACGTATTGGAGATGGTAAATATATTATGGCAGTTGGCAAAGGTAACATAAATGTTCATGCTTATGTTAATAATAAGTGAGTAGACCGTTATTTAGCAAATGTTTTACATGTGCCGGATCTTAAAGTAAATTTATTTTCGTGTGGGGCATGTCTCGATAAGGGAATTGAAATGATGACAAACAGAAATGGGTGTACGTTTAAAAGAAATAATCGTGTAATTGCAGTCGGTGTGCGTGAGAAAAAATTATTTTCAATGTTAATCAAAGTCGATAGTTCACAGGAAATCGAACATGCAAACATTGTAGTTAAGAATTACACACTACAACACTGGCACAACGTGCTCTGTCATCAGAATGTCAAACATGTTCGTGAGTATTTGAAACATAATAAAATACAATTTACAGAGACACAAGAACAGTTTTTTTGTGAACCGTGCATTTATGGTAAACAGCATAAAGAGCCATTTACACAAAGTGTAACAATAACAACTGAACCTGGTCAAATAATTCATACTGACGTATGTGGGCCAATGGAAGAAAACTCGTTAGGAGGTAAAAGATATTTTGTTATTTTTAAAGATGATTATTCCAAATATACATATGTATATTTTATAAAACACAAATCTGAGGTGAAAGAAAAACTTAAACTTTTCCTAAATACAGTTAATACTCAAACAAATATTGTTGTTAAAAATATTAGAAGTGACTGTGGTTTAGAGTACAAAAATTCTGAAGTTTCATCCATGTTGAAAAGCTTTGGTATAAAGCATGAAACGAGTGTACCATACACACCACAACAAAATGGAAAAGCTGAACGTTCTATGAGGACTATTTGTGAAGCAGCCAGGACCATGATCAATGCCAAGAATTTTCCAAAATCGTTGTGGGCAGAAGCAGTCAATACCGCCGTGTTTGTGTTAAATTGTACAGGTAATTCAGGTCGAGTAAGTAAAACTCCATATGAGTTATGGTTTAATAAACGTCCAAAGATAGAAAAGTACATAGAATTTGGAACAGATGTATATAGTTTAATTCCATATGAACGAAGAAAGAAGTGGGATACTAAAAGCAGAAAAGGATACTTTGTCGGTTATTCAGAAACTACAAAAGGGTATCGAATTTGGTATAAAGAAAATAACGAGGTCTCTTTAAGTCGAGATGTTATTTTTAATAACGAAAATGTTTTAGATGATAAACATGTTGAATTTTCTACTGACATAATTAATGATAATACAGTAGCATTCGAATACGATAATGAATCAGAAGAAAACAGATTTATGGAAGATCAACATGAATCGAACATTGAAAATCCACAACTAGAGCAAAAATCCATGACGCTCAGAGATAGAGAAATGATCCAGAAACCACTAAGGTATAGAGCAGAAACATTTTATTCACAGTGTTCTGATCCAGAAACTTACGAAGAAGCAATACATTCAGAAAATGCTGAAAAATGGAAGGAACCAATGAATGAAGAAATGTTGTCGCTACAGAAAAACAAAACATGGAAATTAGTGAATTTACCAACAAATAAGAAAGCACTTAACAATGGCTGGGTGTATCAAACTAAACACAAGATAAGTGGAGATGTAGATAGATTTAAAGCCAGGTTGGTAATCAAAGGTTATGCACAAGTATATGGTATAGACTTTCAAGAAACATTCAGTCCAGTTGTAAAATATGACTCAGTTCGACTAATACTTGCTACAGCAGCAGCTAGAAAATTAAAACTCAGACAGTTTGACATCAAAACAGCATTCCTATATGGTGATCTTGAAGAAGACATTTATATGAAACAACCAAAAGACTACGAAGATGGAACTGAATTAGTTTGCAAACTTCAACGAAGCTTATATGGGTTAAAACAGGCACCCAGATGCTGGAACAAAAAATTTAAAAATATGTTAATCAACTTTGACTTAAAAGAAACAAAGGCAGACCCTTGTGTTTTTGTAAGTAATAAAAATAAACAATTATTAATTGTTGCCATTTTTGTAGATGACGGGTTAATAGCAGCAACGAATGATGGGTTGGTGAACATGATGGTGAAAATACCTGAAGGACAATTTCGAGACCAAAGAAGGAAAACTTGATCATTTTCTGGGCATTGAAATTGACCAGAGACATGATGGTTCAATCTTCATACACCAAACCTCTTATTGTAAACGTATCTTAGAGAAGTTTAATTTAAGAGAGGCCAACGTCTTGCACATTCCTGCAGATCCACAACACTCATTAGATCCAAATGTGTCAGAGTCATCACCAGCAGGGGAAGTTCCATACAGAGAAGCAGTTGGAAGCTTGTTGTATTTAAGTCAAATTACAAGACCTGATATAACGTTTGCTGTAAATCATGTCAGTCGTTATCTTGAAAAACCATTGACAGTACATTGGAATGCAGTGAAACGAATATTTAAATATTTAAAGGG
This sequence comes from Schlechtendalia chinensis, assembly GCA_019022885.1. Taxonomy (NCBI): domain Eukaryota; kingdom Metazoa; phylum Arthropoda; class Insecta; order Hemiptera; family Aphididae; genus Schlechtendalia; species Schlechtendalia chinensis. The sequence continues at coordinate 1,077,992 of JAFHKX010000014.1, forward strand.
TACAATAAATTATGGTTTATTTTATGATTCCAGTGTAAAACTCCAGTTGCGTGGCTATAGCGACGCAGACTATGCGGGTGATACAACAACGAGGAGATCCACATCGGGATTCATATTCATAATGGGAAATGGTATTGTAGCATGGTGCTCACAAAGGCAAAAATCGGTATCACTTTCAACTACTGAAGCAGAGTATGTAGCACTAAGTCAGGCAGTACGGGAATTAACTTGGTTAATGCTACTGATAAGCGATCTCCTGGAGACACAGGAAAATATACCTATCGTGTATGCGGACAACCAGAGTGCCATAAAACTTGTGAAGAATCCCGAATTCCATAAACGAACAAAACACATCGATGTTCGTTACCATTTTATTCGTGAGAAGTTCAATGAAAAGATTTTTTTCTTGGAGTATGTCCCCAGTAAGGAGCAGTTAGCAGACATCATGACCAAGCCAACACCACGGACAAGATTCCAGGAACTCAGACAGATGTTAAGGATTAGAAATTTAGATATGTAAATTATATAAGGATATATTGTTTAAGGGGAAGTGTTGAAATTATAAACAAGACACCTTATATAATGTAGATAATAAGTAATATTATACACACTGTAGTGTAGTAAATGCAGAGTAGACATTTTTTATTAGTTTTCAATACAGTGTATTATATGATATGTAGGCAGTACTGTCACCGTCATCGTCATCGTACACACGTATTACATCGCGTTTTATTTTGTCGTATACTTTTCAATATATTTGTTATTATATTATTTATCTGTTTATTATATATCTTTTACCTCTTGTAAATCCAAGGAATTCAACAGTATTTTTGAAGCCGAATTTATGGTCAACGGTTGTAGAGTCGACTTACGTTTTTATGTGGTACCAGGAAACACTATGGTAGTGAATGCTATTTTAGGAAGAGACTTTATTACTAAACCAAGTGTAAGTTTATGCTTCGAGAATGGTGCTATAAAACTTAATGTAGCGGATGATCGTGGTCACATGAATGGAACTACAGACAATCTTCATCAAGTTTTATGTGTGAATTATAAATACGAGTTTGAGAGTGTGAAAGAAATGTTAAATATTAATCCAAAAGTAGAATTTGCGTCTAGAAATGAATTGATAGATTTATATAAGAACGAGTATGTTTTAGGTGAACGGTATTCTCAAGTTAATGTTGATCCTAATTTAGAGATGAGACTAGTACTAAAACACGACCAACCAATCTCCTACCGAGCGCGACGTATATCGTACAGTGATCAAGAAAAACTAAAAATCATAATAAATGATTTGTTGAGAGAGGGTGTGATTAGACCAAGTACAAGTCCTTATAGTAATCCAATTGTACTCGTTAGAAAAAAAACAGGTGATTTAAGATTATGCGTAGACTATCGCGAGTTAAATAAAATTACAATTAAAGATAATTTTCCCTCACCTCTTATTGATGATCAAATCGACAAACTAAAAAATAAAAAATATTTTTCGCTTTTAGATTTAAAAAACGGATTTCACCATGTTCGAATGAATGAATTATCGATACCATATACCTCCTTTGTAACGCCGTTAGGACAATACGAATACTTAAGAATGCCATTTGGCATTTTGATAAACAAATTTTGTTACTAATTTATTTTTGACATATATATATATATAAATATATAATAATACTTATTATTATTACTACTACTATTTATTACTAAACCAATTAACTAATATATGTCTACTTTTACAAATAAATATTTACAATTAAAACTTATAAAATATTATTAATAACATTATTATAGAAATTACTGTTTTTTTTTGTTTTTCTTTCAGAAATACTTTGTTCTATGTGAAGTGGTTCTCGTATATCATTTTTCAAAAGTCTTTTCCCAAACTGAGGGTTCACAATTTCTGGCAATAAACATTCTCTGTAGAAACTAAAACACAAATCATATATATAATGGTGTATAAATTATATATAATATATATTCTTCTTTTTACAATTTCAGTTTAGATTCCATTTCTGTCTGCCAAAAATATTCATCGTAATGAATACATTGATATTCTACCCAGTTCGGTGTATAAACAAAAAAATAACATTTAGTTTTTTTACAAATTTTTAATTGTCTTATCACTTGGAAGAAGTATTCACTCTCTTTTTTGAGATTCATTTTCCCACTAACCATCAAAACGTAAAGAAGCTATAAAAAAATAAAAAATAATTGTATTCATGTATAAAATAAAATTTTTATATTAGCCTTAATTTTACTAAACATAATATAAAAAAATCACTAACTTGTTTATTGTCTATGGCTTTTTGAATACTGTTGGAACTTTTTGCAGAATACGGACATTTAACTTCGATAAGGGCATTATTATCGATTATACCATCTAAAATATAAATAAACAATTGCAATTTTTATAAATAAATATTTGTAAGAAAGTCAATACCTGGTGAAACTTCAAGAAATGGTATTTCTGAATCTACAAAAAATCCACAAGGCTCAATTTTTTTTTTAATATATTCGAAGCTTGAATTAAAACTTCGCATTCAAATTTTCTTCCATACTCAAGTTGCTTTATATTTTGAAATTGTGTTCCATATAATAATGTATAAACCATATTTTTACAAGATGTGGTTGGTTTCATTTTACATACCCTTCCAAAATTAGACGCGGTTAGACGATTTCTCCTTTCATTAAACCATTGTTGGCAATTTCTTTGATTTCTTGTATTTTCTTCTAATTTATGAGATTTTTCCTCAGTTAATATTAATGACATGATAAATTTTTCTTTTTGCATTTCAAGTTCTTTGTTTGTCATGTTATCATTATCTGGTAATGGTTCAGCAAGCCCATAAAATTCATCTAGTCCTGATTTTTTAACTTTTTTTGTTTTCTTATCAGGAAATAGTTGTCGCCGTTTACAGGTTTTGGATATTTTCCGGCATTTCATAAGGTACGTGAAGTTAGCGGGGTCATGAAAAGCACTAATTCCCGCTATACTGTCAATAATTAGTGCTCAATTAGTGCTCTCAGAATATATCAAAATTACAATTAGTGCTCAATCGTGCTATTAATTATCCGCAATCAAGATAATCCCCCGCTAACTTCACGCAGCGGGGTCATGGAGAGCACTAATTCCCGCTATACTGCCAATAATTAGTGCTCAATTAGTGCTCTCAGAATATACCAAAATTACAATTAGTGCCCAATCCAAACTCGAGAAATCGAGTTTTCAAATTTTGAGTTCAGCGGGGTCATGGAGAGCACTAATTCCCGCTATACTGCCAATATTTAGTGCTTAATTAGTGCTTTCAGAAAATACCAAAATAAAAATTAGTGCTCAAACGGTTCGTAACTTATTCACGGTTTAAGTACCCCAGAACCGTGAAGTTAGCGGGGTCATGAAATGCAATAATTCCCGCTGTACTGCCAATATTTAGTGCTTAATTAGTGCTTTCAGAAAATACCAAAATAAAAATTAGTGCTCAAACGGTTCGTCACTTATCCACGGTTTAAGTACCCCAAAACCGTGAAGTTAGCGGGGTCATGAAAAGTAATAATTCCCGCTATACTGCCAATATTTAGTGCTTAATTAGTGCTTTCAGAAAATACCAAAATAAAAATTAGTGCTCAAACGGTTCGTAACTTATTCACGGTTTAAGTACCCCAGAACCGTGAAGTTAGCGGGGTCATGAAAAGCAATAATTCCCGCTATACTGCCAATATTTAGTGCTTAATTAGTGCTTTCAGAAAATACCAAAATAAAAATTAGTGCTCAAACGGTTCGTAACTTATTCACGGTTTAAGTACCCCAGAACCGTGAAGTTAGCGGGGTCATGAAAAGCAATAATTCCCGCTATACTGCCAATATTTAGTGCTTAATTAGTGCTTTCAGAAAATACCAAAATAAAAATTAGTGCTCAAACGGTTCGTCACTTATCCATGGTTTAAGTAACCTTTTAGTCGAAACCATTGAGGTATACTTATCAATTTAAAATAACAACTTTATATTTTTTTCTTTGTTGTATGTTTATTTTTTACATATACGTAAGTAAATTTTTGTTTTTATACATACAAATTCATGAATTATGAGTATTTATTTACATTTTATATGTTATATGTCTATATTTTCATAAATCCTTTATTTCATTTAATTTTCAGTTTTTGTTTTTGTATTAATATGTACTTTTGGGATGATTATGTATCCTGATTTTTTTTTACAATTAAATGTACCTTGTATAGTTAAACCGAAAATGTTTTATTTACCAAGATATTTTTTTTAAAATATTTTGCCCAACCCTACTTGTAGAAATTATTGTTAATTTTAACTCATTTTGGAATACATAGCTTTTCCATCATCATAACATAAATATATATTGGGATTCCCAGGTTTCTTTAAATATAATATGATATTTGCATGTCTTATTGAATTATATACATTTATATGTGGTTAATGTTGTACTAATTGATTGGTCGCCGCGCGTATTATTGGTATTATTTGCGAGTGTCAACCACGGGTTGACACCGGCCACTGGCGCCCGTTTTGTCATGTCAACTACAGGTTAACAAAAAAATTACCAGCTTTTAAAAAAAACAGAAAATTTAAAACGCTGTAAGTTCATAACTTATAATAAAAAAAATAAGGTGGTGACGAAAACTGTATATTAACTGTATATTTTCTTTCTTTTTAAACTAAATTGTTTCCCGTTTGGTGTGAAGCATCAGTGTGGTCAAGACGAATTCAGCTAACGATGTATACACTAACAATAAAAGCGGAAGTCACGTGCCTACAATATTTTGTTTTTGTAGGGAAGATGTCAATTAGTACAACATTAACCATATATAAATGTATATAATTCAATAAGGCATGCAAATATCATATTATATTAAAAGAAACCTGGGAATCCCAATATATATTTATGTTATGATGATGGAAAAGCTATGTATTCCAAAATGAGTTAAAATTAACAATAATTTCTACAAGTAGGGTTGGGCAAAATATTTAAAAAAAAATATCTTGGTAAATAAAACATTTTCGGTTTAACTATACAAGGTACATTTAATTGTAAAAAAAAATCAGGATACATAATCATCCCAAAAGTACATATTAATACAAAAACAAAAACTGAAAATTAAATGAAATAAAGGATTTATGAAAATATAGACATATAACATATAAAATGTAAATAAATACTCATAATTCATGAATTTGTATGTATAAAAACAAAAATTTACTTACGTATATGTAAAAAATAAACATACAACAAAGAAAAAAATATAAAGTTGTTATTTTAAATTGATAAGTATACCTCAATGGTTTCGACTAAAAGGTTACTTAAACCATGGATAAGTGACGAACCGTTTGAGCACTAATTTTTATTTTGGTATTTTCTGAAAGCACTAATTAAGCACTAAATATTGGCAGTATAGCGGGAATTATTGCTTTTCATGACCCCGCTAACTTCACGGTTCTGGGGTACTTAAACCGTGAATAAGTTACGAACCGTTTGAGCACTAATTTTTATTTTGGTATTTTCTGAAAGCACTAATTAAGCACTAAATATTGGCAGTATAGCGGGAATTATTACTTTTCATGACCCCGCTAACTTCACGGTTTTGGGGTACTTAAACCGTGGATAAGTGACGAACCGTTTGAGCACTAATTTTTATTTTGGTGTTTTCTGAAAGCACTAATTAAGCACTAAATATTGGCAGTACAGCGAGAATTATTGCATTTCATGACCCCGCTAACTTCACGGTTCTGGGGTACTTAAACCGTGAATAAGTTACGAACCGTTTGAGCACTAATTTTTATTTTGGTATTTTCTGAAAGCACTAATTAAGCACTAAATATTGGCAGTATAGCGGGAATTAGTGCTCTCCATGACCCCGCTGAACTCAAAATTTGAAAACTCGATTTCTCGAGTTTGGATTGGGCACTAATTGTAATTTTGGTATATTCTGAGAGCACTAATTGAGCACTAATTATTGGCAGTATAGCGGGAATTAGTGCTCTCCATGACCCCGCTGCGTGAAGTTAGCGGGGGATTATTTTGATTGCGGATAATTAATAGCACGATTGAGCACTAATTGTAATTTTGATATATTCTGAGAGCACTAATTGAGCACTAATTATTGACAGTATAGCGGGAATTAGTGCTTTTCATGACCCCGCTAACTTCACGTACCTCATTTCATAGTCAAATATTTTCCCCCGATCTTACCTGATAATAAATAAAATACATTTGTCAATATATTGATAATTGATATTATTATTACGACATTAATATTGATAATATTATTTTAAAATATGTACCTGGACTTTTGTTAGTTATTTTTTTATGTATATGTCTCAAAAAGTTTCCCCCGGAATTGAAGGAAATAATTGCAGATTTCACACGAGTATTATATGAATTTCTTTGTGAAAAATTAATTCGTTTTCCGGCTATAAATTTATTAATAACACTATTAAACTGCTCACAAATATTATTGGTTACATCTTCTAAAAGACTTGTTGCGTTATCAATCAGTCGTTGAGCAATAGATTTGAGTTCTGCCATTAATCCGCACTTTATTGCAACTGGCACTAAATTTTCCCCACGAGCTTCTTTGTTACAAAAATATGTTTCACATTCATTATGCTGACCAAGTATGTGATAAAAACTATTACTTATATCATCAACAAGTCCTAAAATTATAATTTGTAAAATAGATTAAGCAATATTTGAAACGTTATGTAGTATTACGTATTTTTTTAATTACCTGTTATTTTCTTATGTTTGGTAGCGTCCCAATTTTTTCAATACTCTATTGCTTTTCGAATTGCAGTAGGAAATTTAGTAATATTGGACTTGATAAATTGTCTCAATAAAATAGGAAATTATGTAGTTTTTGTTATAGTAGATATTTTTGTGCTGAAATTGCGAAGCAGGTGATTTCTACATTCTATATTTTCAACTAAACGTGAAGAGCTGTACGGAATAATTTCTTTCAAAAGCTTTGTAATGCTGCTGTCACCGTCTCCTATAATATATATATATATATATATATATTATAAATATTATTTTAGATTATGTGTAATGCAAGCATTGTCTAATATAATTTAATTAGTTTATTATTTACCAATTAATCTATTAAATTTGAGACTATGTAGCTCTATGCTTCTTAAAAATCCTTCAGCAATACCGTCTGCTTCCATAGATGTAGAAGACTTTTTCCAGTTCATGAAACATTCGTGACCTTTTGGTTTTTGATGCAAAGTTTTACTCCGTTCACATATTACACAATATCTGTTTCTGATACCAACAAATAAAACTTTAGATGTATGGAAACCAATAATTGTTGCCTAAACATAAAAACAAAAAAAATACATAAATTTTTGTTTTCTTACATACATTGATTGTAATAAAAAAAAAAATTACTGCTCCAGATAGTGAGTCATATTTCGTTTTATAACTTGGTTTTCCCCACTGACCATCTGCTACTACTGGACACATTGGTATACCATCGGTATCAATATCACCACGAGCTAAAGCCAGTTGTTTTTCTTCTAAACCGGCAAGTCTCATTTGTTCCCAAGCACTTTCTTCGATTACTTTAGGTATGTCATTAGAGTGTTTTATAAATGATGTGTTGGTCATACAATGAATATCAATAGAAGCTGTTAACTCATGTACTTGGCTATATCCAATTCCAACGGCTAAAGACGCACAAGTTATAGCTTTATTGATTGGAATTTTGTCTTTATCATTTGATTCTGAATGAATCATCGTTTCAATGTTACACATTTTGCATTTAAAAATCCAAGAACAATAAAATCCTTTGCGTACTTCTTTAATAAATTCTGAGTCAACAAAAGAACAGTCCATACCACTATTATGTTTTTTGTTTTTGCTGGCAAATATTTGTTTAAAAATAAACGCTATATCCACTATTCGACGACCAAATAAAGAACTATAAAAATACATTTAAAGTAAAATTAACTTGAAGAATATAATTTAAATAATAATTTCACATAAATCAATTTATTTATTAACTAACTCGAAATTAGTTTTATCCATTATTTCATCAACCGATTTTAATAATTTGTGGTCAGTGATTTCTATTTCATGCTGACTAAATGACAAACAAATTTATAATTTATATACATTTTTACAATTTTAATAAGATACTACTTATTTTAAATATTACCTTGAAACTGATGATTTCCAGACAAGAGATGTATCATTGTCAGATGCGTTTACACTGTACGCTGATATATCTGCAGGTATACAATCGTGTTCACTGTTTAAATTAATTGTACTTGCTTCATCTTCCTTGATATATAGGTTAGCTAAAAATTAAATTTTAATTGCTTATGAGTTTATGATACTTATAAAAAAACCTATTTAAAAAAAATTCTATGAATTTTAAAATTTATATGGAATATATATTTTTAATCTTGTGTTCGATTTTTAAAATTGTAATTAAATTTTGAAATACATAATTTGCTTCTGTTACAGGTTAAAAAAAAATCATTGTTTTATGCAAAAATTGTCTAATACTTAGGTATAGAAAATTTTTCTAGGTCATTTATTGTTTTTATATGAATAATTTAATAATAAAAAAATAAAAAACGTGTCAAGTTATATAGTAAAAATAATTATGATTATAATAATTTGAAATGTTTATATATATATATATATATATATATACTTACTTAAATTTTAATATGGTTTTCTCTCGAATATTTCTCATTCTCATATGTACAGCTTTTTTGCCTGTAGACCTTTTTAATGTTGCAAATTTTTTTGGCATTTTAAATGTATACACATCAGCGAATGAAACACATAAAAAAAAGTAACTTGCGAAAAAATATTGATGTCAATACTTTAGAATAGAATAATGCTAATTTGTTGGAATTTGACAGTGACTGGAGTGATGACTTAGTGCAGGTCGATTATTAAAATTTAATAAACATTTAATGTCTTTCGTTTTGAGAATTTTCAATATAACGTTTATTACTAATGACATTCTGTATATATATACATATATACACATATACATACTACATATATATATATATATATATACAAACTATATATATATAAATATAAACTATATATATATATATATATATATATATATATATATATATATATATACTATATATATAGTTTATAAATATAGTATATACATATATATATAGTGTGTATATACAGTGCTCGAAATGATGGGGGGAGTGCGCAGGGAAACCGTATACATGTATAGTGTCTACCATATACATAAAAAAACCACTGTAACAAACTAACTATATAATTATCGGTATCACCTACCAAGCTAGAATTGGAGGGGATAGTAGGGGTCCTTGATCGTATTGCAAAAATACAGAAAATGTTTAAAAGTTGAAATATTTACGAAAAAACCGTTTCACGGGAGAAAGAACCCTGAAGACCACAGTCGTACTTAAGACACTAAATTTTTACACAAAATAAATTACAATATTATCTATACAATATCAGAGCCGGTTTTTGAATATCTTTAATATTTAAAAAGTTATAAGCATTTTAAAAAATATCATTTTTACAATTTTTTGAAATTTTTTAACTTCTTAGGAATTAAAGATATTCAAAAAACGGCTCTGATATTGTATAGGTAATATTGTAATTTATTTTGTGTAAAAATTTCGTGTCTAAAGTATGACTGTAGCCTTCAGAGTTCTTTCCAGCGTGAAGCAATTTTTTCGATGAAAAATATAGGAGTGTAGCGTCCTCTTAAAGATAATTTTAATTTTAATTTATTAGTATTTTTAAATTAAATCTACCTACGACTTAATTATACAAATACTCATACTATGTTGTAAATATCTATATTTTAAATAATTGGTTATTTTTTAAAACGTGTTTCTCCAAATTTGAATTGTCACTACTATACATAGGTGCATCTAGACCAGCGGTCGCCAACCTTTTGGACCTCACGGACCACTAAATCCATAACTCTAAATTCTACGGACCACTTATATTCATGTCTTAAATACCAAGTTAAAAAAAAATTAAATTAACGCATATTTTATAAAATATCAATGGAGGGTTTTATTATTAATAACAAAATTATTTATGTTAGTTTAAAAATTAGCTTAATATAAAACTGTTTAGTATTAAACAAGTTTTAATGTGAGATTTGTTCTTGCTTGTTTTGAATAAGTTTGTGCATTTTTGGCTCCAATGAAGTAACTGCAAGACGGAGAGCTCTATTTATTTCAAGCGTAGACCGGTACCGAGTTTTAATAGCTGTGACTGATGAAAATGTTTTTTCGCATAAATATGTTGTTGAAAATTGAATTAAAATTTTTAGGGCTTTTTCACTCAGCAATGGGTATTCGCTTTTAACGGAGAGCCAAAATTGATATTTTGATAGAGATGACTGGAATTTAGATTTAAGTGTGCTGTCGGATGATAAGTCGATGAGGCTTTCTTTTTCATTCATATTTAAATTGTTGTTTCCAATATTTGCCACAAATGGATTTATTATCCACATATTTCCATGTCTAGGATCTTCTTTTTTTGGAAAATAACGATCAAAAGATTCTGTGAGTGATTGTAAGTGCTGTTGAACAATAGCTACCACTTGCTGGCTAACGTTCTTCTCTCTCATATATTCATCAAGATTTGAAAACATTTTTAGATCTTCTTCAGCCACCCGTGTTTGCCACAGTAATATTTTTTTTTGAAAAGCATCTATTTTATCTCGTATTGTAAATATGTCCTTAAGTTGTCCTTGCATGGATATATTTAGTTCATTTAACAGCGAAAAAATATCCGCTAGATATGCAAGCTTGGCGATCCACTCATCATCGAATAAGAGTTCTTGAAATTTGGTCATATTTTGCTGTTGGAAAAATAATTTAACTTAATAGTCGGGTTAGTATTTTCCCCCTTGATAGCCACCTCACCTCAGCGTGAAGAAGAAGGTGTGTATACTGGGAACCCATTTCTTCACAAAGTGACTCAAATAGTCGTGAATTAAGCGCTTTGTGTCGAATAACATTTACAATTTTAATAACATCTGATAATACTTCGTGTAGTTCTGGGGAAATCTTTTTCGATGCAAGCTGTTCGCGGTGCAAGATGCAGTGTGTAGACAAAATTTCTGGGTGACCAACATTTTTCACTTTTGCAACAATGCCTGAAAGATGTCCAACCATGTTTGCAGCACCGTCTGTACATATTCCAATACATTTCTTCCATTCAATTCCGTGTTCTAAAAAATAACAATTAAGTGCTTCAAAAATTTTAGAGCTAGTTGTTCTACCTGGTAAGTTGAGCGAACAAAGTAGTTCTTCCTGTAGCTCGCCTTCATACTCAACTCTCACAAAACAAAGGAGAAGTGCCTTATTACTTACGTCCGTTGATTCGTCAAGTTGAATTGAGTAAAATGGTGAATTTTTCACCATTATAACTTGATCTTCAATATCTTCAGCCATTTCTTCAATTCGACGCTTGATAGTGTTAGCGGACATAGGAATGTCTTTCAGTTTTTTGACAGCCTGATTTCCCAAAACTTCTTCACAGGCTTCTAACATGCATGGTTTAATTAAGTTTTCTCCAATTGTATACGGCTTTTTATTTTTCGCAATCTGAAGTGCTACCAGATAAGAAGCCTTCAATAATGATTTATCATCAGTTGTCATTTTTTTCATAGCAATTACTTGCTTTTGCATATCTCCACGTATTCTTTCAAAATATTCAATTGGTTTCTTCACTAAATCCTTGTGTTTTGATTGCAAGTGTCTTTCAAGTTTTGAAGGTTTCATGGAATCGTTGGATAAAATTTCAGAACATACAATACAAAGTGGCCGTGGATGCAGATCACTGCCAGGTTCTTGAATAAATCCAAATTTCAAGTAGTCCAAATTATATTTTCTTGTTACTTTGAGTTTTTTTTTTCTCTCCTCCTCCAGTTTGAATATTCTTCCTAATGACGCCTGACGAAGACTGTGGAAGCTCTGAAGTTTTTGAATCATAGCTCAGCTCATGGTTAAGTGAAGTACACACATTACTATTGTCACTATTACGAGTACCATCAGATTTATTATTTTTTGTATTAAAATAATTATAAATATTAGTTTGCTTTTTTTCACTCATTATGAAAAATAATGAAATATAAAAGGAATAATATAAAATATAAATTAAAAATACTTAAATTAAATATTCTAAAAATTACAGTATATAAAATAAAAACAATAAAATACCCTTAAAAAACAGCGCACATTAACAACACGATATTACGACAATGCCTACGATCAGCGGACGACTAAATATTTCAATAAAAATAAAAGTTAAAATGTTGACTGGATTCGAATCATTAGTGATTAGAACGTATTCAAGGAATACCCATTTATATGAGGTTTATATTTAAACGTTTAAATATTATTTACATACATTTTACTAAGCGGGATAACGACGCGTGTACCTACAATGACAACAATAATCCACCATCGTTGGATATTAGGTCTATTTATTTTATAACATACAATACAAATGACAATATTATTAGACATTTATTTTTATTTGTTGTTAACTGAATCTACATACAGCGATATTATATACTACTTTTGTATATTACGATTATAAACTCACAACATTACAAATAATGTTCAAATTTTTCTGTGGACCACCAAATTTTTACCGTGGACCACCAGTGGTCCGCGGACCACTGGTTGGCGACCGTTGATCTAGACCAATATTTTTTGTCTCACTCGCATTTTTTATCTCTGTCTAACTTACAGGAAATATAGTAAAAATTATACTACGCAAATCGTTAAATGTGGCGTCTACGTTAAAACTGGAGTTAAAATACCTATTACTAATTTTGAAAAGGACAATATTTTCTAGGGAATGTTATATCCTTTTTGCAAAATATTGTTTAACACGTTAAACACCGACGTCGATTCGGCGTGCGTGCGCCCGTCGCCGCCGTCGATCGGACGTGTCGGCGCTGGTCGCCGCGCGTATTATTGGTATTATTTGCGAGTGTCAACCACGGGTTGACACGGGCCATGGGTGCCTGCTTACTCGTGTCAATCACATGTTGACATCGGCCACCGGCGCCCGTTTTGTCATGTCAACTACAGGTTAACAAAAAAATTACCAGCTTTTAAAAAAAACGGAAAATTTAAAACGCTGTAACTTCTTTGTTAAACAATATTTTACAAAAAAGATATGACATTCCCTAGAAAATATTGTCATTTTCAAAATTGGTAATAGATATTTTAACTCTAATTCTGACGTAGACGCCACATTTATTGTTTTTCGTACTGTAATTTTTGCTGTATTTCCTATAAGATAGACGGAGACAACGAATGCAGGTGAGACGTCCTCTTAAACGCTTTCATTTCTGATAAGCTATCATATTTAGACCCAAATTCTTTCTTGCGTGAAACCACTCACGCCATTTAATGGCGTGGTTAAGATTGTACGTTTAAAGCGGCCTTTATATCTTCTTCGTCTCTATGTAAAACGACCAGTTGAGTTCCTTGGATTTACAAGAAGCATCGTGGGTTTTTAATGAAGTAGTGCACATTCAAATCAAATATACATTATATATATTCATGTACTATAGATTATATTAAATAATTATTTGCAGATTTCAATCTAAATAGCAATTAGAATATCAGTTGATAATCGGAATATCCATAAACGAGTGCGAGTAAAAATTAATAATAACCCGTCACTTGACGGTGACGTCCAAAATTATTGGCTGATAAAAATTTCATTGGTTATGTGCACATCAATTCCATTATAAGGCTGGTTGCGTGTTATAACGTATTTTAATTTTTACACTGTACAACACTGCACAGCGATTGTGTGCACTATATCTAGTTTTTACTCCGCGTTGTAATTCCTGCGTGCGCCGCACGGCCATTTGGCCCGAGAAAACCCGATCCAAATATATTTTCATATCACGAATTTCTAATATATTAACATTAATTTTTTTAAAGTAATTCGCATAACACTACAGGAACTTGATAGTATCATTACGATTTTATATTTTCAAATTTTTCTTGAGTTTGGGTAGGTAGTGCACGTGACTTGTGCACATATGCACGAGCCGCCACTGTCAAGAAGTAAAAGATAAATAATTGTTGGTTACACTATATTCGAAATAAAAAGTAATCACGGATTAACATTTCATAATTTGTTTATTATTACGAAAATACATATGGTCGGGACCGTAACATCGTCGGTAACATTCGTCCGCGTACTGCTCAGTATCATAAAATAAATGCATGAATAAAGTATAACACAAAATCAAATGTTTTTAGTATTGTATTTTTTTTTCATAATAATAATAAGTATTGTAGTGTACGCGTGTGTGTGTGTGACGACAGGCGCGGATCCAAGGGGGGGGCCAAGGGGCGATCGCCCCCCCCGTAGACTCTTGTTGAATTTTTTTATTAGTATCGTTTTATAATTCTAACTCTTATCTATGATACTATAGAAAGACAATTTAAAACGAAGTTGTAGCTATGGGATTTTTCGGTGTATCGCAAACGATTTCCAATAAAATGTTTTGGAAAATATTTTATTATTCGATGCGACAAAATGAAGATTAAAGTTGTTTTGATTAAGATGGCCCCCCCCCGTAAATAAGTTCTGGATCCGCGCCTGTTCACAACGATATATTATATATATAATTTAATATTATAATATTATTATAATATATTATTATATTACATAGAAGGGAACTTAATCGGTTTTATGACTTATTGTAATAATTTAATGACAATAAATTTACTGAGTGTCAAAAAAAATGTCGGTTTGGCAAATGTACACGTGTTAGAGTATGGGAAAACGCTGTATACCAAAATCAAATTTTGAAAGGGTTTGACGAGAACTTTATGATCCAAAATCTAATCATAATCTATGTGTCTTGTGTTTTCCCAATTATTTGTGTTGTGAAAAACAAAATTGGTCGATAAGGAATACGCCGAATACGGTCAGTTGATGTCAATTCGTCTATTCGTGTCGTTGTATTTTCGTCTTGCGTTATTATAGTTCGTTTGTTCGTATTGTATTTGTTTTTGTCTTGCGTGAATAGTCAGTATAATATTCTAGGCTAAGTAGTTGTTTTTTGAAAATTAAAGTAAAAATTCGTTAAATTAAAGACAAATATATCTAATCGCCTACAGTCATATGTTTCAGAATTCGTTAGTTCGGTGTTTTTAGTTGATCAATCAGTACTAATTTGTAAACTTTGTGAAGTTAAAATTAGTGCTGAAAAACGTTTTACTGTGTTGCCACATCTTAAAACCAAAAAACATATTAAGTCTGTTAACCGAATTGATAAGCCAAAAAAAGTCAACAGCTTCTTGAATTTAATCCGCCAACAAAAAATGTCAGTTTAACAAAGATTTATGTGAAACTATTTTATTTGCTAATATTTCTTTAAACAAAATATAAAATATAATATTTAAAGCATTTTTACAAGAGTATACAAGAAAAGAAATTTCAAAAGAGGCCACTCTTCGTAAAGGCTATGTAGATGACTGTTATCAAGATACTTTAGCAAAAATACAAAATTACGTATGAAATAACAAAATATGGGTATTTATTGACGAGACGACCGACGTTGAAGGTCGCTTTGTAGCCAATTTTATTATAGGAGTTGTACTAACTGACGGACCGGGTGAAATTTTTTTGTTAAATACAGAAGAATTAGAAAAGGCCAACCATCAAACTATTTTTAAACTTTTTGATAAATCTATGAATATGTTATGGCCACAAGGCGTACAACATGATAATATTTTGTTATTTTTGTCGGACGCTGCGCTGTATATGGTGAAATCGGGAAAAGCAATTCAAGTACTTTACTTAAAGATGGTGATGTAACATGTATTGTACATGGATTTCATCGTGTGACCGAAAAAGTACATTCATATTTTAACACAGTTGACCAACTAATATCTAGTGTAAAAAAGTATTTTTGAAAGCATCTTCTCAATCTCGTATATTTAAAAATGAAGCTCCTGACATCCCAATGCCACCGCAACCGATTTTAACTCGTTGGGGAACATGGTTGGATGTGGCTAATTATTATTTTGAAAATTATGAAATCATAAAAACTATTATAAACAATTCAGATGAAAATGAAGGAGCAGCATCAAAAAAGCTAAAGATATTTTTAACAACCCAGATTTGAAAGCAAACTTAGCATTTATTTCTTCAAACTACAGTTTTCTTTCAACTTATATTACACGTTTGAAAAAACAAAATATGATGCTATCTGAGACTATTTCCATCGTAAAAACTATTAAAGAAAAATTACAAAGTCCACACTGAGAAGAAGGAAAAGCTATTTACAACAAATTAAAAACGTACTGCCAAAAAAAAAGGATTTAAAATTATTGAATTTATTATTAAATTATCATCCGACTCCGAAACGTCCATCGGACACTCGCCCGGACACCGACAGTCCGGCGGACACGGCCACGGGCATGTCGGGCCGACAAACGGGCACCAACCCTCACCGTTGTCGCACCAGTACGTCAGCGTTCTGAAAACGACGCACGGCGGAACACTCGTGTGATGCAGTCTATTACTAAATACAACCGCTTACCCAAACATATTTTTGCTCTTTCGGTGTTCCGTTCAAGTTGACTGCTGATCCAAGGATGTGACGATAGATCTCGTAACTGTCTACACTTCGCGTTAATTATATTCGTCTCCGTTTCAATTAATCACAATGTACAAAAATTTGAAATGACGAACAATTGGTCTTTGTGTTAATCGCATCAACGTCTCGTACACTATTGCATTTTATTTCGTTTCGCTCCTCGTGTTATTAATAAAACATCTCCTTCGTTACGTCGCGGTTGTATACATTGTTTTTTCTTCGATTTTTTTCATTTTAACCGATATCAGTAGCGGGTTTTAAAAATTTTTCCGGGAGTCCAAACAAATTAACTAGTGCTAACTTGAAGTTAAAATATTGCAAAAAAAAGTTGTTTAACTATTTTTCGAATTTTATTAAAAATTTATAACATTTATTGTAAAAACGTATAGAACTTTAATTGTAAAACCTGGTATTGTCTATAAAAAATATTTGACAAAGTTACTCATTAAATCATTAGTATCAACAAAAATTAAAATTAAAAAAAAATTATATGTAATACAATTTTCTACAACAAATGTAATTAATCAACATTTTATTATATTAACCATTTTTATATTTTAGTCCAATTCATGTAATAATAAGTTAAAATATATCATTTAAAACAATTTTCACGATGAATTATGAAATTTATTTTTTTATAATAGTACTTAATATTTTATTGCTTATATAATATATTTAAAATTTCTATTTATAATAATTGTATATATCAGGCGCGGATCCAAGGGGGGGGGGGCCAAGGGGCGATCGCCCCCCCCCCGTAGACTCTTGTTAAATTTTTTTATTAGTATCGTTTTATAATTCTAACTCTTATCTATGATACTATAGAAAGACAATTTAAAATGAAGTTGTAGCTAATGGGATTTTTCGGTGTATCGCAAACGATTTCCAATAAAACGTTTTGGAAAATATTTTATTATTCGATGCGACAAAATGAGGATTAAAGTTGTTTTGATTAAGATGGCCCCCCCCGTAAATAAGTTCTGGATCCGCGCCTGTGTGACGAACCTTATCGGTAAATATTGTCGTGTCCGTTGCGATAATGATGAGTACGGCCGTAGGTAACATTCGCGGTCGCAACTAAGTCAGTGAGGTAGGGTCCGCCGATTGTGTGGTGGGACCTTTGCCGCGATCGGGAAGTGTTATTTTAGTTTATATAAAATATAAAATATCTGAGTAGAATTAATTGTTTATATTTCGTTTGTTTGTTACTGATGGAATTGATAATTATCGGCCATCCAGTTCTACAGTATTATATTTGTTTTGATTTTTTTATTAATTTCTTTTTCTATTCTTTCTGGTTCAAGAATATCCGATTTTAAAAATCTTCTCCCAAATTTTGGATCAATAATCTCCGGTAGTAGACAATCCAAATAAAATCTATCAAAAAATTATAATTTAGGTAAATACGTATTTGTGAATTTATACAAATTATAGATTTGTACTCACAATTTTAATTTTTCTTGCATTTTATTTTTCCAAAACAGTTTATCAAATGTTATTTTTAGAATTTGAGTCCATAAATTTGTATAAATAACAAAATAACATAACTCTCTCTTTGTAATTTTTATCTGACCTTGAACTTTGTAATAATATAAACTTTGAGTTTTCAATTTTATTTCCTTATTTTCCAAGTACAAATATGAGATCTAAAATTATTGTAGAGAGATAAATGTTAAATATGTGTTGTTTAAAAGTATTTAAATTTGTATATTCTAATAACCTTTTTATCTGAAATCGCATCATGTATGTTAGAATAATCTTAATTAATGGACATTTTACTTCTAAAATCGCAGTATCATCTATTAAACCATCTAAACAATTCAAAATAGTTTGTAAACAATTTTATATTTATTATTTAGCAAATATTTTACATTTTTACCTGGAGTAGCTGCAAGAAAAGGAAGTTCTTCGTCAACAAATAAACCACAGGCCTCAATTTTACAGTTTGTTAATTTTTCAAAATTAGATTTGGCAAGTGGTTCCATTTGTTTACCATATTCCAAAGCTTTGGAAGTAGAATTTTGGTATAGTAAATTATATACGGTAGCTTTGCATGACGTATTTTCTCTCATCCTACATATTTTTCCAAAATTGGATGCAGTTAGATCGACGTTCAACGTGCCATAAAATGGAGTTGGATTGTTCTCGTGTACTTAATTCTAAATTTGTTCGAGATTCTGCAGACATTTTTAATGATTTAATAAATTCATTTTTTTTTATTTCAAGTTCGTCATTAGTCATTGTAATATCTAATGGTTCGGCAAGACCATAATTTTCATCTGGTCCCGTTGAAGATTTTTTTTGGGGGATTTTATTTGAAGAAAATTGTAATCTTCTTTTACGATTATTTAATAATTTTTCGTGTCTAATATTCAAATATTTTTTACCATCCTAATTTTAACACATCCTAAAAAAAAAGTATTATACTCCTATAAAAATAAAATATATTCTCATATTGTTTTCAACATACTTTCTTTTAATACATATTGTTTTACAATATATATTAATTTTGTTATATATATATTATTATTTTTATAATATATATTTTATTTTATTATTATATATAACTTAATTATTAAATTAAAAAAGACAAAACTTATTGATTTCTTATGTACCTGGACTTTTGTTTGTAATTTTTTTATGAATATGTCTTATATACTTTCCAGACGTATTAAAAGATACAACCGCAGCATCTATTCGGTTATTGTACGAATGTTTTTGGGAAAAATTAATCCGTTTCCCTGCCAAGTGTTTATTAATAATACTGTTAAATTGTTCACAGATATTATTGTCAAAATCTAACAATAAGCTCGATGCATTATCAATAATCCTCCTATATATTTGATTTATTTCACGAAGTAAACCATATTTTTCAGCATCTGGTATGAAATTAATTTGTCCAATTTTTAAACCAGTGCAAAAATAATTGGAACATTTTGTATGTTGGCCTAATATGTGGTAGGGTCCATTAGCAAGATCTTCACGTAATCCTAAATGAAAAAAAATTTAAGTCACCTAAATATATTTTATAGAATTTATAATATTATATTAATAAATTATGAAAGTGTAATACAAAATAAATCTAAGTAACCTTTAATTTTGTCAGTATTAGAATCGTTTATGGAATTTCTATATTGTACCGCCATAGTTATAGCTGATCTAAATTTATTAAGTTTCACTTGATTATTTATAAATGTCCTCAAATGGATGGGATAATTTGTATTTTTTATGAGTCCTGTAATTTTTAGTCCCAAATTTCTTAAAAGATGATTTCTACATTCAATTTTTTCTATAAAAAATTTTGGACCATATGGCATTATTTGTTTCAACCGTTTAGAAACTGAACTATCACCATCACCTATACAAAATATCACAGTAAAAATATGTGATATGGTTAAAAAAAAATTTAAAAAAATAAAATATATGATATTAAAAATTTTATAATCTATAAATATATATATATATATATATATACACAAACATGCAAATTCTATATTAAAATTCATACCAATAAGCTTATTGAATTTGATTCCATGCAATTCAATACTTATTGAGAAACCTTCAACAATGGCATCAGCCTCCATTCCAGTTGATGAACCTTTCCAATTTATAAAGCATGTATGTTCAAATGCTATTACACCCTTATTTTTGGCACGTTCACACACAACACAATATTTATTTCTTATTCCAATAAAAACTATTTTTTTGGTATTCAAACCTATAATTGTTGCCTAATTTAAAATAATAAATAAATTTAAAAAATAAATATATGTTGACGTTATGTAGTTATTTGTAGATTAAGAATAAGACCATAAATAGCTATTAATATTCAATGTCGTCATAGTCGGACTGACCCGGACCGCTAGTCCGTATTTGCGGACGAGGCCGCGGTTAAATTATGGTCATTGGGAGCCATTTTTTACACTTATTAATACTAATTTTAAAACATTAAATAATAATATTAATAATAATTATATTAATGGTTTTTTTTTTAAACATGATGTCTCATAAATATACTTACAAAATATAAAAAAACTATATGGGAAATAATAAGTATTTGTGTCTATTTTAAATGGTTATATAATAAATGTGTCAAAAATTGTTTTAATTAAGTTTTTCTTAAAATTAAGAAACACATTAAGAAAATAAAGTGCTACTCGTCCATGTACTATTCAAGCAATCTTACACGCGCACGTAATAATGGGTTGACAAATTTTGTACCGTACTACCATTGATTATATAATAGACAGATAAGCCATACACATGTTTATTTGGCCACACAAATAGTAGTTACTCAGAAATCCGATAGAATGCAGTACTTATATTATTCGTTATGATATATTACTGCGTTGTTTTGTTTGGACTATTGGACTGTGCATTCGAATCGTATTGATTCTGGTGTGTTATGTTTAGTTCTGAATTTCAGACAAAATTAAATAGCCGTTACAACACTTTATGAATGCATTAACATGTAAAATATTTTCAAGTTGATTATTATCGGTAACTTTTTGCTTTTGGTGATATCATTTTTCAAAATAATATTATGTATTTGCATAATATTTTACATACATCGATTTACGCGTAGATACGTATTATTGTTATTGTTTTCAAGATTTTTATTGTAAAACAAAACATTTTTAAACACGTATAATTGTGTATAAACTAAGGAATAAACATAAATAGATAACAAATAATAATAACAATAATAATATTAATTTCATGTAGTGTTTTATAAAATAAAATAAAATAATACAAGTAAAAAATAATTATTATAATAATAATACGAAAATTACATAGGTAATAAATATAAAAAGTTACAAATACAATACAATTTTTAAATTTTTTTATTATTGAGCGTCGTTTGCTACATTTTAGCTTAGTACTTAAAATGATATATACATATCTTATAATAAACAAAAACGATTATAACAATTATAGGATGAAGCCAAATGTTTAAAAAATTTTTACAATTTTAATGATAGAATAATTAAAGCTAAATTAATTAAAGTTAAACAATTAAATATGATTTAAAAT
Organism: Schlechtendalia chinensis; assembly: GCA_019022885.1. Taxonomy (NCBI): domain Eukaryota; kingdom Metazoa; phylum Arthropoda; class Insecta; order Hemiptera; family Aphididae; genus Schlechtendalia; species Schlechtendalia chinensis. The sequence continues at coordinate 1,099,673 of JAFHKX010000014.1, forward strand.
TTTGAATTTTGATATTTTAGCTAGTTGTGACGTAGTAGAAATCGTTTTAATTTTTTTAAATATTTTGCATATTAATAATTTTTCAATGATAAATAATTTATGTTCTTTGCAATCGTCATCTTTTAACCATTGAATAACTAAAATGTCCATTTTTATTTTTTGGGTTAATTTAGCACGAATTTTTTTTTTATGTTTAATTTTTTCAAAATGTTTTTCAAAAATATTTAAAACATGATTTATTATTTTATCAAAAGAAGTAGACGGTGCTTTAAGTCTGTTATTTTCATTTTCAAATAAAAAATAATTTTTATGGAATAAAAGAATTTGTTTTTTTTCATTTAAATTTTTGTTAGTTATCAAATTATTTTGACAGAGGTGACAATTAAATTTTTGAATACATTTATAAGCTAGGAACCCGGAAAAATATGTTATAGAACAGTCTTCTAAGGTGACTTTTGATGTTTCATTTTCTTCAGAAAGTAACTCATTAGTTGACGAATTGGATGAAATATTTGACTCAGTGTCAGAAGTATCAGAATATGTTTTATTTATTTCACTCGTAATAGATGATGGACATACATTAATCAATATAGAATCATTTGTTTCTTCGGTTTCTTCACAATTAGTCCCTTTTGGCGCGCATAAAGAAAAAATACAACTACTTCTAATGGAAGTTCTTATCGTACGTGATGTCAGATTATTATTATACCCTCCTTTTTGTCTTAAAATACTAAAAAAATTTTCTAGGATATCCTGGTTTAAACGGTTAGTCATTAGAAATAAAATTTCATTTGATTTCTCCCCCTCAAAAAATTGCAAAACACCATTAATGGTTTGCGTAAATCCTTTAAAACACGGTGGTTGCGAAATTTTCCGTTCTTAATTTTTTTTAAATTGGGAAAATATTGTAAAGCGTCTAATAAAAATGTTTTAATATTTCCGAAGTGGGTCAATGCAGAATTGTATGGTTGCAACTATAATGTGACCTACTATTCAAATAGTCAAATAAATTATTTACAAATTCTATAAAATCTGCAGTATTAATTGCAGTTTTATTACAAAGTTGACCAGTTGCAACGCAAGTTCGGATGGCTGCTGCCATGGAATGACTAAATAATTGAGATGCTAACTTAACGCGCATTTTTTGAAATGAAGTAGGATAGATGTTTGCATCTGTAATTTTAATAAGAGCTTTACTTTTTTCATTTAATTTATCTAACTGATAAGTATCTTTAATATCTTTAAATGAAAAAATTTTATCTTTATTTTGAAAACTTGCCTCAATAAAATTGTTACGTATGCTTTTAAGTAAATATGGAACGTCAAATATAGAAAATATTTTATGATCATTAATAAAAAAAAAATGGATTATCTTCGGAAATATTTAATAATTTCAAAGCACTTTGGTTGGTTGTTCCTTGGTCACAAACTATAAGTTTAGGGCATAAGCCAACTTCAATTAATTTGTTTAAAACATCAATAATTAAGTTTTTTAAAATTATTTTATTAACGGTCGAGTGTGTAAGATAATAAGCAACAGGAAACTTCCATTGAGAATATATACCGCGAGCCATAAACACTAAAACGCAGTTGGCACTTTTATTTAACCTTCCGTAAGATCCTAAGTCTTGAAATCCTTCGATTCATTCGAATATTCTAGAAACTCTTTAATATACATTTCATCGAAACAAACGGTACACGCTTTTTCCTTATAACATTTTTGTTCGAATTTCTTTAAACATTAAATAATTCAAATTTCTTTAACATTTAAATAATTTGTATATAAATTTCTAAATTATTTGAATAATTTAATGTTTATATATACATAAAGGTAGCGAGCTGCGGGATTATGAAGTCACTTAAGAGGACGTCTCACCCGAATTTGTTATCTCTGTCTAGCTGACAGGAAATATAGTATATACAATTGCACAACGCAAAACATTAAATATGACGTCTACGTCAAAGTTAGATTGAAACACTTATTGCCAATTTTGAAAAGGACAATAGTTTCTAGATAATGACATATCCTTTTTGTAAAATACTGTTTAATAAAGAAGTTACCAGCTTTTAAAAAGAAAGAAAAATTTTAAACGCTGTAACTTCTTTGTTAAACAATGTTTTACAAAAAGAATATGACGTTCTCTAAAAAGTGTATGACATTCTCCTTTTCAAAATTGGTAATAGGTGTTTCAACTCTTATTCTGACGTAGACGCCACATTTATTGTTTCGGGTACTATAAATTTTGCTATATTTCCTATAAGATAGACGGATATAACAAATGCGGGTGAGACGTCCTCTTAAATATTATATTATTTATTATTAGTAATATATAATATAATGTAGCAATAGCGCCTCCAAAAATATCTCATGGGAGTGTCCAAAATAAAAAAATTTCCTAGCCGGAACCGATGAATCTATGAGCAGGGGCGGACTGGCCCGGGTGACTAGTCGGCAATTGCCGGTTGGCCTGTAACCCAATAAGTCCGCTCCTGCCTATGAATATGAAATTTGGTCAGTAGTTTCGTTTTATGATGTGGAAATTCAATAAAAAATAAAATAAGTAAAATACTAATAACTGGATCAAACGAAGTTGCACAGGATTGCTATGTTGTTTATAAAAGGTTTTAAAGATAAAATATTAAAAACGGATCAGTCTAACCCGGACAACGACCGATAATACAGCTAGTCATAATAATTTTAATTAATTAATAAATACTTAACACAGTTTAACACCCAAATTTCACTTCTGACTTCATCCTTTGGAAATCTAAACATGCTTAGACCAGGAAATTTAATTGTTGTTTTAAAACAATTATAATATTGACACATGTTTCCAGGCATGTTGGAAAATTTAATTTATCGACTATTTTATTGAAAAATAGTAAATGCTACGGTCTCTTTCACACGGACACAGGATTTTTTCCGTATTTAAAACAGCCGTCTCAACGATTGAAATGTACGATGTCGTGCGGTCTTATTAGTGGCCTACGTGACTAAGTGTCCGATTTCACACGAAATGATTTTTAATCGCTGCCATCTTTTTTGTCCGTATGACCAGTGACGGACTGGCCCGGGATTCCAAAGTACGATCGCACCCCAGGCCACGACCAAACAATGTTGGAATGCAAAGAATGTATATAAAAAAAAATTAGAAATACAAAATATATTTTATATCGAGTAACGATGGTCGTGACGATTGTGATCGTTTGCTGTGTATTGTTGAGCAATATTATCTTTTCTATTTATCAAACATTATGGCAATAGCATAATGAATGTGCATAAAGAGCATTAGTTAAATATCTATGAGTAACAAAAATAACCATAAACGTATACGATTCTTAATGTATTTTATTCTGTTTCATTTCCTTTTGAATCATTTGGCTGACAATCGATAATTTAATACTTAAATTAACTTGTAAAACTTTACTCCTAACATAGTTTAATGATGTACATAAACTATTCTTCAAAATCAAGTTTAATTATTTTTTTAAATTTTAAATGAATAAGTGGACAAACCAAACATTTTTTGGGGAGCTACGGCATTACCACTCATTACATGTATAGCGTATAAGGACAAGGGATATTGCACCCCAGGCCTTGTACCCAGTAAACATGATTTCGTTGTTTTCGATACTTCTGTATACGACGATACAAAGATACATGGCAATGATGAGCTTTCGATACATGTTGAAGACCAAATGACAAAATAAAATAATCGTGTAATGTATAATACAGACTGGAAAAAATCGTACATTTTTTTTCCACCTGGACAAAACCGTCCCGTTAGAAAGAGGCTTCAATATTCAATTAAAATTTTTTTTTTAATTTTCATACGATTTGTGTATACACCGTTTTTTATGCGTTCAAAACTTCTTTTTTGTTTAGGAATTTACATTTTTTTTCAAAAATAAGTATTATTATTAGCATTTGTGCATTCTGATTCTCTTCAAAGTTGTAATTCTCAATATATAATATATCTTTTTTAAAATAAAAATATTAAGATATACCTAACGATTTGAAAATTTATAAAGAATTACAGCTTTGAAAAAAAATCAAAATGCTTGATAAATATCTTACAATAAATGATAATAAAACCGCAGTAATTAATTAATTGATAACAAAAATGATAAATAATAAAACCGAGGCTAATTCAAACGAACCAATCAGAGTAAAGCGGTTCTGAATGTCGCTAGCGGGGTAAATCATGCCCGACCATTGTAGGGTGAGCCGGATAGGTGTCACCCCACCGCTGACAGTCGTCGACTGCAGCGCTCTATAACGGCCGCCAGTCCGAAATGTGTGGCCGGTTTTTTCCACAGCATTGCTTATCTGTCTATTATATAATCAATGGTACTACCCGTCCCTTAGATTAGTTGATAGTCAATATCCCTCTTATTGTGATCAGACTAGTATGTCCCGAGAAAAAGAGAAGCGGGATTTTTTAAAAATAATTTGAAGATTGGCAAATTAGGGGAAAAAATTATTATCGCTTTTTTTATTTGTTTATTAACTTTTTGGTGACACCTCTCCACTCTCCTTCTACCTCCATCTCTTATTATCACTTAGTTCATTCTGTTTTGGTTGGGGGACTTTTGGAAAAATCACGCACGAGGCTTTTTGAAGCCAATTCGACACTGAATGTGATTAACAAGAAGGATTTAAAGAACCAAAAAAAAAAATATTTATTTAAAAATTACGAAAAAATATGTTTTATTTTTTATGTATATAGAAATAAGATATCAAAAAAATATTATTATATATTAAAAATTTATTTATTATAGCTTATAAATTTATAATTATTATAATGTATAAAATATATTTACAAAACCTTTAAAGCCCTCTCCAAAAAAATATTGTATCTCTACGCAACAGTACATAAGTATGATTAACCAGTTAGTACATAACAAATTTCAATTTTAATATTTTAATAAAATAAAAAATTTCTTACAACACCAGAAAGAGCATCATATTTTGTCTTATAGCTCCTTTTACACCAAGCTCCATCAGTTACAACTGTTATCATTGGGATACCATCGCTATCTACATTACCTTCTTCTTTAGCTATTTTCTTTTCCTTTTCTCCTATATTATTACATATTATATTATATCAACATAATATAATATTTATACTGTCTAAATAATGGTTATATTTTAGGTACACAAACCCGCTAAACGTATTTCATCCCATGATGTTTCTTGTATGTATTTACTTTAAATCTACTTCAGTTTTTATAAAAGTACAATTGGTCATACATGGAATATCCACAGATGCAGTAAATTCGGCCAATTGAGAATAACCAATACCAATTGCTATATACCCACTTACTGCGGCTTTATTAATAGCAATATATTCAGACTGTGATTGAAGCTTAGAAAACAAATTAAATTTTATATGGCATAATTTACATTTAAAATTCCACACTAAATATAAACCAAAACATCGTTCAGAAAGACATTCCATATCCAAAAATGTACAATCCAAACCACCTTTATGTCTACATTCAAAAATCTGTCGAAAAATAAAATTAATGTCAACAATTCTTCTACCCACAAATTTCGAAATGCTGAAAATAGTTTAAATAACGTATTAATTTTATTTATAAAATAAAAGTTAATACTTACTCATAATCAAAATTAGTCAAAATACTAGATTCAGTATTTTGAACAGTACTGGAGGATTCATTTGAAATTAATTCATTCAAACTTTTCGAAAATGGTTGAATTTCACTCAGTGACGTGTTAATTGAATCACTGAGTGTACATATAAATACAAATTGATTAATTTTTTTAATCATGAATTTCTATGTAATTTAAATTATTTATTTCGACAAACAATAATTTAAATTCGATTGGTTATTGTGGTAACCGGTTATAAGTTATTAATTAATCGTAAAATTGTCCATATTATGTGTCACAAATTATACACATTCTATCCGTATTAGTGGAAACCAGAGTAAAATCTGTTCAGTACAGTTACTGAGAAAATCGTGCATAACACTTGTATCGGACAGACAGACAGACGGTCACAGAGAAAAATGTGAATTTATAAAAACGTGGTAATAAAATAACAATATTTTTGTTATACTGAAATTTGTATTGTTTTTATAGACTACAATAAATATATCAATATTAAATTTCAGCTCTGTGTGCACAATTAACAAAATGAAATTTAAAAACTTGAAATAACAAGAACAAGTTTTTTTTAGGATTTTTGGGAGGGAACACCTCTCCATGTATATTTATGTCACTGATATTGTCACATGAATAGTATTGGATCTTAGCCCCTCCCCCCATACGAAATTCTTGACTACGCCACTGTAAAGAGGATTTGTCTTACCTTTTCCCTACCTGTTTAAGACCAAACGAAAATGTAAATTTTCAAATATTTATTTATTTGCCGTTTTCAATCTGTTTTATTTTTATATGCATTCGTTTCGATAATACACCACAGAATACAAAACCATTTAATTTGATTTCAAATTTTATTATGTATTATCAGAAAACGCTATAATAATAAAGCATTTTACATGTACTCAGTGGTCGATGTTGGAGGGGATATGGGAAATGTCATTTTCCATTTCTTTTAGTAAGAATATTCCCAGGCCTATATTTATAAAAATTGCCGCCGGGGCAACATAGAATTTTCCACCCCACTCCAAAAAATAAAATTGTGTTTTGATAGTGTACAACTGTTTTTTTATTTTTTGTACTTCATACAAGACTGAAATTGGTTATAATATGCTCAAACCACACGGCACATAAACAACACACTATTTTTGATCACTTTATTCTTTCTAACGTTTTGACATATACAGGAAAACTAAAAATTTTTCGATTTGAAAAACACTAAAATATCTTTCTTTCTGTCTACTCTACTTGGATTAAAAATTGAATTTTAAATTTAGTGTGGTTAAAATAATACATCATCGTTATTTTAGAAGCCAGTATAGTATAATATGTGACTGATTATAGAAATATTATTTTAAGTAGAGGTATGGAATACGCTAGCTAAAAGAAGTGGAGGAATATCATCCCCATATCCCTCTCTTCGACCACTGTTAATTTGACTCATCAAAAAAAATTTGTCATGATCCTATCCCCGCCTCCCCCCAAGAAAAAAATATCTGGTGCCACCCCTGATCCAAATATTGTATTCGTAAACTTTAAAAAATTTAGAGCGATATCGAATTCAAAAATAATTGAGATAGAGTAAATATATATATTATATGATTTATAAGAATATTAAAACATTTTAAATGTAGGTACTAACGATAAATTTGGTTTTGTTTTTTTTTGTATTTTTTTAATTCGTAGACGCTGAGATGGCTTACGTACTCGAGTACGGTGTTTGTTCGGTAGCATTATTTTTTATATATGAATGATTAAATAATTAAAAAAAAAATTAGTTCATAAATTTTATAAATAATAAAAACACAGCAAACACTTTCTTTACGATTCACCTATCGTTCACGAGACTGAAGGAATTATTCAGATTATTTGTTGTGATCGGTTTATTTGTCAATACCGATAACACATTTTATTATTAGTCATTTAATTTTTCTCGGAAGTAATTAATAATATATTGTTCACCGACTAGCGTCGAAATGTACATAGTTAGCAGCACATTACAGATACAATAATATTACGTTTTACCGTAACTGTGTAAAAATTAGTTTGCAATCATAAAAATTTAACAATTAATTACTTAATTTAAAATAACTTTATAAAAAAAATAAAAACGCTACGACATACATTAGGTTCTCTTCTATGTGGTACCAAAATTTGAACATTTTATTTTGATTGTAGCTCCGGTATTTTATGTTGGTGTAAAACCAGTATTTAGTATCTTATTTGAGATGTGTAGCACCCTCTTAACTTTATCATTTACGAGTTAGACATTTTCATGATTGTTGGTCTTTATTTCATACATACCTAAAGAGTTTTGCAATTCGGAAATACAATTTTGTAATTTTGGTTGCACAGATGTACGTGCATATCGAATATTTCTTTTAATTAACGTCACATCACTTGTTGTTATGGTTTCGACGTCTTTATTTTTGAATTCTACGTGCAAAAGTTTTAATGGCTTTGACGAAATATCTTCGATGTCCGTCAAGATAGCACCCGCACATTATCCGATTCACTCCAAAGTAGTACCAAAATTTTGCTACGAATTTGCTACATTTTGCTACGCTATTTTTAGAATTTGCTACGGCCTAGTTATTGCTCAAAATCGGAAACAAATATGCAGGTGCTATCTTGACGCAGCACCGGCACATTATCCAAATTACTTCAAAGTAGTACCAAAATTTTGCTACGAATTTGCTACATTTTGCTACGCTGTTTTTAGAATTTGCTACGGTCTTGTTTTTCCTGAAATCGAAAAATTCGAAAATAGCTCAACACCGGCACATTATCCGATTCACTTCAAAGTAGTATCAAAATTTTGCTCCGAATTTGCTACATTTTGCTACGCTATTTTTAAAATTTGCTACGGTCCGGTTTTTCCTGAAATCAAAAAATTCGAAAATAGCTCAGCACCGGCACATTATCCGATTCACTTCAAAGTAGTACTAAAATGTTGCTACGAATTTGCTACATTTTGCTACGCTGTTTTTAGAATTTGCTACGGCCTAGTTTTTGCTCAAAATCGGAAATAAATATGCCGGTTCTATCTTGGGTTTATCGGCATTCTGTTTCTAGATATATCGGTTGTAGCACTTTCATTGACGTATTAATTTTGATTCTTTTGCAGTAAATTACCTAATGACTCTCTGATAATAGATTATTTTACTTGTTGTACTTGATAGTTACTACTTGTAATACTAGCAACTTTTTCAATTTTCTAACGTTTTAAGTATGAGGTATATAAAAATTATTATTATTTGTAATGTTATATTATAATATGAAACACACTAACTACTAACCAGCAACGTTTAATTTTATCATAACGTTGTAAAATAGTTGTATAGTTGCAAATTGTTTTGGTGATATAAAATAAAACATTTAACAAGAACACTTCGCTAATTTGTAATAAATTATTTTTAAATCTTAAAGGTATGTTATATGTTCAATTTTTATTGAAAATAAGTTATCATTACGTAGATACCTGAATTATAACTATAATTATATAAATTTAATAGTTTTGTTACTACATATTATTTAGTTTAACCAATGATATTTATATTTTATATTGTATTATACTGATAATTTTTGTACCGTTCGCGTTTTATTTACGCGCGAGATTGTTATATTTCGTTAGTCACGTAAATACTATAATTATTATCGTCGCCTCTACCGGATAAAGATTTTGGTTTTTCGGGTTAGATAAGGGTTAGATTTAGGGTTAAAAATATGATATACCTACGTACTAAAGTATTACTTTTTTTTTTAGTCAGGACCTATTTTTTTGTAATATTCAGTATTATCCACTTTTTAATTTAGATTAGAAATTCCGTGTCACAAAATAATATATGCCTCCATATCCTTAAATACAGTTTTTTCACTATAGTTTTATTTACCATTTATAGTTAATTACAATTTTTTTAAAACAAATATTAACCGGCCTTAAACTTTATCAAGGAGAAATCTATGGGTAAATTAAGAATTTAACTTATTTAATTATGATAATGAATAAATCATATTTTTTTCGATTGTGTCGAAAACAATACATCATGCATTGTAGGGTTAATATAAAACTATGTACTTAGATTAATTTTTTTATAATATTTGACATTCTAGAGACCCATAAAAACGCACACTTTGATAAATGTAAAATTGACTTTTCAACCTTATTTTTTATTACAGAAATTACAGAAAACTGATTACAAATATTGTTTTTTATCAATTTTACTACAGGTGTTTCAAATTGCGTATAATCCTTGAAATATACCTTATTAAATTAACTTCTATAAATATATATATATCAGTGGCGGTTATATCAAAGTCTTGAGGGGAGGGGGCGAATTCAAACTCAATGACAAAGTAACGATCTTCCTCCTCTCGATGACGGCGGATTCTCCATTATTGGTATTAGAAATTTATTGCTCAAATTAATTATATTTGGTAGATCATAATTACGTTTTACATTATACATATATTTATTTTGCCATTTTTGGTAGCACTAAATTTTTATTTACACTAAGTTCTTATCAAAGTGTCAAAGAAAGGACCTCATTTCACACGCAAAAAAGTACGCCGGAATATACCTAACACTGCTTTAGATCAGAAAAAAATGATTTTATACAAATGAAAATAAATGTACTTATTATTTTATAATATGTAACCAGTAGGTAATAAAAACGAATATAAAGTAACGAAAACTCCAGGGGAAGCAGGTGATCAACCTATCAGCACCCAGATATCCGCCACTGATAATTATATATACAGTGTTTCGCATTATCTAGATAAAAAACAGTATTATCTATTATCTTATCTTGAAAAATTTTCACTTAATTATCCGTTATCTTATCTAGATAAATTTTAAGTTATCTTTACACAACACTGTATATATATATATATTTATACAAGTATTCAATTTTTTTTTAATGAATTAATTTGTTAAATATTATAATGTGTTTTAAAAAATTATCAAAACAATTTTTCGTTAATTTTAGTATTAAAACAATTAACAATGTGATATTTAGGAAAACGCAGTAATTAAACCTAAAGGCAGACCACCTTCAATACCACATGAGGAATTACTTTTATTGTTTATTGAGCATAATGAACAAATTTTTGTGAATCGCTCCTCTACTGAACTTGTAGCGTGTAATAGTAGTATATGGAAGGATTTAGAAAACTCTGTAAATGGAAAATTAACATCAAAATCACTATATATGTGTTTATCCAAAAATCGAAACAATATAAAAGAAAAATTAGTGAAAAAATTGAATAAAATAAACCTTGTTGAAGCAAATATATTACTTGAAAGTCCTAGTGAAGACAATAATTCTACTGCATCAGTTACCGATGAAAATTATTCTGATGATAATGATGACAAAATATCATTTAAAATATTATTAACATATGATGAATATATTAAAGTCAAACCAGAGTTGCATGAATATAAGAGTGGTCCATATTATAAAACATACTCTACCTTGAAACCAAATTTTTGGACTAGTTTATTGTTTGAAAAAATATGGCACACTTCTAAAATTCATTGTAATTATAGTTTTAAAAATAACAAAGTTGGTGGAAAAAATGCTACTCATTTTATTAATATATATGGGAAGTGCAAAGATTGTGGCGGAAATTTGAGAGGATGGACTTTGGAGGAACCAACAGAATTTAGTAATTGGATTATTGAAATATGTGCTGATCGTCCTAAACTATCAAAGAGCAAACACCTCTCTAAAAGATTTTGCAAAGGTAATGAAAGGAAAGAAATAAGCAAACAATTATTGAATGAGATGCCATCTAATTGGCGCCGGAAGAGAGTAGATGAAGTAGTTGATTTTGGAGACAAATTACCCCCCCATATATATGACAACCATGTTTTGAGACAGGCAAAAAGTGAATATAAAACAAAAGTCCTTGGAATCACCAATAAATGTCCTGTTCAGTCCTTGGTCGAACACAAATATAGACTCCCACATGCAGGATCAATACATACTGTGAGCTATGATGAAACATTTATACATTATTGGTCACCATACCAGACTGAAGTTTACAAATTAGCCCATAAATCTTTAAAAGGTCATTGTAAAGTAAGCATTGATGCTACAGGTGGCCTTATTTCTAAAATATGGCGTCCAGTAACAAATGAAAAATCTCATCACTTTTTTTTATATGAAATCGTTGTATATGGCCTTGGTATCCAAGAATCGATTTGTCAAATGGTGTCAGAAAAGCAAGACCTGCCTACTATATTATATTGGCTTAACAAATGGCAATTATCAGGTGTGCCATGTCCTAACGAAGTTATAACAGATATGTCACAAGCAATATTAGGAGCAGTGTCTCGTGGATTTTGTGGAATAGGAATAAAAGAATATGTAGAAATATGTTTACAACACTTGTTAAATGAATCAAGTAATTTTCCAAAATGTTTTATACGAACCGATATTGCTCATTTTATAAAAATGCAGTGTAGGTGGAAATGTTTTAAAAGCTCAAAAGACCGAAGATTAAAAGAATTTTATATAAGATGTTCCAGGCTTCTCATAAACACTCTAAACATTAAAGATTTTCAGCGTATTTTGAAAAATATTTTAATTGTAGCATTTAATGAAACAGACATACAAGTCGAATCCAGTTTGAATTCTCTGATCTCAGAAATTGAAGGTAATGAAACTGAATTAGAAAATATTAAATATGAAGATGAATTTATAAACACTGCTTGGAAAGAAGAATTGCATTTAGATCAATTTGATAAATTTAGTTCTACAAATACTGTAATAATTTTTTTAAAGAACATCGAAGAATTTATCAAGATTGCAACACCACAAAAAGAACAACGAAGTCGTATAAATGCATACTATTTACCAGATTTTGGAAAAGAATTAATTCGTATTTCACAGCTGTTTCCATTATGGACGAATTGTATGGTTCCTGTATTTAATTGTCCAAATAAAACAGCGTCCTCAGCTCCTGTCGAAAGTGACTTCAATCAACTTAAAACCAGAATTTTACAAAATGAATGTAAACCAATGTCATTGGATAGATTTGTACTCACACATTTAAATGCTTTAAGGGGTTTGATGAAAATGGCATTTGATAAAATAGAATTCAATGAATCGAGTGATAGTAACTCATCACTTAAATTATCATTTAAACGAACATCTAATGATATTTCCCCAGTAGAGTCAAATGATGATGTTAGATTTTCAGATGAAAGTATCAATGCTGAAGAAAATTGGGGTGGTCTTGGTAATACATTAAAAAAACAAAAAATGACAATTAATAAACAAAAAAAATTAAGACCAAGTAAATATTTAGAATCATGTCCTGAGATTGTAAAATTGTTGAGTAATTCAAGATTAAGGTCTTCTAAAAATACCTACTTACTGAATGGTAATAAATCAACGCCATTAAAATCAAATAAAAAGACCTATATAATTACCAATACCTGTGTATTTGATTCTATCACAGCATCGATTTGCACAGGATACTACGACCATCCAAATTATAAAGTATTTATAAATGCATCCAATGATGCATTTTTACAATTTTGTAAGGATTTGGCAATACATGGTACAAATAAACAACAATATAAACAGAGATTAGTACTTTTAGAAAAAATGTTTAATCTGGAAAATTTATCCAAAATACCCGGTATTATAAATTACAATGCACAATGTAATATAAGTAATTTTTTGACTACATTTGGTCTGGTATCAGCATCTATACAAATCAAATGTAATATGTGCCACCTTACATCAACAGTAATCAAACATTTTATAACACCGAACATGCAAATTATCGTAAATGAAGGTTTCAAAGAACTCAACGCAGAAGTTATTCGTAATGTCGGTTGTACATATGACGAACCTTGTAAAGAAGAAAATTGTAAAGGCACTAAAACTCACGAACACGTATTAAATAAACATTTATTTATTGAGGTGGACTTATTAAGTTTATATAAACCTGCACCATGTACCGTGTCTTCAATTCCCGAGATCTTAACATTATCCAATGAAATGTATGTAAACCATTATATAAGGCTGGGCATTAAGGAGTTAAAAGTTAAAATTAAGTTAAAACGTTAATTTATTATTAATGAAGTTAATTAACTCGTTATTTTTTTTGCAAAATAACTTTTAACTTGAAAAGTTACTTTTTTTTTAACTTAACGTATTTACTTTATGTAAACTTTTTACTAAAGTATCTAAGTTTAGTTAAATTATATTCGAAGAACAATGTAAATTTTGAAATTATTTGTAATAAATTACTTGTTTTTATTTTATTATTTTACAATAGCACACACGTGTTATTATTTATAGCATGTAAGACGTACGTAAAAACCCAAGTCACAAGATTTATTGAGTACAGTACCTAAATATGAAGCCGGTTTCACATTGATGTGTGTGTACTCCCGGAAAGAGAATTTTAATATAAAATATAGATAATAAAATATATGGAACTACCCGCGCATAATCAGTTGTCATATTGTAGTAATTTATCACTTGTTTTTAATGTTTTCTAAAGTAATAAATACAGAATAATAATTATTGACCAAAATCTAAAATATTGGTACAACAACAAATACAATACACAATATAAAAAAGATTTAAAGTGCGGTAACTCAATAACTCAAGCCAAGACTATATTATTATTTATCATTTTTAAGAACAATAGAAATGTTAACCAGTAAATTAAAGTGTGTACCCTGAAATTTTGGCAGCGTTCTCATTTTGTTTGTTGAAAATCAGAAAATTTTAACTTTTAACTAAGTTAAGTTACTATTTCCAAAGTTAACTTCTATTTTTGAAGTTAACAAAAAAAAAATTGGTTATCTTTTAACATATATTAACTTAATTATTTTAAATTAACTTAACTTAACGAGTTAAAAAAAATTGTTAACTTGCCCAGCCTTGCTATTATATATTCAAAACCGAATTTATAAAAATAAATCTAATCAATAAACTGTTTAAATTTTGTTATGATTTGTAGGTATTCATTAGTGTCAATAATAAATTATATTGGAAATCCACTTTCAACAGCATCATACAATGAAGTTGGACATTATAATACTCATGTAAGACGACAATCTGGAAACTGGAATGTCCATGATGATTTAGTGTCAAAAGTCCATGTCTATAACAAGCCACAAACCACTTTTGTACAGCCACATTTATTATTTTATATAAAAGATTTAAAAAAAAAATTTAATAATTTAATAATTTATGTTAAACTTTAAATATATATGCATGTATTTCTCTAGTAAAAATATATAACTTATAATTTTAAAATAGATAAAAGGATAAGGAATAAAAGTTTAAAATATGAAAAATTAAAACTGCATATTTTATTTTATAGATTGTAAAGGTAATGCATGATAAATATATTGTAAAATGTATAAAATATCTATAGCACAAAACTAAATTAGCAAATTTACAAAATTCTGAAAATCAATTTGCAAGTATTAACAAAAAATTTGCAAATAATAGAAAATGGTTTAGAGTCCATCGGATAATGTGCCGGTGCTGCGTCAAGATAGCACCGGCATATTTGTTTCCAATTTTGAGCAAAAACTAGGCCGTAGCAAATTCTAAAAATAGCGTAGCAAAATGTAGCAAATTCGGAGCAAAATTATGGTACTACTTTGAAATGAATCGGATAATGTGCAGGTGCTGCATCAAGTAGCACCGGCATATTTGTTTCCGATTTTTAGCAAAAACTAGGCCGTAGCAAATTCTAAAAACAGCGTAGCAAAATGTAGCAAATTCGTAGCAACATTTTAGTACTACTTTGAAGTGAATCGGATAATGTGCCGGTGCTAAGCTATTTTCGAATTTTCCGATTTTAGGGAAAACCGGACCGTAGCAAATTCTAAAAACAGCGTAGCAAAATGTAGCAAATTCGTAGCAAAATTTTGGTACTACTTTGAAGTAAATCGGATAATGTGCCGGTGCTGCATCAAGTAGCACCGGCATATTTGTTTCCGATTTTTAGCAAAAACTAGGCCGTAGCAAATTCTAAAAATAGCGTAGCAAAATGTAGCAAATTCGGAGTAAAATTTTGGTACTACTTTGAAGTAAATCGGATAATGTGCCGGTGCTGCGTCAAGATAGCACCGGCATATTTGTTTCCGATTTTGAGCAAAAACTAGGCCGTAGCAAATTCTAAAAATAGCGTAGCAAAATGTAGCAAATTCGTAGCAAAATTTTGGTACTACTTTGGAGTGAATCGGATAATGTGCGGGTGCTATCTTGACGGACATCGAAGATGTCCGTCAAGATAGCTTTTCTTTTGAGAGAATTACTAATTTTTTGTCTATTTAAAAGTTTTTCGTCTGGTTTTGGATGATTATGTTCAACGTGTTGTTCAAGTATTTTAAAATTTTGTTGGCATTTAAAATAACTCTTACATGTTTTTAAACAACAGCATCAACGCTGTATATCGTCTTTTAAAAGCTTATGGAAACGAAATTTAAAACGATCAATCAACACAATTTTTTATTTTTTTCACTTATAGTCGATTCCATTCTATTACAAAAAAAAAAAATACACTCGAAATGACGTTAATAACACAATGAAATACTCATAATGAAACGCTTTTACGTACGCCATGAACACGATACGACTGATATAAACGTGCATGTCGCCCACCCCCCCAATTTTGAAATTCGTTATAATTTTTATGCAGATATTTAGTACGTTATTTGTATGAGTTTGTACGACCATTTTCAGAATTTTTACGACATTATTATTGACGTAATGATAAAAAAATTGAAGGGGGGCTGGAGACATATGTCTCCAGCCCCCACTTTTTTAATAATGAAGTTTTTTCTCATTTTTCTGCATCAAAATTTAGTACTCCATTTGTACGAATTCGTACGACCATTTTCAAAAAAATTCCCTCTTTCCTCTCTCCGCTATACTTAAAAAACCCGTTTTGCCGTGTCGCCAGCCCCCCCACTTTACGAATTTAAATTTTTTTGTTCATAAAAAAATCAATTCCTATTTGTATGAATTTGTACGACCACTTTCAGAATTTGTACGACATTATTATTGACGCAATGACGAAAAAATTGAAGGGGGGCCATAGACATACGTTTCCAGCCTTCACTTTAGTAATATTGAAGTTTTTTTTCATTTTTCTATATCAAAATTTAACACTTCATTTGTACGAATTTGTACAACCATTTTCAAATAAAATGGAAACAGAATTGATAAAATGTATTAATATAAAATAATTAACTAGTTACTAGTAATTATTAACTGTCGTGGACCTTTGTCCAGTATGATAATTTACTATTTTAGATACGTTAATAGATTATTTTGTTTGTACCTTAGTCATTATTATAATAATCTTATATCCATAATAACTACTGATTTACTTAATAACATTAATATTGTAACACTATATATATGTAACATATATTATTTTTAAGCTAGTTGATATTTGGTGTTAGATGTTGTCACTCTACCTATTTTCAAATATATTTACGATAATGTTTTAAATATAAATATACATTACATTATATTTATTCTGTAATCGTTATTTGAAAACTCAATTCCACTCACAAATATATTGTAACTGGACATAGAAAACCCGGCTTACAACATAACTATATATACTATATTTACTATATTAACTAGTTACAATACATTTCTTATAAATACATTTACAATATAACTAATTATATACTATAATACAACATTTCACATAAAACAATTTTATATTCATTAATTTGTTTCAGTTTTTGTACGACCATTATTAAATACAAAAATATAATATTTATATATTACACTTCCCCAATATTCACTATTACGTTTACAAATATATTACATTATCCAGTTGCATTCACTTGGCAACACCAAATGACAAAATACTGTCATTATATCATAATGTAGTTCGCATATTCGCGTTTGAATAATGAAATGAAATACGAATA
The DNA here is from genome assembly GCA_019022885.1 of Schlechtendalia chinensis. Classification (NCBI taxonomy): domain Eukaryota; kingdom Metazoa; phylum Arthropoda; class Insecta; order Hemiptera; family Aphididae; genus Schlechtendalia; species Schlechtendalia chinensis. The sequence continues at coordinate 1,117,237 of JAFHKX010000014.1, forward strand.
AAACTACCCGTAATCAAAATTTAAAATTGGAAGAAAACATTTAAAAATAAAATTACCTATGTCTAATGATAAATTATTATCCATAGTTATTTATATAATATACAGTAGTATTTCTGTAGTTATTTATGGAATATACTGTAGTATTTCCGCCTCATCAAGTTATATGCATGCATGCAATGAACATAATCCTATTCATTTCAAATTCTTGAAAATATTAATATCTAAAAATAATTTCATAATATTGTACGGTCGTTCCTGAAAAGCCTGTAAATCTAATTTTGTACTTACCTTTCGATAAATTATAAATAAATAAATAAATATATATATAAACATCTTAAATATTTTATGAAAAAAATTGACATTTATATGGGAGGGGGGCTGGCGACACAGCAAAACGGGTTTTTTGAGTATGGTGGAGAGGGAGAAGGGGGAATTCTTTTTGAAAATGGTCGTACAAAAACTGAAACAAATTAATGACTATAAAATTGTTTTATGTGAAATGTTGTATTATAGTGTATAATTAGTTGTATTGTAAATGTATTTATAAGAAATGTATTGTAACTAGTTAATATAGTTAATAGAGTATATATAGTTATGATGTAAGTCGGGTTTTCTATGTCCGGTTACAATATATTTGTGAGTTGAGTTGAGTTTTCAAATAACGATTAAAGAATAAATATAATGTAATGCGTATTTATATTTAAAAAATTGTCGTAAATATATTTGAAAATGGGTAAAGTGACAACATCTAGCACTAAATATCAACTAGCTTAAAAATAATACATGTTACATATATATATATAGTGTTCCAATATTTATGTTATTAAGTAAATCAGTAGTTATTATTGATATAAGATTATTATAATAATGACTAAGGTACAAACGAAAAAATCTATTAACATATCTAAAATAGTATAGTATCATACTGGACAAAGGTCCACGAAAGTTAATAATTACTAGTAACTAGTTAATTATTTTGTATTAATACATTTTATCAATTCTGTTTCCATTTAATTTGAAAATGGTTGTACAAATTCGTACAAATAGGAATTGATTTTTTTATGAAAAAAAAAATTGAAATTTGTAAAGTATGGGGGCTGGCGACACAGCCAAACAGGTTTTTTAAGTATGTCGGAGAGGGGGAAGGGGAAATTTTTTTGAAAATGGTCGTACGAATTCGTACAAATGGAGTACTAAATTTTGATGCAGAAAAATGAGAAAAAACTTCATTATTAAAAAAGTGGGGGCTGGAGACATATGTCTCCAGCCCCCCTTCAATTTTTTTATCATTACGTCAATAATAATGTCGTACAAATTCTGAAAATGGTCGTACAAACTCATACAAATAACGTACTAAATATCTGCATAAAAATTATAACGAATTTCAAAATTGGGGGGGGGGTGGGCGACATGCACGTCTGATATAAAATTATCTGGGACGCAATTCACCTACTCAATTAAAATATTAGGGATACAATTCACCTACTTGTTAAAAATATTTGGGACGCAATTCACCTAGTCACTTATTAATATTTTATTTTTCGGACGCAATTTACGGAACCCGGAAATTTTACTTTTTGCCGTGTTTTCAAATACTCAGTTTATTGTCTGTGAGTACATGTAATTGTGTGCAACCACTTACGTATTTTTTAATTACTGTGTTCGGAATAATATTTTGCTGTGTTTTATTGTACAAGAACAAATACTTTTATCGTTGTCCGTAAGTACAGTTTCTAGTTTTTAATTGAAGGAAGAGTTAATATATATTAAAAATTTGTGTAGGGAGAGTAAAAAAAAAAATGTTTTTCAAACAACGGTCAAATTTTTGAGTGGGTTAGATATAAGCTCGTTTTGGAGTTTGGTATTCGTCAGGCTAAAAATGACCAGTTTATGGGATTTTAGGTTTACGAGTATTCTGGGGTAAAGCCGCGAGCAGGTGGAATCATAATGGTGACTAGAGCTTGACTGTGATGTTGACCGAGTGCGTATAGATTTGCTAGAGGTGTGGGAACTGGGATGCTCGGCATTACTCTGACGAAGTGTTCTGATCATCGGTGTTTCTCTAGTTCTAATACGTCTTGGACTAGTTTCAACAGCAGTGTCTTCTACATTTGAACGAAGTGTTTGAAAAATGTTGTCACTTTTGGACATGTGCTGATTTCCACACCAATATAAGAAGTACAGCAAAGGCGCGTTTTTTTTTACAGTGGTTGCCTTGTAGGCAACTTGTGTTCAATATTATTAAAAATTAAAAAGTCTTGTTTTCTTATTCTTTCTTCTTCTTCGTTGGTTTGTTTTCTAATGTGGCCATTTATGTAAGTATATGATACTGTACACTGATGTTTCTTCAAACTTCCCCGTCTTTCAATTTAAAATAAATCTCTGCGTTCTTGAATTAGTCAATAATTTGTGGATAATGTTCTTGATCTGTCGTCTGCCATTACTGCAATGATGTAGATTTCTATTTTTCAAAAACACTAATCAAAACACAAAAAAAAAATTAAGAAAAACTAAATTTTAAAAACCTAACCTAACCTAAACGGCCAGCGAAGCATCCTGAGGACAACCTTGTAGGGCTTGCCCTAAGGGTCGTCGTCCACGCTATGGACCAGCTCCGTCCAGCACATCGCCTTCGAACGACGAATGCGGCGCTTCAGCTCTCTGCGAGCCGACCGGTATTCACTTTCCGCCGCGGTCCTGGCGACGCTGACGTCGCTACGAGCGCGGAGTCCGGTGATCGTCCTTCTCCGTCTGACACACTCCGTCCGAGCCGCCGCGATGTCCTCGTTCCATTAGTAGACCGGATGTCTCCAGGATTTCTCGGCGGGAGGGCCGTGTCGCAGGCCGCGGTCACTAGTAGAACGAGTCGCCCCGCCTCGGACTCAGCGTCGTCGGCGTGAAGAGACGTTTCCGGGGACAGAACCGTCCCAGCCCACTCGGCCGCCACCACCGCGGCCCCGAGCAGGTCGGCGTTCATCCGGGCTGTTCTCCAGCTCGGACGTGACCGACCCCCTCGCCGGCCGACGCCGACGGTGTCCGTCGACGACGGAGACGCGCTTTCGGGACAGTACGAGAAACACAAGTAATGGTGGTCACTCATGTTCTCGACGTCCGTCCGCACGGTCCCCACCCCCGAAACCTCCCGAAGGCAGCCTCGGAGACGAACGTTACGTCGACGATCGACCCTCGACCCCGCCCGAAGAAAGTGGGTACCACCCTGCTGTCGACCGCAACGAGTCCGAGCGAGTCAGCCAGCGTGGAGAGGGCGTAGCCCCAAAAGTCGGTGATGCTGTCCCACCAGACAGCGGACCAGGCGTTGAAGTCGCCCGCGACGATCAGGTCGACTCCCGTGCCCTGGTACGAGGCAACATCCACCTCGAGGTTCCCCAGGAACCATTCGAACTCGGCAGAAGTGAGAGTGGGTGACGCGTAGCAGCTATAGACGCGCAGAGCGCCGCCTATAGTAGCTGCCACGTATCCTTCGCCGATCTCCACGTCCGCGAGCGAGAGTCCAGCGCGAAGGACCCCGATGGCCGCCCGTTCCGACGAGTCGCACCGCCAGCCTGGACGGCCGACGTTGTACGGCTCGCTGACCACCGAAATGTCCTCCCGTCCGGCGAACTCCCAGAACAGGTCCTGGGCGCCCCTGCAGTGGTTATCGTTAGTCTGCACTAACCTCAGCTCCAGTGGGTCTTCGAAGCCGTGGGCGACGACTACGATCGCCCATCCTTAGCCACGTCCATCGCCGCTTCTTCGGTGACGTTCGCCTCCGTCTCGGCAGCCGCCGCCGTCGGAGGGGTCGGCACCGCCACCTCCGCTGTCGAGCCCGCGACTTTCGCCGCCGCCACCGCCTTGCAGGCCGTCGTGATGTGGCCTTGCTCTCGGCACCGGAAGCAGATCGGCTGGCGCTTCTCGAGGAGCCTGTTCCGGCACCTGGTCCACCCGACAACGACACAACGGGCCTCGGCGAGTTTGAGAGCCGACGGGTACGTTGTATCGAATCGGGCGACCATGTCGCCTCGCCCGCCCGGGTTTCTACGCAAAAAGACAGCCGGGGTACCGTCCTTCGTGAAGTCCCGCCGGACGAGACAGGCGCGGGTCTAGCCGCCTTCAACGTCCGCCTCTTCGCACCACTCCGGCACGTCAAGAGCAGGACCAGGGTACGGCGTTCAGGACGGTTGACCCGAGAGTCTACCCGCCAGGATATCGGCCCCCGCGGCGTCATCCATCTCGAGGAGGATGCCGTCGGTCCTCGTCGTCCTCGTGGTCGGAATCTTGACGCCGATGGCGTCGAGATTGACCTTGCTGGCGACCCTCTTCATCACGGAGGTCAGTGTAACCCCCTCACCGGTCGGCTGGTCTATAACGACCGCCGAGGTTCGGGGACTTAAGGAAACGGGACCGACGGATTCTTGTAGGGGACGTCGAAAAAACGTTGACGGTCAAATAACGGTCACTTAGTATTAATTAGCGGAGGAAATATGACGATTTGAAATTTCGAAATATTCGATCGCCGTGTAAATACGTACGCGACGATCGAAAAACGGACTTTTTTACCGGCGTACTCAGGGAAACGAGACCGACGGAATCTTGTAGGGGACGTCGAATAAATATTGACGGTCAAGGAACGGACACTTAGTATTATTTAGCGGAGGAGATATGACGATTTGAAAATGTCAAATTTACGAAAACTGCAAATTTACGAGAAAACGTATTGTAAGTACGTCGTTTCCAGGTGATTCGAGGTGAGTCAATGTAAGTCAAGATAAGTCAAATTTAGGCAAAGACAAGGGAATTAATATTTTAGGTAGGGTTGGGTTGGTTAGGTTAGGGACGTATTATCTAATTAAAAATTGTTCGTGTATAAGCTATAGATTGGTTCTAAGATTAGGTTATGTCAATTAGTTCAGGTGTCAATAGGCACCACATAGTTACTATTACATTATTTTGTTATAATTCTAACAAGTATTCTGTTTTTCACACTACCTCAGAGGTACAGAAATGAACGCGTTTTTTTTTATAGTGGTTTCCCCATTAGGCCTAAATCCACTCTACGTTAAAATTTTTTTAAAACTGTTTGTTTTTCCGTAACTCGGTTATTTTGGTTCGAATTGAGGAAACCGTTCGGTTATGCCCGGCAAAGGGCGGCATTGTAATTATAAATTTAATATTTTCCGCCGTCGTAAGCCTTACGGGATCCGCCACCAGAAGGTGCTCCAATGTAGCGACCTCCTCAGCGGTGAACGTCCGGCGGGTCTTGCCAATGGGTCTCGGTGGTGTATCGATTACTTTATTACCTGGCCTCTCCGGTGACGGTGACCGGGATCTAGAAAACGCTGTAAAGATAATAACGTTTAATAATCGGCCGTAATGACAATGTCGAAGTAAAGTAATATCCGAATTATTCACTTAGAACCCGAAACCGGACGTGACGATAATTGTATTGGAATCTGGACACGCGTAGTCAAGTTGTCTATAAAAAATTTGTAATTAGTACAGCCACGAATTATTATTATATTATTAGTGATATAAAATGTGTTCGAAATTACCGTATTCGAAATTCTGCGAACTCGAAGTCAACTGGATTTCGGATACGTCAACCAAGTCACGCCATTTTCGGCCGTCAGAACCGACAAATGGCGTTTCCTTGATCACCAGATCCGTCAACAAGCCGGGTTTCGGGATCTTTAAAGGCGACAACGTGGCACATTTGAATCTCGACATGTCCCCACCACTCGGCTTGTACGTTCTAAATGGCGCTGTGCATAAAATAAAAATTTAAATAAAATCACATAAACAGTTGTTCATATACGTACGGATTCCCTCGGCGGTATTCAGTTTTCCCATTTTCATATTCAGACCGTTTAGAACATTCAATAATCTATTTTGATTTTTTTCGAAACGGTTTTGTCTATTGTTGGCATACGCAGCAACAAAACTTTTAACTAACGACGTTGTCTGAAATTCAGTGTTCAAAATTTACATGCTTTTATGTATTGTGTTACACTTACCTTTGTGCTCGGAGTCGTGTCGTAGGTTAAAAATTCTTCGTCGCTCGGGACGGTTATATCGAACACTTTTTCACCGTCGTCCATCGAAAAAACAAATTACCAAGAAAGAAAACAAAGATTAAAAACAAATAAATAAACGATCCGCCAGCTCGTATCTAATACGCAATAGTGTCGATTATGATAACAAAACATTCGAAATACATCTATTTAACCATTATCATAACCAATTAATTTAATCATTACAATAGTTTTAACCATTATAATTTATATCATAATACATGTCAATAATTTTTTTTTATATTTGTTGGGTGGTCCATGTGTTTCTATGCTTCGTAAAACGTGCTGCCGCTGAATTATATCAAAATACTAAAGTACATAAAAATGTTAATCATACTTGAATTTATTTATTTTCCATATTCCTAATCTATTCTTATCTTTTGGAAACCTAAACATTTTAAAAATTTTAAATTTGCGCGAAGATTTTTCACAATTTACGTATTGGCATGTGTTCCCGGGCATTTTAATAAAATTAACATAAAATGAACAAATGGACATCGAACCACATGATACACACCACACTGATAAGTGAATAATTTACCATAATATATTCAATAATCATATTTCATTTTATTTTTATACATTTTTCCGGTGTTATTTTGTTATTATAAACACTGGACGAGACGTAGCAGCTGAACAAGTGCACGCCGTTCAGCCGGGCCGACACGAATTCGGGGTCGCTGTGGACGTCGGCGACGGTGAGGTGCTGGCACGTTATCCATACCGCAGCTCTCCGCGTGCCGCCGCCGACGAGCCAGGAAGTCGAGTCCGGGAATGTCCTGTATGGATCACTCAGCAGCACCACATCCATTCCGTGCTGGACCATGTACTGAGCCAGCAAATCCTGAGCCATGCTATCATTGTTCAGGTTGCCCTGCAGGAACTTCGTCATCGTCATCGCGCAGCTTCTGTCCGACGGAGACTTCCGGAACCCCGTCTTCCACTTGTAGATGGCCCTCAGCATCCAGTGCGGCTAGCTCCTCGCCCGCTCCCCGTGCTTTCGAATGGCTGCTGGCCTGTTATTCACGTATCATGTGACCCGATTTGTGGCACCGGAAGCATTTTACCACGTCCGCTGGAGCCTTACAGGACGCGGCTAGATGCCCGGGTTGCTGGCATCGATAGCAGGTCGGAGACCTCTTCTCAAGAAGTTTCACCTTGCATCTTGACTATCCAATGCGAACCCTCTTCGCCTCTGCCAAATTCTGCGCCATTCTCATCGGTACCGTAAGACGATTGACGTTGCCTCTGCCGTTGTTATCGCTCATCCGAATTCCAACGTTTTCCATGCCCCTGTCGATGCTAACAAGGGCACTGCGCACATCCTCTTCGTCGGTCCATTCGGCAATGTCTAGGAGGAGAACCGGAGTCGTCCTCGTAAACCTACCTAACCTAACGTAATGCCAACGGCCGCCTGATCTGCCATTTGCTCGATACGGTGCTGATCGCGGGCATGACTCTTGCCGACGTTTATCCAATCATAACTGTTGAGAGTAAATTAAATTAGTTATTATTTTATTTATTTTTCCTAATATGCAATCATTTGCTCAAATCTTTTGTTCCAGATAGCATGCGCATTGGGAAGTACTCGATTCCTTGAGCTTTTATTGTCAGATAATCGACAACGTCAGCATAGTCATCCCGCAAGGTCAGAACTTGTCGTATGGTGTCTGCTATTCTTGATGTCGGTTTAATCAGGCACCGTATCACGTCTCGATGTGGTATTAGGCCGTCGAGGGATAATCGGGTGTAACTATGTTCGTTGGCCACTCTCGAGGAAAACGCTAAAAGTAGGGATTGCCGCTGAAAACAATTGGTCCACGCCTGTGGTTTGCCGACGTTTGCAGTTTCAGCCACACAACGCCCCAAAACCAGTATCCACCAATTTGCGGCCTGTAACAATGGAGGACACAACATACATTTATAACTGGACTATATTGATTTATGGATTTTTTTTTTTATTTAACTTTTCTACTCATTAAAACTAACTCACTAACCTCACTGGACTGTCAGCTAACACATCGCTTTCCCCGAGAGAATTAAATATCACAGTGATGATTTTACCATCGTTTGGCATTGGTAGTTTGTCCCATATTTGACCGAACAGCAAACTACGAACATCCCCGATCCTGCCCCAGTTGATGTCCAGACATCCATGTATATTCCGACGGACTTTAGTTGTTGAACCGACGTTCGCCTGATGTGTAGGTACCATTGCTTTTATTCTCACTCCGTCTAGAGATCGTGTGCTTCCGTTGATGAAATGGCCGATGAGACATTGCAGGTTATACAAGGTGCCTAACAGCTTGAAAACAAAAAAAAAATATTAAAACGGTTAATTAATTATTTGATACGGTATATGAGACTTACTTGTCTGTTATAGTGAACGCTGCTGATGTCCTGAACCGCCTTGGTTGCCACTTCACTGAATGGCTTTAACGTGTTGGCCACGTGATAAGGCCAAGCATTTGACGATATGGTTAACAACTCTTGGGTTATCATAAAGTTGATAACCCTTTGGCCATAACTGGGTAGGAGACCCATCAGGGTCGTTACCCTATAGTCACTCACCACAACCTCGACCCTCAAAGACGGCCCCTCTAAACAAGACTGGAGGTAAGAGCTCCACCTATGTGGAATGTTGGCGGCATTGATTAGCCTAAGATTGTCAAATCGACTGTTGGCTAATGCCGGACCTCCTAATATGGCCCATACAAATGGTGACACCGAATTAACACTTTTCACCCTGTGAACTGCTGGATCGTAACCTTGAAAATAAGTTGAAAACGGCAGTTCGTCGTGGTTCGATCTTAGTTCCTTGGCCCTGAAGTACACGTTGTCATAACACAAATGAGCGTTATATATTATAGGATTTTTAAATACTTGTTATAGACGTTTTCTATTACATTTGATCGTTTTACATTTTGAATCTGCTGTAAACGTCATGGCAAAGTGTACTTGAAATAACTTAATGCCTAGGTGGTGTTGTTCTATTATGCCATCAATATAACGGGGAAATTCGTGACTGGGCATCTGAAGACCGTGGACCGATGTGTAGAACCTATTGGTAACGCGCATATTTTTAGTGAAAATAGTTATTATATTGCTTATAATTACACTGCATATCTACATTGTACTAACAAGAATTGGCAACGCTCAAATATAAGTTTGTTCATTTCATCATACACGCGCTCTGCGAATTCTTGATAATCTTCTGGAAACACCTGCATCGATCCATCCGAATTTGCAGATTCCAGTTCACATCCGCCGTGATGGACAACAGATTTACAATATTCACCTAACCTACCGAATGCGGGTCGTAGAAAAGCCTCAATGAATAATTCTCTCCATGGCTGTGTTACATGACCTGTGAATTAAATGATTTTGGACACTTTGGTAAAAACTAAGATACTAGAACACTAATTACTGTCCTAACCTATGAATACACTAAAGAAACATTTAAAATTCTAACCTATGCTCAAAAAATGTATAATAATTCAAAATATAAATTACATAAAAATGAGATTAACGCACTAGAAAAATAAAAATTCTAAAATACACCTAAAAATAATTTTAAATATACTTCGAAATTATAATAGTGAGTTACGCTTATATACATATTTCTCTATAAACACTACGAATAGAATTTTAACATCCGACGTATTTACATATACTTATTTACAAAAAATAGCGAGTAAATCACTAGAGAAACGTTTAAAAATCCAATAGCTACTTTAAGAAATCATTTAAAATTCAAAAATATGCTTGAAAAATGTAAAATATTTCTAAACTACACCTTACCTAACCACTAAATAAACACATTTAAAACTCTTAAAACCATTAATAAATGAAAAAAATAAATCGATAAATTACCCGTTTTACATCATTATCGTCTTTCGTCTCGGTTTCTGGGTCGGATGATTCGGATACAAGGTGCCTAACAGCTTGAAAACAAACAAAAAAAATATTAAAACGGTTAATTAATTATTTGATACGGTATATGACTTACTTGTCTGTTATAGTGCCCGCTGCTTATGTCCTGCAATGCCTTGGTTGCCACATCAATGAAAGGCTTGAACGTGTTGGCCACGTGATAAGACCAAGTGTTGGACGATATGGATAACAAGTCTTGAGTGATCATGAAATTGATAATCCTTTGCCCATAAATGGGTAGGAGGCCCATCAAAGTCGTTACCCTATGGTCACTTACGACTACTTCGACACTCAAAGACAGCCCCTCTAGACACGACTGAAGGTAAGAGCTCCACCTATGTGGAGTATTGGCAGCATTGATTTGCCTTTTTTTTTTTTTATTAAATCGGCAATACACCCACTGTCCTGAATGCCTGTACAGCAATGCTTGGGGCAGTGGGTCGCCATCGTTTATTTAAAACAAATAACAATTATCCGTTGGGGTGGATGACCGGACAATCCCCGGCCAAGCCACCCCTCACAAAAAATAATACAAATTTTAAACAGGGAGGAGCAATAAAGCGAATGCTAATTGCTTCTCCCCTCACAATTTATGTTTCTCCTTTATCCGCGTTTTGACCGGCGGATTCCGCCTTCAGAATCTCTTGGAATCTGCTCCTTTCTGCTATTGTCGCATTACATGCTGCCTCTTGGTGGTCCGCTAGTCCACAGCCGTTCGTCCGCGTAACCTACCATGACTCCACCGCCTTTTTTTTTTTTTTTTTTTTTTTTTTTTTAATGAATCGGCAATACACCCACTGCCCTGCATGCCTGTTCAGCAGTGCTTAGGACAGTGGGTCGCCATCGTTTATTTGAAAAAATAAAAGTAAATACAATTTTCCGTTGGGGTGGTTGACCGGACAGTCCCCGGCCAAGCCACCCCTCACAAAGCGTAATACAAATTAAACAGGGAGGAGCAATAAAGCGAATGCTAACTGCTCCTCCCCTCACAATTTATACATCAAGAGGGCGACCAGCTGCCGCCCTTCTTCTCCTCCAACCGCGCGATGGAGCAATCCCCTGCAGGGACTGCCTCTCCTGCTCCGCTTCCTCCTTCAGACCCAACACGGTCGAAGCGAAGTGAGCAACCACTTCCCATTTCGCCGGGGACTCCAGCATTTGGGCGACGAGATCACGCGGCCGGAAACGAAATATAACGCGTATAAGGTCGTTCCTGGCCCACTCGAACGCCTCGCAGCGAACGAGCGTGTGAAACGCGTCGTCATCCTCCTCGCTGTAAGAGTCGGGTGGTCCGCAGTGGGAACACCCGCTCTCCGGAGCACGGCCGATCCGGTGTAAAAACCGGTTGAAACAACCGTGCCCCGTTAACAGCTGGGAAAGATAAAACGTCATCTCACCGTGCGATCTTTTTTTTTTTTTTTTTTTTTTAATTTAAATTGGCGTACGAACGGAACCGCCTAAGCACTACTGCGTCCGTACACCATCATTTATTTAACGTTTTAATATAAATTACAATTACAATGCTAAAAAACATATTTAGAGGGGCTCTATCCCCTCAATATTTGCCATAGGCATACATTTTACACTTAACTAATAAGATTTAATGCGGCGCCTCCTGTTGTATTTTCCGCTCTTCGATCTCTTTTGTCCTCAGTATGCGCACCACCATGGTATTGATTACCTCCCAATCTTGCCTTGATCTGAGCATTAGTTCTCCTATATTTCCGGCGTTGATGCCATCCACCTCTAAGATATCACATGTTTCCCTCCTCCAGTTTGCCCATGCATCGCATATTAGTACTGCATGCTCGGCGTTATCGTTGCCTGCTCCACATATGAAGCACGAATCAGTCTCCCTGGCGCAGAATTGGTTGAAGTACGTGTCAAAGTCGCCATGACCTGTTAGAAACTGGGTGAGATGGTAGTTCATTTGTCCAAAGTTTCTGTTGGACCATTTTTTAACATCCGGTATCAGTATATATGTCCATCTACCGTTGTTAGTCGTATCCCACTCTTCCTGCCAGCGATCTAGCAAGATAGCTCTCGCTTGTTCTTCGTTACTGCCACGGTACGTGTCGGCTCGCTTTTGTGCCAGAAGTTTGAAAGGTGGCATGTTTGCAACCACAGAGCCCGCGGCGTGCGATACTGTACGATAGCCACTGCACACCCGCAACGTAGATTCCGCCTTCAGAATCTCTTGGAATCTGCTCCTTTCTACTATTGTCGCATTACATGCTGCCTCTTGGTGGTCCGCTAGTCCACAGTAGCTTCCTGGATGCCCTTGTGGACACCCTTTCCGCCCTTATCCGCGACGATGGCTGTGGCGGTCCTGACGAACTCCTTGATCCTCGTGAGGGAGTACTCCTCCCTAGCCTCAAGAGAATCCAAGGTAGCCGCCGATCGGGTCATGCTTTGCGAAAGCATGCCCCTTAGGAGACTAACCGGTTTGGCCGCATCCGCTCCGTCGCACGTATGTTGAACCGTATCCGTTTTCCTGGTTTCCAAATCGTTTATCCTTTTCTCCGTATCCGTCCCAGTCGTGGTTAGAACGACAGGGGCCTGGCTGCCCACCCCCGTGTCCTCGCGGTCGTTGGATAGCGACCGTGGTGGGCCCGCTACGTCGGATCCGGCTTTCACCCCGGATCCACCCACCACAGCCGGCACCTGGGGGTCCGAATCCCCTGGTGCGGTAACAATACTTCTGTTGTTGACTTCCATACTGGGTTTATAAAAGGGTGTCCTTCCCTTGCATTTTAACCCTACTGCCAGGGGGTTATTTTTCATGGTTTTCCTTCCATTAGGGCTTTGCTGGCGCTAGCAGGCTACCTCCAACCTGCCGACCCCAACCAATTAAGGTAAGGGTCGGCTCTAGTGCCTCCGCGTCCATCTAGTTAAAGACAGAAACGGAGTGTGTGGAACTCTTAGTCGGGTCGTTCTCGGTTTAGTCCTGTCCAACATGGGAGGCCCTGCTGGTAGAGTACACTACCGTTGGCATAGCACTAAACCTCATTGAACGACCGCTCAAGCCCCCTCACCACGACAAGGTGAGTTCCAAGAGGGGGCCCCCAAAATCCCCCTTTTTTTTTTTTTTTTCATATAAAACCGGCAATACACCCACTGCCCTGAATACCTGTTCAGTAGTGCTTGGGGCAGTGGGTCGCTATCGTTTATTTATTTAATCAAAATATAACAATATTCCACTGGGGTGGGTGACCGGACAATCCCCGGCCACACCACCCCTTACAAAAGTAAATACATTTTAGAAAAATCCGGGAGGAGCAGCAGGTCGATGCATACTGCTCCTCCCCTTACATGAAAACCCAATTACGGTCGGGCCCTTGCTGCCCGCCCCCTCTTCTAACGGCGTGATGGAGCTACCCCTTGTAGTGACTGCCTCGCACGCTCGGCCTCCTCCTTCGCGCGCATCACGGCCGATGCGAATCGAGTCACCGCTTCCCACTTGGCCGGAGACTCCAGCATATGGGCGACGAGATCGCGCGGCCGGAAACGAACTATAACGCGAATAAGGTCGTCTCTGGCCCGCTCGAACGCCTCGCAGCGAACGAGCGTATGAAACGCGTCGTCATCCTCCCCACTGCCAGAGTCGGGCGGTACGCAGTGCGAACAACCTCTCTCCGGAGCATGGCCGATACGGTGTAAGAAACCGTTAAAACAGCCGTGCCCCGTTAGCAGCTGGGTCAGATGAAACGTTATCTCACCGTGCGACCTACTCACCCATCGTTCGAATAGCGAGGGGGGTATGAGTGTCCGAGTCCTGTCTCGGCCGCTTCCGACCGGGGCGTCCCAATTCACTACCCGCCTTGACAAATCTTCCATTTTCCTAGTTCCATACCCGCAGAAGCCATTACTTTTATAAGACCGTCACGTAAGGTGATAGTTGCTGCTTTGGTCGCCGCGCCACTAAGAAAATCGTCCATATAAAAGTCATTGGACACAGCATTTGAGACCTCCGCATCGTTCTTATATTCTACTTCCGCTAATTTTTTTAAACAAGCCGTCGCTATATATGAGGCTGGAACAGTGCCATATGTAACTGTATTTAACGTATACGTTTTAATGGGATCATTTCTGCTTTCACGCCACAAGATGCGTTGAAAGTCGCGATGTTCCTTCACAATATTTATTTGGCGGTACATCTTTCGTATATCCGCTGAAATTACGTAATTATGTGTTCGAAATCTAGTTAAAATATAAACTAGTTCGTCCTGGATTACTGGTCCTTTTAAAAGAACGTCATTAAGACTTTTCCCATTTTCGGTTTTTGCTGATGCGTCAAATACGACGCGTAGTTTTGTCGTACTGCTGTTTTGATTTAGAACACAATGGTGTGCAAGATAACACATCTTTCCAGGTTCATCGATCTCTTCGCAACCTATATACGTCATATGATTTAAATCCTCGTATTCGCGCATAAATTTGACGTATTCAGTTTTTAATGTTGGATCCTTTTCTAATCGACGTTCAATCGCTAGCAATCTACGTTTCGTTATTTCGTACGATTTCCCTAATTAAACCAAGTTTTCGCGGAATAGTAATTGTTCAGACGAGCAGATAAGATTTCCGCGGTGCGGGGAGCGGGGTGTCATCGAACATTCTAGAAATGTACCCCGCCCCACCGCGCCCTGATAAAGCTACATTCATGAGGAGTGCACCGGTCGAGTCGAGTCGGTCTCGCGCGCGCACGGTGTTCGGATCGGCGTGTCGGTTATTCCGGAAAGACATTTTTTTGATACTTTTTGGACGCGCGGTGCGTCCATTACTTCACGTTTACGGTAACGTTCTTTCGCGTATGTACGCGGTACATCAGTCGATGCTCATTTTGTTGCGTTTTACGCTTTTACGTCTCGGCGACGTTACCTCTCGCGTGTGTACGCATCTTTTACGTCTCGGCGACGTTACCTCTCGCGTGTGTACGCATTTTTATACGTCTACGGCGACGTTACTTCTCGCGTGTGTTAACGTTCAAACGTTTTTAACGAGGACTTCGTGACTGTGGTTCACTGTACGGACGGACGTACGACAGTCGCGAATCAGCATAGGCTGGACACGTGGGGCAGTCATAGATCGTCAACGGAATCAGTTTGTTAAATGAGGTTATGGTCATAAGAGACAACACTACTCCTGCGGTTAACGGTAACCGGTAATGTGCGGTATCAGTGAAATTGATATTATCAATGTATGGTATATTATTATTGTTTATTATCATGTGTTTTGTTATTGTTATTATTATGATTATAATTATTAATTTGTTTGTTACTCGCGAAATCGCAAATATAGTATTATCAAAATGTGCATTTATACAACGGTATTAATATTCTTTTTCCTTTCTCAATTATATACAGTCCATTAAAATCAATGTAACATTTTGGTCCAATCGGTCCGGATAGGATTAGTGTATATTTATGTGATTATTACATTTGATACGTTGTTAGTTATTAATTTAGTTAGACTTAAGTGTTTTCCTTTATTTTAGTATTATTATTTCAATTGTTTTCATTCGTCTTAGTCGTTAGTATGGGGCGCACAAAACGTCAACCTGATACCGCGGCTATCGAGCCGATTATATTATTACGTGCACGTGCATCGCGCGATATGGTATTACGATCGATTCGTAATTTAGAGACGTTTGCGCAGGCGGCGCGAACGGATGTAGATAAACAATCAATGTTTAAAGCGCGATTTAATATGCTCGATAAATACGTAAATCAATTCGAAGCACATCAACAAGAAGTGTTGAATATTATGATTGACTCAGAATTAAAAGGCGAGTTTGATAATTTAGACATATTAATAACGGACGAGATGGAAGAATTATGTGGACGTATTCGAATGGTTGCCGAAATAATACAAGTTGCGTCGAGTGAAACGAAACAAATCTCGTCTCAAGAGATGTTGGTTCATAGGGAGCCTACAATAGCATTACCTAAAATAGAATTACCAAAGTTCGATGGGGACGTAATTCAATGGTGCTCGTTTCGGGATATGTTTTCGTCACTTGTGCATAACAATCAGAATATTTCGGACATTGAACGTTTTCATTTTTTAAAATCGTCTTTATCGGGCTCGGCTTTAGCGCTTGTTAAGTCTATTCCATTAATGGCCAACAATTACAGTATCGCGTGGAACGCACTTCAAAAATCATTTGAAAATAATCGTTTATTAGCGACGGCGCATATTGATCGATTATTCGCGTTCTCAGCCCTCAAAAGGGAGTCGGCAACGGCACTCACGGCGTTTGTAAATACATTCCGCGAGAACGTTGCCGCGATCAAGGCATTAGGCATAGAGGACATTTCTGGATTTTTATTGTTCTATATCGGCGCGCGGGTGCTCGATATCGACACAAGAAAACTTTATGAAGCCAGTATAACGCAGTCACAAATACCAACCTTGGATAATTTGTTGGATTTTGTCTCCCAACGATGTAAAATATTGGAAAACATCGGGACTACGGCCGATAAAACAGAACTTAATGTGAAGAATCTGACGAAGAGGGGCAATGGTGCCCCGCTCGGGAAGTTTTCGTTAACAGTGACTTCACAATCAAATAATTTGAAATGCGTATACTGTAAACAGGATCATCCGATTTATCGTTGTTTTGTATTTAAACAGAAATCTGTAGCGGTTAGAAGGAAGTTTGTCAGTAACAATGGTGTGTGTTTCATTTGTTTAAAATTAGGACATCATGCAAATTCATGTCCATCGACGTTTAAGTGCCGAAATTGTGACGGCAAACACAATACGTTGTTACATGTAGACAATGACAAGCTAGCATCGTCCAGTAATGCCAAGTGTTCGACGGACGAAATGGAGTCAGTGGAAAATAAAACGGCAACCGCTGGCAGTGCAACTAAGTTCGCGGGAACTGCACGTACCGAGACCACGGTGGTTTTAGGTACGGCGAAGGTGCGTGTTCGAGACAGCTTAGGAGAATTACACACCGTACGGATTTTGTTGGATAGTGGTTCTCAGGTTTCAGCGATCACGTCAGAATGCGCTAATCGACTCGGGTTAATACGTACGAAGAGTCGAGTGGAGGTAACTGGACTTTCACAACAACCAGTGAATAAAGTGAAAGGGGTCACTCAATTTCAATTTGTCCCTCTTCACACGGAAAAGCCACAGTTTTGTGCTTCGAGTGTCATTATTCTTACACACATTACAAGACTACTACCCGGTGATAAACTACCTGCTGCAGTACGTCAACGTTATCAACACTTGGTGTTGGCCGATCCAGAATTTGATGTGCCCGGATCGGTGGACATGTTGATAGGAAGTGACTTGTATCCACACCTGCTACAATCCAAGGCAGATATTATACACAGTACGGGTCTACCGTCTGCCATGAGCACTCATCTCGGATGGATCGTGGTAGGAGCACTGGAAGAATCACTAGCAACACCCATGGTCTCCTTATCAGTAAGAGCGACACCAGAAGTAGACGGACTGTTACAGAAATTCTGGTCTGTAGAAGAACCAGATATACCTGACATACCAACAACAGAGGATGAACAATGCGAGGCATGGTTTCAGAAGTCAACTAGAAGAGACGTTTCCGGACGATTTTGTGTGTCATTACCGTTTCGGTCCGTCATAGGCGCTCAAATGGAATCGTCAACGACGCGGGAAGGGTTCATTCACGGCGGGAGCCCAACAGACATAGGCTCATCTCGGTCTCTGGCTTTAAATCGTCTACACAACCTCGAGCGACGGCTAGCTAAAGACGCCGATTTGTACGCCGCCTATCGTAATTTTATGGAAGAATATTTGACTTTGGGGCACATGCGACCTGCTGCGGTGCCAGGCAAATATTTTATTCCACACCATGCCGTAGTGAAGCGTGGGGAGCATGGGTTGAAGATTCGGGTTGTCTTCGACGCGTCGGCAAAGTCCACGTCAGGAAGATCCTTGAATGATTGCTTGTGCACCGGCCCGAAACTACAGACTGAAATCAGTGATGTACTACTTCGTAGCAGATTTAATAAGTACATTTTTGTCGCCGACATCACAAAGATGTATCGACAAATCCGAGTACGTGAGGAAGACTGTGTATATCAACACATCTTATGGCGTAACTCTCCGGACGAGGAGGTGCAGGAGTTTGAATTGCAAACTGTTACCTATGGAGTAAACGCAGCTCCATTTCTCGCGTTGCGGTGTCTTCGTCAACTGGACTGCGATGATGGTGCGAAATTTCCCCTAGCGAAGGGATTGTTAATTTGCAATACGTATGTCGACGACATAATTGCTGGCGCTGACAGTGCAGAAGACCTGCTGGCCATTCAGAGAGACCTTGTTCAATTATTACGTCGAGGCGAGTTGGATTTGAAAAAGTGGGCAAGTAACTGTGATGCCGTCTTAAATTTCGTGCCGGTCGAGGATCAAGCAATTGAACCAACCTTCACCCCAACTGGTGATGTGGCGTTGAAAGTTGTAGGGGTCCACTGGGACCCTACTACAGACGTCTTTGGATATCATGCCAAGACTGACGAGATGTCGATTACGAAAAGATCGGTGTTATCCACAATCGCACGGCTATACGATCCTATTGGTGCTCTAGGTCCAGTGTTGTTGTGGGCAAAAGGATTGATGCAGGAATTGTGGGTGGAAAAAATCGAATGGGACTCTCCGTTACCAACTTCATTAATGACGAAATGGCGTCAATTCTTGGAGGAGCTGCCATTGTTGTCACAAGTGTCAATACCTCGTCATATCGATATTCGCCAAGTAAAGGAAGTACAGCTGATTGGTTTTGCAGATGCATCCCAACGAGGCTATGCAGCCATAGTGTTTCTACGAACTGTTGACAATCTGGACAAGTTCAATGTTCATTTCATCGCGTGCAAAACTAAGATCGCACCTTTGAAATCATCACATACTGACACCACACTGACTATCCCCAGGCTAGAGTTATGCGCAGCATTATTGTTGGCCAAACTTTTATCAAATCGTCTCAAACTACTGAAAGATATAATTACCATTGACAGAATACGAGCCTGGACAGACTCAACAGTCGCCCTTGCGTGGATTACTCAGGAGCAGAAACAATTCAAAGTTTTTGTGACCAATAGGGTTACTAAAATTCGGGAGTTGTTGCCCAACTGTGAATGGGCACATGTGAGCACGACCGATAATCCGGCGGACTCGGCGTCTCGAGGGATGCTGCCCAGAGATCTGTTGGCAAGTTCGAAGCATTTAGTAGGACCGGAATTCCTACGTCAAGATGACGCCCAGTGGCCTACGGTAGCGTCTGGGGAACTTACAGTTTCAAGGGAAAACTTACCGGAACTCAAGACTTCGGTACAACACATATTGCTTGTTCACGAAAAGGAGAATTTATGGATAGATCGCTTCTCTTCTCTATCTCGAATGCAGCGTGTAGTGGGATATTGTATGCGTTTTGCTGATCGGGTGCGAAGGCGATATACATCGACGGGGCCTATTTCGCACGCAGAGCACAATCAAGTCTTGCATAGAATCATCCACTATACGCAACGAATGTACTACCCCGACCTATATAAGCAAATAGAAAAACGCATGAACATCGTACCAGTTACCATAGCTCAGCTGGCTCCCTTTATAGACCATACGGGATTGATTCGGGTTGGAGGACGGTTGAGGCATTCGACATTGAATGACGGAGCAAAACACCCTATACTACTACCACAACGGTGTCATCTCACAAATTTAATTATCAGGCATTACCATCAGTTATTATTGCACGGTGGAACGGGAATAGTACTTTCAATGATAAGTCGACGATATTGGATAATCTCGGGTCGAGCAGCCGTACGTCGTGCAATATATTCATGTGTGCCATGCTCGAAATACCGAGCAAGTAATCCTCAACCTTTCATGGCAGACCTACCGGCTCCCCGAGTTACAGCGCATAGGCCATTTTATAATGTGGGCATGGACTACGGAGGGCCTTTTATCGTGAAGGAAAGTCACCGGCGTGGAGCACGGACGCACAAGGCATATCTGGCCTTATTCATATGTATGGCAGTGAAGGCAGTCCATCTAGAGATTGTGACTGATATCTCAACTGAAGCATTTCTCGCTGCATTGGACCGCTTTACTTCGCGCCGTGGTATTCCGGCCAATTTGTACACAGATTGTGGCACGAACTATGTTGGTGCCGCAAAGCAGATTAAGACATTGCTTGACACGGAGAATGTTCGTCAAGCCGTTTCTTCGCGGATTCAGTGCGAATGGCATTTTAATCCACCGGGTGCGCCGCACTTTGGTGGCCTTTGGGAGGCAGCAATTAAGAGTACAAAAACGCATCTGAAGAAGGTCATAGGTATACAGACATATACGCTCGAAGAGCTGACAACCTTAGTGGTAAGAGTTGAAGGCGTCTTGAATTCACGTCCGTTACAACCCCTGTCTAGTGATCCGAATGACTTAGAGGCCCTGACTCCGGGACATTTTTTAATAGGCCAACCACTTTTAGCTATGCCCGAAGACAATCTCACAGACATTGCAACCAATCGCCTAAGACGATGGCAACTTGTTCGACAAGCGCTCCAATCATTTTGGCGTCGTTGGAGCCATGATTATTTATACACTCTTCAGGGACGCAAGAAGTGGTTCAAGCAAATAGATAACTTGGCTGTAGGAGATTTAGTCGCGATTCATTCGTCTAACCGTGCACCGATGTCATGGCAACTTGGCCGTATTGCCGAGGTACATCCGGGTCCAGATAACGTTGTCCGAGTCGTAACCATCCGAACGACTGACGGATCGTTCAAGCGTCCGGTTGTAAAGCTTACCAAATTGCCCATGTAAGCTGTTGCATGTACGATAAGGGTGCGTTTTGGACGTCCCATATTCTAGTCTTATTCCCTCATTCCTTAAGTATTATCTTAATTAATAAGGCAATTGTATTATTACTATTTATTTATTTGTTAATTTGTTTGGAATTTATATTTACTTAGTTTGATTTTATATGTTGTTTATGATTTTATAGAATTTTGTATCAATTTAATATTATTATAATGTATTAATTAGTATATAAGGATAATATGTGATGCTGCTGACCGCGTTGTTTAGGATAGCATACGTGATGTTTGAAAGCTTCCACTTTCAACGGCGGGAGAATGTTCAGACGAGCAGATAAGATTTCCGCGGTGCGGGGAGCGGGGTGTCATCGAACATTCTAGAAATGTACCCCGCCCCACCGCGCCCTGATAAAGCTACATTCATGAGGAGTGCACCGGTCGAGTCGAGTCGGTCTCGCGCGCGCACGGTGTTCGGATCGGCGTGTCGGTTATTCCGGAAAGACATTTTTTTGATACTTTTTGGACGCGCGGTGCGTCCATTACTTCACGTTTACGGTAACGTTCTTTCGCGTATGTACGCGGTACATCAGTCGATGCTCATTTTGTTGCGTTTTACGCTTTTACGTCTCGGCGACGTTACCTCTCGCGTGTGTACGCATCTTTTACGTCTCGGCGACGTTACCTCTCGCGTGTGTACGCATTTTTATACGTCTACGGCGACGTTACTTCTCGCGTGTGTTAACGTTCAAACGTTTTTAACGAGGACTTCGTGACTGTGGTTCACTGTACGGACGGACGTACGACAGTCGCGAATCAGCATAGGCTGGACACGTGGGGCAGTCATAGATCGTCAACGGAATCAGTTTGTTAAATGAGGTTATGGTCATAAGAGACAACACTACTCCTGCGGTTAACGGTAACCGGTAATGTGCGGTATCAGTGAAATTGATATTATCAATGTATGGTATATTATTATTGTTTATTATCATGTGTTTTGTTATTGTTATTATTATGATTATAATTATTAATTTGTTTGTTACTCGCGAAATCGCAAATATAGTATTATCAAAATGTGCATTTATACAACGGTATTAATATTCTTTTTCCTTTCTCAATTATATACAGTCCATTAAAATCAATGTAACAGTAATTGTATCGTAAATCGACCTCTTTCGTCTCGATGCACGGTGTAGTGAAAATGTTCACTACATAACTTTTCTTCGATAGTGTAAGGGATTGAGGTGACACCTTCCTCTGATCGCCAAAAATCTTGAATTAGATTATACAGACTTTCATGCTCATTTTCTCTTTGTTCGATGTTTACGTGTGTATTAGATTTTTTACCTGGTTCTGTATCTTGTACCGGTCCCGATACGATATATCCGAATTTAGTGTCTTGGAATATAGGACCATTGACTATACGATATTGCTGACTACCAATTATATCGAAAAAATGACTGGCACCGATCAATATATCAACTCTTTGTGGTACGTTAAACGCTGGATCTGCCAAGGTAATGTTTTTTGGACGAGGACATATTTCTGATATGAATTTCGTTGGTAGATTTCCAGTTATTTTCTTTACGACTAATGATTGTGTATTCAGCTCGAAATCGCACACACATGATTTTATTTTTAACCAAGCGACTGATGTAACATTTTGCATAGTTTCACCAATTCCGTTTACTACATTTCTTGTTTTTTTTCTTTTCAAACCCAAATTATGTACGAGCTCGGTGGACACAAAATTATTCATTGAAGCCGAATCCAATAATGCTCGTGCAAGCAATGATTTTCCGGACGGACCCACGACGCGTACTATTGCAGTAGCTAATAATACGCGTTGTTGCCCGGTGTCGGCATACGCGGTCGTTGACCTTGTTTCGATTACGGTTGTTTCTTCGCTATTTCCGTACGATTCGGAGTGCTTATCGCCGTTTTCGCTTTCTGCAACACCTTTCGCACCGAAATGTAATAGCGTATTATGTGGTTTATGACATTTAAAACAAAAACGCGATAAACATTTTCCCTCGTGTTTACGTAAACAAATTTTGCATAATTTAAGACTCATAATTTTGTCTATCCGTTCGGTGATTGATAATGCAAGAAACTTTGGACATTTATATATCGTATGTCCTTGATTACATATGAAACATTTCATTATAGCCGTGGATAAAAATGATGTGGTTTGTCTTAGACTATTATTCTCCTTATAGTATCCTCTTGTTTGCTTACATAATTTGCTAAATAACGCTGTTACGGGTTTGCTTATATTTCGTGAGGATTCAAGCGACTCTAATATGCGAAATTGTGTTTCGAGAAATTGCATTACGTCCATAATCGGTGGTACTTGGTCTTTGGGTGCGTTTATTTCCCATTCTTTTCGAGTTTCATCATCCAATTTCGCGCATATAATATGTAACAATAACGGTCCCCAACTATAAGGGTCTTCTCCTAACGCTTGCAGTGCTTTGATATTCGTATTTATCGTGTCGGTTAATGTACGTACTTTCGCCGCTGACCTATCTCTCAACGGTGGTAAATCAAAGATACTTTTCACATAAGTTTGTATTAAGATTTTTTTGTTGTTATAACGACTAATTAAATTTGACCACGCCGCTTTGTAGTTAATCGCTGTCGTCTGTAAACATTTTATGCATTCTTTGGCTTCTCCGGACAGAGAAGACCGTAGATAAAATAATTTTTGTATATCAGTTAAATTTGCATTTGTATGAATCAACGCCATAAATATCATGAAATGCCGTCCAGTCTTCGTATCGACCGGAAAATGACGGAATTTCCAATGCTGCCAATTTTATAACAGCCTGTGGTTGTATTTCTTCTCGATGTTTTTGTTCGTATCTTTCCACGTTTATGCATACTTCTTCTTTTGTTGACATATTTATAAATTTTTCTGCCTCAGATACGACCATAAAATAGAAGTTTTCGAATTCTTCTCGATATACCGAATGTTCACTTTTATTTGGTGAACCTTCTACCATTTCTTCGATTGCCGATTGAACCTTTTGAAATTCGTGCCAAATATCTTCGATTTTTAATCTTATTTTTACTTGCGTAACATCTCGTGTCTCAGATTGAACATATGTCCAAAATCGTGTCAGAGACGCCTTTGCTCTTCCGCGTTGCGTAATAAGTGGAATCACTTCGTTCATACTTAGAGAAAAAATAATTTAGATGTACACTAATAATTAAGCCCTAATAAATGTATGGATTTCGATCGAACTACGAACTACGTATTTTTGTTTTGTTCGTAACTCACACGTGCCAAGTTAACGCCGGGCAATTATGGAAGTATTTTATTCATATAATTAGGAAAATGGATAGGAAGCTCTCTGACCTTTAGGTACGCGATATCCAACTCCTCGATGACTCCGCTTCTTCCGAATGATCCTTGGTTAAGTGGCTTTTGGATGTTTTTCCTTTTCGATGGCTGCAGCGATTGCAACACTCTCAATTCTCACTCACGCACTATGAACACGTTTATAATTCGCCAACACGTAAATTTATCGTAGACAGGTTTGAATGCTCGCTCACGCTCGGTTTGATTTTTTATTGACGATCGACTTGTAACGCACGACAACGAAACGCGATTTTTACTTTGATCGATCACGTGCTTCGCTATTACGATCGTCTTATATTACGTAGTTTTCTTTACACCGCACTGACCAATCCGGCCCGAAGGAACAAAATGTTCGGAACTCAGTATAATTAAAATTAAATAACAAGAGATTAGTTATGTGTGGACTGTATTTCGATTTATTTTCGGCATAGAAAACATTTAACATAGCATTAAAACGAACATATATAATAAAAATATCGAGGGTCGATCCGGACATTGCGCGCGATACAACTCGACTCAACGAACATACACTCGACCGCGTACAAAATCTCAACGGCACAGTTGCATGCACAGTTGCACCAACTTAACCGGTCGAGAGTACGGAACAAAAACAATAGAATATAAAAAAAAAAAATCGATTTTGGTTTTTCGGAAAATAGTCTCGTTTCGACGTCAATTAAAAATTCATATACACAACGTAAAACAGTAGTAATGGATACGGATTTCAGGACAGCGGTATAAATCAAAGACGTTATTCGGTCCAGAGATTTGGTAGAGAAACGTGTTTTGCGGTATTCGTTTTGGTAGCCATGCACGCGTGTGCGTCGCTGTGCCTTTATGACTCCAGCGAAGCGATCAGGTTGCGGAACATGGCCGACTGCATCTCGCTGAACATGGATGCCTGTCCGCACGACAGGTTGGTGGGCGACGTGGATCCAGCGTAGTGTTCGTCCTGGGACGAGGGCGACGAGCACGACTGTTGCAGCGACAGCGGACAACAGTCCGCGACGGAGACGGCTGCGGCCACCGACTGGGCGGTCACGACGGCCGGCAACAGCAGCACGTCCTGGTGTTCGACTGCGGTCGGCACTTGGCCGCCGTACAGGTCGAGGGTCGAGTCGTCACAGCACGTGTCTATCAACGACCAACAGTCGGACGAGCACAGGTCGGCGGCGGCGGCCGAGACGGAGGCCGCGGCCAACGGCGAGGAGCTGCCGTCGCAGGACGTGGCCTGCACGGCCGCCACGGCGGCCACCGCGGCCGCGGCTGCAGCCTCGTCGGTTCTCAGTCTCTCGGCGGCCGGATAATTGTGCAGGTCGAGATCCACCACGTTCACGTCCTCGTTCTCGCGCTGTCCGCCGATGAACTGCGACAGCAGGTCGTCCAGCGGTTCGTCCTGCTGCTGCTGCTGCTGCACTTCGGCTGTCCTGCTCCTCTTCCGTCTGCCGCCCGCCGCAGACGTCGTGGACGACGGCAACTGCATCATTATGGACGCGATTGTGTCGTCTTCGTCATCGTCCACCACCGCGGCGTCGCCGCCGACGCCGTCTTCGTTGTCGTCGTCGTCGTCGGTGTCGTCGTCGTCGTAGGCGTCGTCGTCTTCATCGTCGTAATCGTCATACGGCGACGGCTGGTGGTGATGGTGATGATGATGGTGTTGTTGTTGTTGTTGGTGGTGGTGGTGGTGGTGCAGCGTCGTCACGGCTGACGACGATTGCAGGTGGTGTTGATGATGGTGGTGTTGTTGTTGTTGTTGGTGGTGGTGATGGTGGTGATGGAGGTGGTGGAGGTGGTGGTGATGGTGTAATTGGTGTTGTTGGTCGACGGTCAGTAACGAGGAGGACTGAAGCGTGTTCGACGACACCGCCATCAACGATTTGTTGTTGTTGTTGACATTGTTGTTGTTATTGTTGGTCTGAAGCGTCTTGCCGACGGAGGTGACTCCAACGCTACCGCCGTTGTTGTTGTTACCGTTGTAGGTGGGCGATTCCCTCAGATTGGTGATGTCCACCAGTTGCGGGTTGCCACCGCCGCCGGGACACGGTTGCGTCTGGAGTGGCTGGCCTCCGTGGTAACCGTAACCGACCGAAGTGGGCGACGGCGGCGACGCGGGCGACGTCCGCCTCGTGGTCCGGTCGTCACAGGTATTGGCCTGCAACCTCTTCACCGTGTTGTTGATCAACACGGACCAGCACAACGAGCTCTCCGCGTCGTCGATCTTCTTCATTTTCTTCACAGATATCTTCAGCACCTTGCGCCGTTCCTCCTTCAGCCGGTACTTCGCGCTGATCATCGACGGCCGCGAACCTGAGTTCCACCCGTAACTCCGCCGGGTGCCCAACAGTTCGTCGATCTCGTCCATTATCGTAATGTTCTCGCTCGACTCCACGGGTCTCATGTCCACGAGCATAATAACGATTTATCTTCACGATTAACTACTGCCGTGAGCATATCATTCGGTAGTCGATACGGAAGAAACGTTTCGCGGTGGTAATCCGATAACGCGCGGTCACATCGCGAGCACCATTAATGATAGATCGCGAGTAACGAACGACGGCCGTTAGTTTGAAAGTCGACGGGGGACGAAAAAAGAAAAAAAAAAAATTTGCACGATCGCGTAACGTCGCGGGACTCTGTCCGTCGAGTCCGCGCGCACTGTGTTCACCTACGCGGCTGGGTTAGGTTAGGTTAGGTTCCCCCTCAGAAAGCTTCGCGGGCCCGCCGGGACGTCGGCGATGGAACCGCGCGCAGTGCGCGATATCGCCGACGTCTTGTTCCCGAGCCGACCTCTCCCGGAGGCCGGTAACGGAGAGGCGCCCGCTCGCGCCGTCGGGGGACTCGCGGTCGTGCCGGAGTTCTATTTAGCTGAGGTCTCGGCGGCCGTAGGCCGCTTTAAGTCGCGTAACAGGGCCCCCGGACAGGACGGCATACCGAGCCGGGTCTGGGGCGTCGTGCAAGCGACTAGACCGACGATGCTACTGGGCACGTTTAACACGTGTCCGAGAAGCGGAATCTTTCCTGGGCGCTGGAAGCGGGCTCGCCTCTCGCTTCTCAGCAAACCGGAAAAGCCAGAGGGGATTCCGTCTTCCTATCGACCATTGTGTCTTCTCGACGACGCGGGAAAGATCCTGGAATCGCTGCTGGTGAGCCGGATGGAGGCTCATATGTCCGGAACGGGTATCGTGCTGTCCGACAGGCAGTACGGTTTCCGGAAAGGACGGTCGACCGACGACGCGTTGCGCGTCGTAAAGACGCGTCTCATCGACGCGTGCAACGCCCGTCGGGTGGCGGTGGCCGTGAGTCTGGACATCCGGAACGCGTTCAACTCGGTGGACTGGGGGGTTATCCTCGCGGCGCTGGAGCGTATGGATTTCCCGCCATACCTCCGGCGGATCCTAGTGTCGTATCTGGGCGGCAGGGACCTGCACCTTTGCGATGACGACCAGGGAGAGCCGATCACCATGGAGATCACCTGTGGGGTACCGCAGGGCTCCGTGCTCGGTCCTCTCCTCCGGAACGTCGCGTACGACGCCGTGTTCCGTCTTCTACTGCCCAGGGGAACGATCACGGTCGGTTACGCGGACGACACGTTGATCGTGGCGGAGGGGGACACGGTGGAAGCGGTGCAGAACCGCGCGAACGCCGCACTCGCGACGGTGGCCGAGCACATACGTGTGCTCGGCCTACGGCTGGCTGTCGACAAGACGGAGGCCGTAGCGTTTACGAGCCGTCGTGGGACGGCGGAACCCCGGTTACGGCTTGAGGGTCAGGCCGTACGACTAGGAGCGTCCCTGAAGTATCTGGGAGTGATCCTAGAAAACAAGGGGACGATGTTCGGTGCGCACTTGCGCGCTGCGTCGGCGAAAGCCGAGCGAGTGATGTCCGCCCTGTGCGGATTGATGCCGAACGTGGTTGGCCCCTGGGAAGGCTATAGGCGTCTGCTGGTGAGCGTCGTGCAATTGATCCTATTGTACGGCGCTCCGACGTGGGCGCCTACGCTGGCTTATAACCCGCGGGGCGTAGAAACGTTGGCGAAGGTCCAGCGTAGGGCGGCCATAAGGAGCGCCTGTGCGTACCGCACAGTCTCCCGTGACGCCGTGCTGGTCGTCGCGCGGTTACCCCCTATCGACCTCCTGGCGGTCGAACGCGCTTCAGCGTACGACGCGAGGAGGGCGACACCGCTGGCAGCGGAAGGACGGCCTTCGGGAACTCTGGCTACGTCGGGAGACCCGAAAGCCGTGACGACGGAAGAGTGGGCGGGGAGGGTAGTGGGATGGGACGCTCCCGTCGGGAGCGGACGGGACTGGACTCGGACACTCATACCCCCCACGCTACTCGATCGGTGGGTGAGGAGATCGCACGGTGAGATGACGTTTCATCTCTCCCAGCTGTTAACGGGGCACGGTTGTTTCAACCGGTTTTTACACCGGATCGGCCGTGCTCCGGAGAGCGGGTGTTCCCACTGCGGACCATCCGACTCTTACAGCGAGGAGGATGACGACGCGTTTCACACGCTCGTTCGCTGCGAGGCGTTCGAGTGGGCCAGGAACGACCTTATACGCGTTATAGGTCGTTTCCGGCCGCGTGATCTCGTCGCCCAAATGCTGGAGTCCCCGGCGAAATGGGAAGCGGTTGCTCACTTCGCTTCAACAGTGATGGGTCTGAAGGAGGAAGCGGAGCGGGAGAGGCCGTCCCTGCAGGGGACAGCTCCATCGTGCAGTTGGAGGAGAAGAAGGGCGGCAGCTGGTCGCCCTCTTGATTTATAAATTGTGAGGGGAGGAGCAGTTAGCATTCGCTTTATTGCTCCTCCCTGTTTAATTTGTATTACGCTTTGTGAGGGGTGGCTTGGCCGGGGACTGTCCGGTCAACCACCCCAACGGAAAATTGTATTTATTTTTTGTTTAAAATAAATGATGGCGACCCACTGCCCCAAGCACTGCTGCACAGGCATTCAGGGCAGTGGGTGTATTGCCGATTAAAAAAAAAAAAAAAAAAAAAAGGAATACATCAACTAAACGATGGCGACCCACTGCCCTAAGCACTGCTTAACAGGCCTTCAGGGCAGTGGGTGTAAACGCCGATTTTTTCAAAAAAAAAAAAAAAAAAGGAATACATCAACTAAAAAAGCAAAAGGGTTAGATTACAACGGCAAAACTGTAAAACTTGAACTGGATAACACTACTAAGAAGGATACGGTCATAAACACAGACAAATTGGATGCTGCAGCGCCGGCTGCCGGTGGACGAATCACTCCCCAAGCGATTCCAACTCGGAGCTCGAAATCGGGGACGCTGCAGTTAGCCAGGACACAGACCACGGAACGGGTGTGCGCCCTGGGGAGGAAGGAGTCCGGTCTACTGGCTAAGATAGGTGCAACTCTGGAAGATATGAAGGTGCCCCTTGGAAAAGTTAAGACTCCTGGACTACAAGACATGTTTGACGGGCTCGTTAAACAATTCGCCGAGTTCCATAAAGCCCATAGCGAGACTTCTAAGGAGTGGAAGTCTGCAATGGCCACTGAGCGGAGCAAAAACGAGTCACTCAGGGCTACGAAAAGCGTCAATGCTCAGATTGAGCTGTCTCAATCGAAGGTCTTGGAGGCGATCTCTAACTTTAGGGATTGCCCAGGGAGGGGCTCTCAGCTTGGCCCAGCGGTACTCCACGGGTCCGACGAGCTACTGGGCGCGATTGATGACTTTAAGGGACAACTATGCTCCCAACAAGTTGCAATTGAAGCTATTGTCGCTTCCTTGCCACCCAAGAAGCGGCAGCGCCAGCCGAAACCTTCGGCCTTGCCTGCCCCATCGAGGGTCCCGCAGGCAGTAGCTTCGGAAAAACTACCCCGGGAACCTTCAGAACCACCGGACAGTTGGGCCACTGTTGTGCGAAGGAAAAACAGGAGAACTAGTACAGCGATCCAGCCTCCTGGAACAAGCTTCGAACAAGTGGGACGAAAGGCCAAGGCGTCCCAGGCCAGGATTAACGTGCTTAGGAAAACGAAAACAGAGGCCATATTCATCAGCCAGCCTCGGGAGGGCACCACGTACATGGAAGTCATGAAGAAGGTTCTCGCTGACGTCAGTCTCCAGAACCTTGGGGTCGGGATTGGGAGAACCCGGCGAACAAGGGCTGGCGCAATCCTTATCGATGTGGGTGATAAAGAGGCAGGCATCCTCAAAGATTCAATTGGCGATCAGGCTAAAGTATCAAGGCCGCAGAGGTCGGCTAAGCTCCTCGTTGTCGGAGTGGCTGATTGGTTGGAGGAAGACCGGGTAGCAGAGGATATAAGATCGGCTGACCCAGAACTCGCCGAAGCCTCTACATCCGAGACAACTCCGGAGGAGGTAGAGTGGCTTCTGTGGAAACGTCGGTGGACGTCGCTGTGAAACTGGTGGAGCCCGGACACATTAAAATAGGGCTGGGAAAATGTAGGGTGAAACTGTTAGGCGGCGGGAACCAGAGGTGCTTCCGCTGCCAAGAACAGGGACACTTTGCTGCGGGATGCTCAGCAGTCGAACCCGCCATACGATGTTTCCGCTGTGGTCGGGTGGGTCACGTCGCCAAAGACTGCCTGGGTAAACCTGGGGTATCGCCCGCCTGCCATGCTGCCTCTAACCACGTGGCCAGTGAGGGCTCGGTTGCTGGTGCAACGGGTACGCCTAGCCTCACGGGGTCAACGGCTAAGTGCGGGGTAGCGGCGTCAGCCAAGGGAACTCGGCCCGATGACTAAGTTCGTCCAGGCCAACCTGAACCACTCAAGGGTTGCTCAGGACTTGCTCGCTCAATATATGAGCGAGCAGAGGATTGACGTGGCTCTGCTGAGCGACCCATTCCAATCGGCCATCAATCCAGACGCCTGGCTCGTCGACTCCGGAACCCGCAGGGCTGCTATTCTCTTGCACGGCTCCCAGGTGACAGTTGCTAACGTCACTAGGGACCCCGAGTTCGTATCAGCACGCCCCTTATGACGTGCAGGTATTCAGCTGTTATGCGTCCCCCAACCAGTCTCTTGAGAGGTTCAACAACTTTTTACAGAGGCTGGAGGATTGCATCAGGCTGACGGCAACGGGTGTCCCCATCCTAGTCGCTGGCGACTTTAACGCCAGATCGACAGCCTGGGGTGACCGCGTGAGCAACAGCAGAGGAGAAGAGCTGAGCGCCCTGCTAGAGACGCTAGAGCTGGTGGTCTGCAACACGGGTTCAACTCCCACGTTCCACAGGGGTGCTGGGTCGGTTGTGGAAATCACGGCGACGTCTGAGACCCTCGCTCGACTGGTTAGTTCGTGGAGGGTGCTGGACAAAGAGTTCAATAATAGTGACCACCACTATATCAGGTTCACCCTGAGCCCTGCTCTTCGCGGAGAACCTTCGTCAGCGCCGCGCCACCACATCCACACTGGCTGGGACACGTCTAGGGCACTGGACATCGACGCGATCGGCACTGGCCTCCTGCTGGCACAATGGAGAACACAGGGGCTATTCCTAGAGGTGCGCGACGCCAACTCCGCCGCAAACTCGTTCGAGGACATGGTGTCCGCGGCATGTGACTTCGCTCTCCCTAGAAGACGTCAGCCAAAAACTGGCAAACCTCCGGTCCATTGGTGGAACCCGGAGATAGCGGCGCCCCGGTTGACGTGCGTTAGAAGTAAGAGGGCGTTGACCAGATTGAAAGCGCGCATCGGTCGCGTTCGTCGCCGCGCAGCTATTTTGATGACTGCGATGGACGACGAGAGGGCAAAGACGGAGTTGGCTAGCGAGGATTCTAGGTTTCGTGATGCTAAACGCCAGCTCAAGATAGATATCTGCAAGAGCAAACAGGCCTGCTGGGAGACCCTTATCGACTCTGTGGATAGGGACCCTTTCGGCAGGCCCTACAAAATGGTAATGCGGAAACTTCGCGGACCACCTGCCACGGCCTTAATGGAGCTTCAAACGATTCGGTCAGTCGTCGACGTGTTGATCCCGTCCCTGCAACCACACGTGACGAAGTCGGGACTGCAGGCGCTCAGGAGCGCTGACCTGTTTTCGGCGGAGGAGGTTGATGAAGCTATCGCGAGGATCAAACCCAAGAGGGCCGCTCCGGGACCGGACCATATCACTAGCAAGATTTTGTGGGCGGTTCACAAGGCGTCTCCCAGCTGGCTCCTCTCACTGTTCAACCTTTGCCTCCAGAGCGGCACGTTTCCTCGTCGCTGGAAAGAGGCGAGGATCGTGTTGCTTAAAAAGGGGTCTAGGCCAGAAGGCGTCCCTTCGTCTTACCGGCCACTGTGCATGCTCAGCGAGGTGGGAAAGGCTCTGGAGTTTTTGCTGGCTCGCAGGTTAGACGTTCACATCGAACGTAAGGGCGGACTAGCCTGGAACCAGTACGGATTCCGTAAGCGTCGTTCCACCGACGACGCAGTTCGCAAACTCTGCGGGACGGCCCTGAGTGCGGTTAATTCAGGAAGATTCTGCATGGCGGTAGGCATTGACATCAAGAACGCGTTTAACTCCATTGGATGGCCTGCCGTCATGGGGGCACTCGAGTCGTGGGAGGCACCAGGCTACCTCCTTAGCATGTTTCAGTCCTACCTCTCCGATAGGACCGGGGCGCTAGACTGCCGGCTTACGCCGGAGGGGTCTGTTAATGTGGAAATCACTGGCGAAGTGCCCCAGGGATCGGTAGTCGGCCCGCTGTTGTGGAACCTCACGTTCAACGCGGTGTTGTCTCAAGTCCTATCCCCTGGAACGGAGATGATCGGGTTCGCCGATGACACGCTGGTGCTGGTCGCAGCCAACTCTATCGTCGAACTCGAGAGGCTGGCCAACAGATCACTCGCGCAAGTAGCTCGAACCATCACAAGCCTGGGACTCGTGATCGCACCGGAGAAAACGGAGGCAGTACTTTTTACTAATAAGTATAAACATGCCATCCCTAATATTGAAATCCGCGGGGCGACCATTAAGATCGCCACAGAGATGACGTATCTAGGAATGGTCGTGGACAAAGCCTTACTTTTCAAGCCACACATCCGCAAGGCGGCCGCAAAGGCAGAGGGTATAGGCACTGCACTGTCTAGACTCATGCCGAACGTTGGGGGCCCGAAAGAGCCGAGACGTCGACTTCTCGCTGCGGTGGTGCACTCTGTACTCCTGTACGGAGCCCCTTCGTGGGCCCGGACACTTACGTACGTTCCGGCCAACAGAAAGCAGCTGAACCAGGTGCAGAGGAAGGTGCTGCTTCGGGTGACGCGGGCGTACAGGACAGTGTCCGAGACCGCCACGGACATCCTCTCGTCCACACCGCCGGCTGATCTGCTGGCGTGTGAGCGTGAAGCGATGTTCTTTCGGAGGCGAGGCGACAATAGCAACGAGGATGTCAGACTCGCCACCCTTCGGAAATGGAGCAGGCGTATCGTCGAGTCGACGACAGGGAGGTGGACCATATCCATCATCGGTGACGTGGAGGAATGGTGTCGCCGACCGCACGGGCAACTAACTTTCCATATGACCCAGTTGCTGTCCGGGCACGGCTGCTTCGGCAGCTACCTACGAAGAATTGGGAAAGAGCCTTCGGAGGCCTGTCACCACTGCGGTGACGACGTTGACGACGCTAGGCACACACTGTTCGTCTGCAAGGCGTTGGACGAGGAGAGAGATCGCCTCACATTCCACCTAAGGGGCGGCGACGGCATCCAGTCGGTGGTGAGACGCGCTGTGCAGGATCGCTCTTGCTGGGCAGAGCTCGACGCGTTTTGCAGAAACGTGATCGGTGCAAAGGAAGCTGCTAAGCGAATCCGTAGAAGATCAACAGAAACAACCCCGGCGTTGTCATCTAGTTAAGTTATGTTTTGTGTGGGCTAAAAGCCGAAATTTAGGACGGCGTAGGGCCGTCCAATAAATGTATTTATTTGTTTGCTTGATAGCATGTATTGTAATGTTTATACCTTATGATAATAAACGTTGCTTGGTGAGCTGGCGAATTACCCCCCAAGGTATTTCCGGCCACCAGCGATTTTCATTAAAAAAAAAAAAAAAAAAAAAAAAAGGTTAGGTTAGGTTCCCCCTCTTTCCACCTTGGTGAGGGGGCTTGAGCGGTCGTTCAATGAAGTTTAGTACACGTGCTGCTGTGCGTTCAACTGCCGAAGAGGAGGAGGAAAGAAATCTTCAACTCCTCGGAGGCATTGTATCAAAGATGCTGACGTTCTGTGATAAAACACGGAACGTCCATAGGCAGCTAAAGGACGACGTCACGACCGCTGCTGATGTCTTAAAAAAATTGGAGACACTACGCGGACGCCGGTTGGCCGTTCAGGCTGCAAAGGCCGGTGCGAGCGCGACTGTGCATACTGTGTCTTCGTCGGTCGCGGCGACGAAGCGTCCCGAGAGCAAGGACACTGGCACCGATACGCCGTGCTGGTGGCCTGCTATCGGGGCGATCAACGTGGAGCAACAACAGAAGACGCAGCAGCAGTCGAAGCCGCAGCAGCAGCAGAAACTACAACAGCAGCCGAAGCTGCAGCGGCAGCAACAGCAGCAGAAGCAGCAGCATCAGCGGAAGTCGGTGAAACAGCCCTCAACAATTCGCAAAGAGGAGACCGCAGTCCCGTCTCGACCTGCGTTCGTACCCGTCCTCGGCCAGACCCCATGGGTGGAGGTCGTGAAGCGGGGACGAAAGAAGCTTGACGAGGAACGCCAACTCGGGCCGAAACCAGCGGCGAAAAACAAACCTTCACCCCTGGAAGCGAAGGCGGCACTAGTGCGGAAGCGAGTCCCTCGCACCTCGGCGGTTACCATTGACCGACCGTCTGGAGAGGGGGTGACCATCGCTTCCGTCATGAAGAAGGTGGCCCGGGAGGTAGAGATTAAGTCACTGAAGGTGGAAATAATCGATACCAGAACGACTAGGGCAGGAGGCATACTTCTTGAGGTCGGCTCGGTGGGGGAGGCAAACACTCTCGCCGAGAAGTTAAGGACGCCCGTCGGCTGGCGGTGGCTGTGAACCTCGACATCCGGAATGCGTTCAACTCGGTGAACTGGGATGTGACCCGGCGCTGGAGCGTATGGATTTCCTGCCATACATCCGGCGGATACTCGAATCGTATCTGGGCGACAGGGTACTGCACCTGTACGATGACGTCCACGGGGAGCCGATCACAATGGAGTTCACCTGCGGCGTGCCGCAGGGCTCCGTACTCGGACCTCACCTGTGGAACGTCGCGTACGACGCCGTGTTCCACCTTCCCCTGCCCAGGAGAACGATCACGGTCGGCTACGCGGACGACACGTTGATCGTGGCGGAGGGGGATATGGTGGAAGCGGTGCAGGACCGCGCCAACGACGCACTCGCGACGGTGTCGGAACACATTCAGGCCTTAGGCCTGCGGCTGGCCGTCGACAAGACGGAGGCCGTCGTGTTCACGAACCGTTACGGGACGTTCGAGCTCAGCATATAGCTCGAGGGTCAGGCCGTACGGTTAGGAGCGTCCCTGAAGTACCTGGGAGTGATCCAGGAGAAAAGGGGACGATGTTCGGTGTGCACTTTCGCGCCGTCTCGGAGAAAGCCGAGCGGGTGATATGCGCCCTGTGCGGACTCATGCCGAACGTGGGCGGCCCGCGGGAGGCTCGTAGGCGTCTGCTCGTGAGCGTCGTGCAATCTATATTGTTGTACGGCGCTCCGACGTGGGCGTGTACGCTGGCCTATAACCCGCGGGGCGTCGATGTGCTGGCCAGGGTCCAGCGCAGGGCGGCCATCCGGAGCGCTTGTGCGTATCGCACAGTCTCCTACGACGCCGTACAGGTCGTCGCGCGGACACCTCCGATCGATCTTCTGGCGGTCGAGCGCGCTTCCGCGTACGACGCCAGAAGGGGGATCCGGCCGGCAGCGGAAGGACGGCCTTCGGGAACTCCGGCAACGTCGGGCAACCCGAGAGCCACGACAATGGAAGAGTGGGCTAGGCGGGTAGTGTATTGGGACGCCCCGGTCGGAAGCGGCCGGGACTGGACCCGGACACTCATACCCCCCTCACTACTCGACCGATGGGTGAGGAGGTCGCACGGTGAGATAACGTTTCATCTGACCCAGCTGCTAACGGGGCACGGCTGTTTTAACGGTTTCTTACACCGTATCGGCCGTGCTCCGGAGAGAGGGTGTTCGCACTGCGTACC
Source organism: Schlechtendalia chinensis (assembly GCA_019022885.1). NCBI lineage: Eukaryota > Metazoa > Arthropoda > Insecta > Hemiptera > Aphididae > Schlechtendalia > Schlechtendalia chinensis. The sequence continues at coordinate 1,153,551 of JAFHKX010000014.1, forward strand.
ACCCGACTCTCGCAGCGGGGAGGATGACGACGCGTTTCACACGCTCGTTCGCTGCGAGGCGTTCGAGCGGGCCAGAGAGGACCTTATTCGCGTTATAGGTCGTTTCCGGCCGCGTGATCTCGTCGCCTATATGCTGGAGTCTCCGGCCAAGTGGGAAGCGGTGACTCGATTCGCATCGGCCGTGATGGGCGCGAAGGAGGAGGCCGAGCGTGCGAGGCAGTCGCTACAAGGGGTAGCTCCATCACGCCGTTGGAAGAGGGGGCGGGCAGCAAGGGCCCGACCGTAATTGGGTCTTCATGTAAGGGGAGGAGCAGTATGCATCGACCTGCTGCTCCTCCTTGATTTTCACTAAAAATGTATTTACTTTTGTAAGGGGTGGTGTGGCCGGGGATTGTCCGGTCACCCACCCTATTGGAATATTGTTATATTTTTTTAAAATAAACGATGGCGACCCAATGCCCCAAGCACAACTGAACAGGTATTCAGGGCAGTGGGTGGATTGCCGGTTTTATATGGAAAAAAAAAAAAAAAGGTTAGGAATACATTGTGCGAAGAGGCGGACGTCGAAAGCGGCTTGAGCCGCACCGGCATCGTCCGGCGGGACTTCGCGAAAGACGGCTCTCCGGCCGTCTTCTTGCGGAGAAACCCGGGCGGGCGAGGCGGAATGGTCACCCGGTTTGACACAACGTACTCGGCAGCTTTAAAGCTCGCCGAGGCACGTTGTGTCATAGTCGGGTGGACCAGGTGTCGGGTCAGATTGCTGGAAAAACGCCAGCAAACCTGTTTCCGGTGCCGGAAGCAGAGCCACATGGCGGCGGCCTGCAAGGCGGCGGCGACGAAGGTCGTAATCCCGGCAGCGGAGGGGGCTTGTCCGACCCCTCCGACGACGGTTGCCCCATCAGATACCGCGGAGAAGATGGACGTGGCGGAGGATGGGCAGTGACAAAACGTCTTCCATCCTCATTAGATAGGAAAAATGTGAGGGGAGGAGCGGTAGGCATTGATCTGCCGCTCCTCCCTTGATATTAAAAAATGTTAAATTTTTGTAAGGGGTGGTGTGGCCGGGGATTGTCCGGTCACCCACCCCAGTGGAATATTGTTATATTTTTTAAAATAAACGATGACGACCCACTGCCCCAAGCACTACTGAACAGGTATTCAGGGCAGTGGGTGTATTGCCGGTTTTATATGGGAAAAAAAAAAAAAAAAAAGGTTCCCCATCTTGGAACTCACCTTGTCGTGGTGAGGGGGCTTGAGCGGTCGTTCAATGAGGTTTAGTGCTACGCCAACGGTAGTGTATTCTACCAGCAGGGCCTCCCATGTTGGACAGGACTAAACCGAGAACGACCCGACTAAGAGTTCCACCAGGGGTGTTTACACCCCTGGCTTGCATAGACCTGGCTCTGGGCTTGGTTGACTGGGGCCAGGAGGCCTGAGCATGCCTTTCGCTGACGAAAAACAGGCTCTCCTAACCCCCAACTCGTCAAGGTGGTCACTTGGCACGGGGATAGCTACGTGTCCACGAGGACCCTGTTTGGCTTTGGCGCACCACACAGTATCCAGCCTTACCGCGTTATTCGGGGCTCTGACGCGGCGGACGACTATTTCCCTAGATTCTCGTGGGAACAAGATGGAAGACAAAAACAACAAAAACGGCAAACTGGAGGAGATAACTGGGAACAATGACGGAAATACGGACATGGACAAACGGAGTATGAAGGATTCGAACACGGATGCAGGAATGTCAAGTGCAGCAGCGGCTGTAACTGGCAACCCGGGAAGCCACCTTAGGGAGAAGCTATTTCAAAGTTTTTCCTAACCGGTGGCTTCGATGGGCTCTTTAGAGACGAGGGAGGAGAACTCCCTCTCTTGCATTACGGAGCACATCCGGGCCGCTTCCGCTATCGTCGCGAAGAGAGCCGGAATGGGTGTCCACAAGGGCATCCAAGAGGCCATTCGCGGCGTCGAGCGGGAGCTAGCAGTCCTCCGGGATTGCAAGGCCCGCATAAGGGTGGAACGGGTATCGTGCTGTCCGGCAGGCCGTACGGTTTCCGGAAAGGACGGTCGACCGACTACGCGTTGCGCGTCGTACAGACGCGTCTCGTCGACACGTGCAACGGCCGTCGGGTGGCGGTGGCCGTGAGTCTGGACATCCGGAACGCGTTCAACTCGGTGGACTGGGGGGTTATCCTTGCGGCGCTGGAGCGTATGGATTTCCCGCCATACCTCCGGCGGATCCTAGGGTCGTATCTGGGCGGCAGGGTTCTGCACCTGTGCGACGACGACCAGGGAGAGCCAATCACCATGGAGATCACCTGCGGGGTACCGCAGGGCTCCGTGCTCGGTCCTCTCCTCTGGGACGTCGCGTACGAAGCCGTGTTCTGTCTTCCCCTGCCCAGGGGAACGATTACGGTCGGTTACGCGGACGACACGTTGATCGTGGCGGTGGGCGACACGGTGGAAGCGGTGCAGAACCACGCGAACGCCGCACTCGCGACGGTGGTCGAGCACATACGTGTGCTCGGCCTACGGCTGGCCGTCGACAAGACGGAGGCCGTAGCGTTTACGAGCCGTCGTGGGACGGCGGAACCCCGGTTACGGCTTGAGGGTCAGGCCGTACGACTAGGAGCGTCCCTGTAGTACCTTTTTTTTTTTTTTTTTTTTTTTTTTTATACGGAACCGCAATACAGAGAGGGAAACTGGGTTTCCCCATTACTGCCTCTCTGTACGCATCATTTATTAAATGAAAACGAATGTTACTTTACTTTATACAGAGTTATTAAATTAAATGACAACAATTGGGGGCCTCTAACCACCCTGTAGCGGCCTTTCAGCCCACAGCAAACAAGTCTTAAATAGGTTTAATAAAGTAGTAATATGACCGCTTAGCCATCAGCCTGCTGCCGCTCTCTCTCCAATTCAGCCTTGCGGCCCATGATTCCTTCGATCATTTGATTGAACAGCTCCCTTCTCCTGTTGGCTGCTGAAACTAATTTCTTCTTGGTGGGTAGGTCCTCTGGTAGCTCCGCTGGCACCGGCCCGCAGAGAAGGCTGAGCACATCTTCTGGACGTGCCGGTCTGCCCAGTGCCTGTTCCAGCTCCTTTCTCTCACCACTCCAATACATGCACATGAACAACGTGTTTTCCGCATCGTCTGACTCCGCCGGGCACAGTACGCAGGCTGGGCTGTGCGCCCTGTTTTTAGACTATAAATACTGCTGAAAGCATCCGTGGCCTGTCATGGCCTGAGCCAGGCGATAGGACACACGCTTCGGGCCATGGTTCCACCACTTAGATAGGTCAGAAATAAGACGTCTTGTCCAAGACGCCTTGGGGGTTGTCTCCCAAAGAGTCTGCCAACTTTGGATAATGTCAGCCATTACGTCTCGCTTATTAATGACGGTTCCTGTCTTCCTTGCCGCCGAAATCCTCTTCCTCCCCACCGCCTGTAGAAAGACCGGGGGCATCCTGGCCAGAACGAGCGAGGCCATATCTGAAGCAATGTGATAGCACCTTGCCACCCTCAGCGCCGCGAACCTCTGCGCTTGTAGCAGGAGGTTTCTCGACTTTTGCACTTCGAGCACTCGTTCCGCCCAAACGTCGGCGCTGTACAGTAGCCGGCTATGTACAACACTCATTAGCAGTTGCCGTTTACACTGAGAAGGGCCACCAACGTTAGGCATGAGCCTCCCCAGTGCCGCAGCTGCCTTCCTCGCACCTGCCGCCACGGTTGTAGCATGGTCGACAAACGACAGTCTGTTGTCCAACCTGACCCCCAGGTATCTGATCGCCCGCTTGACTGGGATCTGGCAACCTTCAACGAACACGCCGGGAGCGCGGTAGGATTTCTTATTCGTGAGGACCACGCACTCCGATTTCTCTTGTGCTAGACGCAGGCCGTTAGCAGTCATCCACTCGACGATTTCCACCAGGGTGGGATTTACGAGTTGCTCGATGAGTTCGGCGTTGTGCGCAACTGCTACTACAGCCAGATCGTCCGCGAATGCCACGAGTTTGACGCCCTTCCGTACAGGGAGCCGTAGGACGCCATCATAGAATAGATTCCACAAGGTTGGCCCAAGGACGGAACCCTGCGGGACGCCACATGTTACTGAGATGCTACCAAGTCGCGGTCCAGCTCCGGGACGCGGCGACCTAGTCTTTTTGAGACCAGTTTATAGGGAACGCCCCAGGGATCATTTTCCACCGTGAGACAGAGTTCCCGCCAGCATTTCTCTTGCGACTTCCTTATTGCTCTTTTTAGTTCAGTTCTCGCCTTGTTATAGTATTCGAGTTCTATCTCTCGTGTGGACGCCGTCGAGCGGCGACCAGCGCGCTGGTAGGTCCTGCGGGCGGCAATAGCGGTCTTACGTAAATCCGCAATCTCGCTATTCCACCAATATACTGATCGCTTTCCCGTCAGGAAAGCTCTGCGTGACATCGCTGCGTCGCACGCCTTGGTTAGGAAGTCGTTGAGGCGGTCGGCATGGCTTTCAGCAGGCGCATCTGCCGGAAGCATATGAGAAGCGCCCACTAGGTCCCAGTGCAGGTTCAATAGCGCCGGGTTGAGCTTCTTGACGGACCATCCAGGAGCCGGAACGCTGGAAGGACCGTCGGTGGTAAGTCTAGATTGTGGAGCTCCCACTGTTTATGATTTATAGGCGTGGTCGCTAGCCGAATACACCTGTTCCAACACCGTCCAGTTCTTAACCAAAGGATGACTGTTTGGCAAAGGCCTCACCAATGTGACATCTATAACCGACGCGGCATTTATCCGTCTATACGTCGGGGTGGAGCCTATATTACAGACTGCCAGGTTCAATGTTGAAGCTAAATCTAATAGAAGCGAGCCCCTCACATCATCCGTTGACGAACTCCATGCGGCTGAATGTGCATTAAAGTCACCAGCCACAATAAGGTTCGCCTGGGGGTTTGCTTGTAGGCGGATGGACGCCTCCAGTCCAGCCAAGAAGAAGTCGAATGCGTCGAGGGTGCAGTTTGGGCTGCAGTTACATTTATACCAAATGGTATTGTTGATCCTCGCCCAGGCGAAGCCCAGGCCGGCACCGTGGTCTATGATGGTCGGGCTTGGGTTGCCCGTGACATAGATTGCAGACTTGCCGTCCACGCTGCTAATCCACCGCTCGTCGTCTCCCATTGGCTTGTGGTAGTCACTGATAAGTGCGATGTTGGATTTGCGTTCTGCCATCGTCTGAGTGAGCAGCTGCTGTGCCGCCCAGCAGTGATTAAGGTTAATTTGCAATGCGTTAGTCCCATCCGAGAGAACTACGCTTGTGGGGTTGTTGAGCATCGAACCAATCATGGCGGTCTACCCATGGTCGTGCCAACAACCCTAGCAAAGGCACTAATAGCCATAGCGGGAGCACTACAACCTACCGCCTTATGTCCACTTTCACCACAGCGTCTGCAGCACTCCGTCCTGTCCGGGCCGACGCACGTACTCGTCGTATGCCCGAACGCGAGGCAGCGGAAGCACCTCGTCCTGGACTCGGCCAGCTTCACTCTGCAGCTCACCATGCCGACCCGCAATCGGCCTGTGTTGATCAGCCTCAGTGATGCTTCCCGTGGAAGAGATACCAAGGCCGATTGTACGCCTCCGAACCTCTTTATGAGGCGTACCACCTTAGCTGCCTCCTGCCCGACACCAGCATTGGTGGCGACAGCATCCAGCACCTCTTTGGAGCTGGTCCACTGATCGAGGTCTCTCACTTCTAGTAGGGCCCTCTGTTGCAAAGCGCGAACCTCGACCTCGGTGCCCGCCGTTCTAGCCACTTCTGCTCTGATCGCATCGACCCTGTTGTGGTCCCCACGCACTTTGATGAGTAGTCCGCCAGACTTGGCCTGCCTCATGCCAATTACGCTGTCACCGATGACATCTGCGTTCACCCCACCACGTATTTTTTTAGCTAATTCTGGAAAATCCGCGGCCCCAACTTCGGCGAGGATCGCCGTCGGGCGAGTTCTGACACGTGGCCGGCTGGTTGCAGACTTTCCCGGACCAGTCGATACATGATTGTCACCAGTAGGTGAAGGGGGTTTAGCCTTCTTTGATTTCCTTTTTACGACTTCCGTCCATGTAGGAGCCACCGCGTCGCGGTTTTCAGCTGTGGTGCTTTGTGCTCCGACTGGGGTTTCGGTGTCCCACCAGCACGGGGATTGCGTTTCAGCGTCCGCCTTCGGTTTTGGAGGCATATCATCAACTTTGCAGCTCTTCTTGAGGTCGGATCGAACATGCGATACGACTAGGTTGATGGCCCTAGTGACCTCCTCGCGACTTCTCCTCATCCCATCGATTGTCAGCATTTCCTTGATAGCCGTTTTGGCTGGTTCGCTTCTAAATTTCTCCGACAGGTGGTCTGCGTGCGCTGCTTTGGTAAGCAGCAGTTTGAAGCACCCATCTTGAGACTGGAGCATTTTGCCTAGTGCTCTTATGGCCGTCATAGTGGTCTCGACGCTTGTGGCTGTTGATTCGTCGGGGGCTTGCCCAGCCACTGGATCCTTTGCAGTCGCCAGCGTTGCTCCGACGAAGCAGGTAGGGGGTTTACACCTGGAACCCCTTTTGCTGCTGCCACTTTTCCCCCTTTATTAGTTGGCAAGTTAGACTTACCAGCATTCCTCCTTTTGTCGCCTTCTAACGCCTCAGCTCTAGTAGTGATTAGAGTAGCAGGGGCCTGGCTGGCCACCCCCGCACTCTCACGGTCGCATGATATCGACCGTAGTGGGCTTGCTACGTTGGATCCGGCTTTGACCCCGGATCCGCCCACTCATGCCGCCTCCTGGGGGTCCGAATCCCCTGGAGAAGTAACAATATTCATGTTATGAACGCTCATATTGAGTTTTTTGCCGGGTGCCTCTCCCGTGCATTTTAACCCTACTGCCAGGGGGTTATTTTTTCATGGTTTTCCTTCCATTAGGGCTTTGCTGGAGCTAGCAGGCTACCTCCGACCTACCGACCCCAACCAATTAAGGTAAGGGCCGGCTCTAGTACCCCCGGGCCCATCTAATTAAAGACAGCCCCGGAGAGTGTGGAACTCTTAGTCAAGTCATTCTCAGTTTAGTCCTTTCCAACATGGGAGGCCCTGATGGTGGAATACATCACCGTTTGGTATAGCACTAAACCTCATTGAACGACCGCTCAAGCCCCCTCACCACGACAAGGTGAGTTCCAAGAGGTGGATTATTGCTCCTCCCTGTTTAATTTGTATTACGCTTTGTGAGGGGTAGCTTAGCCGGGGATTGTCCGGTCAAACACCCCAACGGAAAATTGTGATTTATCTCTTTTAAATAAACGATGGCGACCCACTGCCCTAAGCACTGCTAAACAGGCATGCAGGGCAGTGGGTGTATTGCCGATACACAAAAAAAAAAAAAAAAAAAGGTTCTTGATGTGTGTCATTATCTCCTTCGGAGCGTATGTATGCCAGTTTAGATATCTTTAGACAATTAACAGCATTCATACATCCTGGGTTGAATTCACTATGCACCGTTCTATCAACAGACACTGTGGATGAGATGGTGAAAAACGTCAAAACACACAAAACATTTATGAGCACGTTCATCATTCTTGCATTCAACAACGCACGCACGAACAACAAAATAGAAACAAACTGAAACTACTTTACAACGGACAACGCTTGCACGACAATAATATAGTCACAGTTATTTACAATTTGTGGTCGTTCGAGTCAGTTTCGAAATCAGAACGAAAACCACAACGATTGATGACAGAGTGATACGCAAGTCTTTTATTTCTATTGTCATGTATTCTATATTATATTGTGTTTACTCATTCAATTGGAATTGTAATTAGGTTAGGTTAGGTTATTGATGTGTCCCCCTCGTGGAACTCACCTTGTCGTGGTGAGGGGGCTTGAGCGGTCGTTCAATGAAGTTTAGTACTATGCCAACGATAGTTTATTCTACCAGCAGGGTTTCCCATGTTGGACAGAACTAAACCGAGAACGTCCCGACTAAGAGTTCTGAGCCTGATCTTACTTTAATTAGTTGGGTCCGGTAAGGCCTGAGCACGCCTTTCGCTGATGATAAACTGGCTCTCCTAACCCCTAACTCGTCAAGGGGGTCACTTGGCACGGGGATAGTGACGTGTCCACGAGGACCCTGTGTGGTACCTGGCGAACCACACAGTATGTAGCCCACTCCGGGGTAAGCTGTATACCGGGGTGACACAAGACAGCAATTACTCGTGGGACCAAGATGGATGAAAATTTAACTTTAAAAAAGAAACGGACTGAGAAAACGGAAAAACCGAAGGAAAAGGAAATCAGCTAAACAGGAGTTAATGAAATTGGAATGGAAGCAGGGGGATCGGCGTCTTCGGCTACGGACGCGGTGTCAGAAACACGTAGCGTCGTGGAGAAGCGGTCGCTGCGCGAGCGTCTGCAGCAGTCCCGTACACGTGCTGCTGTGCGTTCAACTGCCGAAGAGGAGGAGGAAAGAAATCTTCAACTCCTCGGAGGCGTTGTATCAAAGATGCTGACGTTCTGTGATAAAACACAGAACGTCCATAGGGAACTAAAGGACGACGTCACGACCGCTGCTGATGTCTTAAAAAAATTGGAGACACTACGCGGACGCCGGTTAGCCGTTCAGGCTGCAAAGGCCGGTGCGAGTGCGACTGTGCATACTGTGTCTTCGTCGGTCGCGGCGACGAATCGTCCTGAGAGCAGGGACACTGGCACCGATACGCCGTGCTGGTGGCCTGCTATCGGGGCGATCAACGTGGAGCAACAACAGAAGACGCAGCAGCAGTCGAAGCCGCAGCAGCAGCAGAAACTACAACAGCAGCCGAAGCTGCAGCGGCAGCAACAGCAGCAGAAGCAGCAGCATCAGCGGAAGTCGGTGAAACAGCCCTCAACAATTCGCAAAGAGGAGACCGCAGTCCCGTCCCGACCTGCGTTCGTACCCGTCCTCGGCCAGACCCCATGGGTGGAGGTCGTGAAGCGGGGACGAAAGAAGCTTGACAAGGAACGCCAACTCGGTCCGAAACCAGCGGCGAAGAACAAACCTTCACCCCTGGAAACGAAGGCGGCACTAGTGCGGAAGCGAGTCCCTCGCACCTCGGCGGTTACCATTGACCAACCGTCTGGAGAGGGGGTGACCATCGCTTCCGTCATGAAGAAGGTGGCCCGGGAGGTAGAGGTTAGGTTAGGTTAGGTTAAGGACGGTCCCCGGCTCGACACAACGTACCCGGCGGCTCTCAAGCTCGCTGAGGCCCGTTGTGTCGTCGTCGGGTGGAACAGGTGCCGTGTCAGGCTCCTTGAGAAGCGTCAGCCGACCTGCTTCCGGTGCCGGGAGCAGGGCCACATCGCGGCGGCCTGCAAGGCGGCGGCGGCGAAAGCCACGGGTCCAACAGCGGAGACGGCGGCGCTGACCCCTCCGACGGTGGCGGCTGCTGAGACGCAGGCGATGGACGTCGTCGATGGGGCGAAGGACGAGGCCGAGGATGGGCGACCGGAGTCGTCGCCCACGACTTCAAAGACCCGCGATGGAGCTGAGGTTAGTACAGTCTAACCTTAACCACTGCAGGGAAGCCCAGGACCTGTTCTGGGAGTTCATCGGACGGGAGGATATCTCGGTGGCGCTCGTCAGCGAGCCGTACAACGTCGGCCGTCCAGGCTGGCGGTGCGACTCGTCTGGACGGGCGGCCATCGGGGTCCTTCGCGCTGGACTCTCGCTCGCGGACGTGGAGATCGGCGACGGGTACGTGGCAGCGACTATAGGCGGCGCTTTGCGCGTCTATAGCTGCTACGCGTCACCTGCTCTAACTCCGGCCGAGTTCGAACGGTTCCTAGGGAACCTCGAGGTCGGCGTTGCTTCGTACCGGGGCACTGGAGTCGACCTGATCGTCGCGGGCGACTTCAACGCCCGGTCCGCCATCTGGTGGGACACCATCACCGATTTTCGGGGTTACGGTCTCTCCACGCTGGCTGACTCGCTCGGTCTCGTGGCGGTCAACAGCGGGGGGGTACCCACTTTCTTCGGGCGGGGTCGAGGGTCGATCGTCGACGTTACGTTCGTCTCCGAGGCCGCCTTCGGGAGGCTTCGGGGGTGGACCGTGCGGACGGACGTCGAGAACATGAGTGACCACCATTACTTGTGTTTCTCGTACTGTCCCGAAAGCGCGTCTCCGTCGTCGACGGACACCGTCGGCGTCGGCCGGCGAGCGGGCCGGTCTCGTCCGGGCTGGAGAACAGCCCGGATGAACGCCGACCTGCTCGGGGCCGCGCTGGTGGCGGCCGAGTGGGCTGGGACGGCTCTGTCCCCGGAAACGTCTCTTCACGCCGACGACGCCGAGTCCGAGGCGGGGCGACTCGTTCTGCTTGTGACCGCGGCCTGCGACACGGCCCTCCCGCCGAGAAATCCCCCTCCCGGCGGGAGACGTCCGGTCTACTGGTGGAACGAGGACATCGCGGCGGCTCGGACGGAGTGCGTCAGACGGAGAAGGACGGTCACCGGACTCCGCGCTCGTGGCGACGTCAGCGTCGCCAGGACCGCGGCGGAAAGTGACTACCGGTCGGCTCGCAGAGAGCTGAAGCGCCGCATTCGTCGTTCGAAGGCGAAGTGCTGGACGGAGCTGGTCCGTAGCGTGGACGACGACCCTTGGGGCAAGCCCTACAAGGTCGTCCTCAGGAAGCTTCGCGGGCCCGCCGCGACGTCGACGATGGAACCGCGCGCAGTGCGCGATATCGCCGACGTCTTGTTCCCGAGCCGACCTCACCCGGAGGCCGGTGACGGAGAGGCGCCCGCTCGCGCCATCGGGGGACTCGCGGTCGTGCCGGAGTTCTCCTTAGCTGAGGTCTCGGCGGCCGTAGGCCGCTTTAAGTCGCGTAACAGGGCCCCCGGACCGGACGGCATACCGAGCCGGGTCTGGGGCGTCGTGCACGCGACTAGACCGACGATGCTGCTGGGCACGTACAATACGTGCCTGAGGAGCGGAATCTTTCCCGGGCGCTGGAAGCGGGCTCGCCTCTCGCTTCTCAGCAAACCGGGAAAGCCCGAGGGGATTCCGTCTTCCTATCGACCGTTGTGTCTTCTCGACGACGCGGGGAAGATCCTGGAATCGTTGCTGGTGAGCCGGATGGAAGCTCATATGTCCGGAACGGGTATCGTGCTATCCGACAGGCAGTACGGTTTCCGAAAAGGACGGTCGACCGACGACGCGTTGCGTGTCGTGCAGACGCGTCTCGTCGACGCGTGCAACGCCCGTCGGGTGGCGGTGGCCGTGAGTCTGGACATCCGGAACGCGTTCAACTCGGTGGACTGGGGGGTTATCCTCGCGGCGCTGGAGCGTATGGATTTCCCGCCATACCTCCGGCGGATCCTAGGGTCGTATCTGGGCGGCAGGGTTCTGCACCTGTGCAACGACGACCGGGGAGAGCCGATCACCATGGAGATCACCTGCGGGGTACCGCAGGGCTCCGTGCTCGGTCCTCTCCTCTGGAACGTCGCGTACGACGCCGTGTTCCGTCTTCCCCTGCCCAGGGGAACGATCACGGTCGGTTACGCGGACGACACGTTGATCGTGGCGGAGGGGGACACGGTGGAAGCGGTGCAGAACCGCGCGAACGCCGCACTCGCGACGGTAGCCGGGCACATACGTGTGCTCGGCCTACGGCTGGCCGTCGACAAGACGGAGGCCGTAGCGTTCACGAGCTGCCGCGGGTCGGCGGAACCCCGGCTACGGCTTGAAGGTCAGGCCGTACGGCTAGGAGCGTCCCTGATGTATCTGGGAGTGATCCTAGAGAACAAGGGGACGATGTTCGGTGCGCACTTGCGAGCCGCGTCGGCGAAAGCTGAGCGGGTGATGTCCGCCCTGTGTGGACTCATGCCGAACGTGGGCGGCCCCCGGGAAAGCCGTAGGCGTCTGCTGGTGAGCGTCTTGCAATCGATCCTATTGTACGGCGCTCCGACGTGGGCGCCTACGCTGGCTTACAATCCGCGGGGCGTAGAAACGTTGGCGAAGGTCCAGCGTAGGGCGGCCATCAGGAGCGCTTGTGCGTACCGCACAGTCTCCCGTGACGCCGTGCTGGTCGTCGCGCGGTTACCCCCTATCGACCTCCTAGCGGTCGAACGCGCTTCGGCGTACGACGCGAGGAGGGCGACACCGCCGGCAGCGGAAGGACGGTCTTCGGGAACTCCGGCGACGTCGGGTGACCTGAGAGCTTTGACGACGGACGAGTGGGCGGGGAGGGTAGTGAGATGGGACGCTCCCGTCGGGAGCGGACGGGACTGGACCCGGACACTCATACCCCCCGCGCTACTCGATCGGTGGGTGAGGAGATCGCACGGTGAGATGACGTTTCATCTCTCTCTCCCAGCTGTTAACGGGGCACGGTTGTTTCAACCGGTTTTTACACCGGATCGGCCGTGCTCCGGAGAGCGGGTGTTCCCACTGCGGACCACCCGACTCTTACAGCGAGGAGGATGACGACGCGTTTCACACGCTCGTTCGCTGCGAGGCGTTCGAGTGGGCCAGGAACGACCTTATACGCGTTATAGGTCGTTTCCGGCCGCGTGATCTCGTCGCCCAAATGCTGGAGTCCCCGGCGAAATGGGAAGCGGTTGCTCACTTCGCTTCGACCGTGATGGGTCTGAAGGAGGAAGCGGAGCGGGAGAGGCAGTCCCTGCAGGGGATTGCTCCATCGCGCGGTTGGAGGAGAAGAAGGGCGGCCGCTGGTCGCCCTCTTGATTTATAAATTGTGAGGGGAGGAGCAGTTAGCATTCGCTTTATTGCTCCTCCCTGTTTAAAATTTGTATTATTTTTTGTGAGGGGTGGCTTGGCCGGGGATTGTCCGGTCATCCACCCCAACGGATAATTGTTATTTGTTTTTTAAATAAACGATGGCGACCCACTGCCCCAAGCATTGCTGTACAGGCATTCAGGGCAGTGGGTGTATTGCCGATATAAAAAAAAAAAAAAAAAAAGGTTAAGGACGGTCGTGCAATCGATCCTATTGTACGGCGCTCCGACGTGGGCGCCTACGCTGGCTTATAACCCCGCGGGCGTAGAAACGTTGGCGAAGGTCCAGCGTAGGGCGGCCATCAGGAGCGCCTGTGCGTACCGCACAGTCTCCCATGACGCCGTGCTGGTCGTCGCGCGGTTACCCCCTATCGACCTCCTAGCGGTCGAACGCGCTTCGGCGTACGACGCGAGGAGGGCGACACCGCCGGCAGCGGAAGGACGGCCTTCGGGAACTCCGGCGACGTCGGGTGACCTGAGAGCCTTGACGACGGACGAGTGGGCGGGGAGGGTAGTGAGATGGGACGCTCCCGTCGGGAGCGGACGGGACTGGACCCGGACACTCATACCCCCCACGCTACTCGATCGGTGGGTGAGGAGATCGCACGGTGAGATGACGTTTCATCTCTCCCAGCTGTTAACGGGGCACGGTTGTTTCAACCGGTTTTTACACCGGATCGGCCGTGCTCCGGAGAGCGGGTGTTCCCACTGCGGACCACCCGACTCTTACAGCGAGGAGGATGACGACGCGTTTCACACGCTCGTTCGCTGCGAGGCGTTCGAGTGGGCCAGGAACGACCTTATACGCGTTATAGGTCGTTTCCGGCCGCGTGATCTCGTCGCCCAAATGCTGGAGTCCCCGGCGAAATGGGAAGCGGTTGCTCACTTCGCTTCGACCGTGATGGGTCTGAAGGAGGAAGCGGAGCGTGAGAGGCAGTCCCTGCAGGGGATTGCTCCATCGCGCGGTTGGAGGAGAAGGAGGGTGGCTGCTAGTCGCCCAATTGATATATAAATTGTGAGGGGAGGAGCAGTTAGCATTCGCTTTATTGCTCCTCCCTGTTTAAAATTTGTATTATTTTTTGTGAGGGGTGGCTTGGCCGGGGATTGTCCGGTCATCCACCCCAACGGATAATTGTTATTTGTTTTTTAAATAAACGATGGCGACCCACTGCCCCAAGCATTGCTGTACAGGCATTCAGGGCAGTGGGTGTATTGCCGATATAAAAAAAAAAAAAAAAAAGGTTAAGGACGGTCGTGCAATCGATCCTATTGTACGGCGCTCCGACGTGGGCGCCTACGCTGGCTTATAACCCGCGGGGCGTAGAAACGTTGGCGAAGGTCCAGCGTAGGGCGGCCATCAGGAGCGCCTGTGCGTACCGCACAGTCTCCCATGACGCCGTGCTGGTCGTCGCGCGGTTACCCCCTATCGACCTCCTAGCGGTCGAACGCGCTTCGGCGTACGACGCGAGGAGGGCGACACCGCCGGCAGCGGAAGGACGGCCTTCGGGAACTCCGGCGACGTCGGGTGACCTGAGAGCCTTGACGACGGACGAGTGGGCGGGGAGGGTAGTGAGATGGGACCTCCCGTCGGGAGCGGACGGGACTGGACCCGGACACTCATACCCCCCACGCTACTCGATCGGTGGGTGAGGAGATCGCACGGTGAGATGACGTTTCATCTCTCCCAGCTGTTAACGGGGCACGGTTGTTTCAACCGGTTTTTACACCGGATCGCCGTGCTCCGGAGAGCGGGTGTTCCCACTGCGGACCACCCGACTCTTACAGCGAGGAGGATGACGACGCGTTTCACACGCTCGTTCGCTGCGAGGCGTTCGAGTGGGCCAGGAACGACCTTATACGCGTTATAGGTCGTTTCCGGCCGCGTGATCTCGTCGCCCAAATGCTGGAGTCCCCGGCGAAATGGGAAGCGGTTGCTCACTTCGCTTCGACCGTGATGGGTCTGAAGGAGGAAGCGGAGCGTGAGAGGCAGTCCCTGCAGGGGATTGCTCCATCGCGCGGTTGGAGGAGAAGGAGGGTGGCTGCTAGTCGCCCAATTGATATATAAGCTGTGAGGGGAGGAGCGGTAAGCATTCGCTTTATTGTTCCTCCCTGTTTAATTTGTATTACGTTTTGTGAGGGGTGGTTTGGCCGGGGATTGTCCGGTCATCCACCCCAACGGAAAGTTGTTTTTATTCATTTTGTTTTAAATAAACGATGGCGACCCACTGCCCCAAGCACTGCTGCACAGGCATTCAGGGCAGTGGGTGTATTGCCGATATATAAAAAAAAAAAAAAAAAAAAAAAAAAAAAAAAGGACGGTCGTCGGACTTGGCGGACTCCCATTCTCTTCACTATCGTGGGAACAACATAGAGACTACAAACAGCAAACCGGATAGAGAAACTGGAGAAACGGAAGGAGAATTGGACTCGGCAAATCGGATTATGAAGGACACGATGATGGAAACAGGGACGCCGGTCGCAGCAGTGGCTGTAACTGGCACCCCGGGAGGTCACCTTAGGGAGAATCCGTTTTGCAGCTATTCCCCAACGGTGGCCTCGATGTGCTCCTTGGAGGCGAGGGAGGAGAACTCCTTCACCCGCGTCAAGGAGCACATCCGGGCCGCTTCCGCGATCGCTGCCGAGAAAGGTGGAAAGGGTGTCTATAAGGGCATCCAGGAGCCATCCGCAGCGTTGAGTGGGAGCTCGCAGTCCTTCGGGACTGCAAGGCCCGCATAAGGGCTGCCAGGGCCGAGGCGGTGGAGTCGGAAAGGGACGACTCGATTGTCGCCCCGGAACGACTCCCCGCCAAAAGGCCACGGACAGAGGCTACCCCTGAAAAGGTAGCCTCCTCTCTTTCTCCAGTCGCTGGGGATACCACAGTGCAAGGCTCTCTGAGCCTGGTACTGGAGGCCCTCAGCAAGGTCCAATCGGACCTGCTGGAGCAAGGGAAAGCTATCGCGGAGCTTACAGCTGAAAACCGTGAGCTCCGGGGTATTCTGTCCCAGCCGCTGCAGCGATCGGAGCAGCAGCAGCCGCGCCAGCAGCGTCATCAGCACCAGCGTGGCGAGGTGCAGCTGAAGCACCCGCAGAAGCAGCAGCGGAAGCAGCGCCAACAGCAACAGCAGCAGCGGAAGCAACCGCCGCCGCAACCGCCCACTGCGAAGTCTGCGCTCCCGGCAGATACGAGGAAGAAGGAGGAGGCCGCTGTCCCGTCTCCACCTGCGCCCGCTGCGGACCCAAATCCGCTCTAATAGTTTGAGGTCGTGAGGAGGGGACGAAAGCTAGCGGTGTGCACTAGTGGTCCGAAGCTGGTGGCGAAGGGGAAACCTTCGCCAATTGAGGCAAAGGCGGCCCTCATACGGAGGCGTGTCCCCCAAATATCGGCGGTCGTTATAGACCGACCGACCGGTGAGGGGGTTACATTGACCTCCGTAATGAAGAGGGTCGCCAGCAGGGTCAATCTCGACGCCATCAGCGTCAAGATTCGGATCACAAGGACGACGAGGACGGGTGGTATCCTCCTCGAAGTTGTCGACGCTGCGGGGGCCGACATCCTGGCGGACAACGTCAGGGCCGTCGTGGGTGTAGACGCTCGGGTCAACCGACCCGATCGTCGTACCCCGGTCCTGCTTCTCGAAGTACCGGAATGGTGCGAAGAGGCGGACGACGAAAGCGGCTTGACCCACACCGGCCTTGTTCGGAGGGACTTCGCAAAGGACAGCTCTCCAGCCGTCTTCTTGCGGAGAAACCCGGGCGGGCGAGGCGGAATGGTCACCCGGTTCGACACAACGTACTCGGCAGCTTTCAAGCTCGCCGAGGCACGTTGTGTCATAGTCGGGTGGACCAGGTGCCGGGTCAGGTTGCTGGAGAAACGCCAGCAAACCTGTTTCCGGTGCCGGAAGCAGGGCCACATGGCGGCGGCCGGTAAGGCGGCGGCGGCGACGAAGGTCATCATTCCGGCACAAGAGGGGTCTTGCCCGGCCTCTCCAAAGGAAGATGAGACGATGGACGTGGCGGAAGACGGACGCCGGCCAGATCTTTCACCCACCTAATCAGTGAAAAAATGTGAGGGGAGGAGCGGTAGACATTAATTTGCCGCTCTTCCCTTGATATTTAAAAGAAAAATTTGTATTAATTTTTGTAAGGGGTGGTGTGGCCGGGTATTGTCCGGGGAAATCAATGGTTTCCCTTAGGACAAATCTAGGCGAACGCGGCGATAAGGTCGCCCGGCTCGACCTACCGTACGCGGCGGCTGCGAAGTCACGATGGCCG
This sequence comes from Schlechtendalia chinensis, assembly GCA_019022885.1. NCBI lineage: Eukaryota > Metazoa > Arthropoda > Insecta > Hemiptera > Aphididae > Schlechtendalia > Schlechtendalia chinensis. Next base: position 1,170,604 of record JAFHKX010000014.1, read on the forward strand.
CGTCAGGCTGCTCGAGAGGAGGCAGCCGACGTGCTACCGATGCCTGCGCACTAGACACCTTGCCGCCGGATGCAAAGGACCGGATGCACCCAAGCGCTGCTTCCGGTGCAAGGAGGAAGGCCACCTGGCAAAGGACTGTGGCAGCGGGAAGGAGAAGACGGTGGTCAAGAACCGCGCCGAGGTGAAGGCGGAGGGACAGCCGGAGTTGCCAGCCCACTCGACACCGGTAATCGATGGAGTTTAGGTTAGTACAATATAACCTAAGCCATTGTAGCGACGCCCAGGACCTGTTCTGGGAGTTCGTCGGGAGCGAGGGTATCTCGGTAGCGCTCGTCAGCGAGCCGTATAACGTCGACCGTCCAGGCTGGCGATGCGACTCGTCTGGGCGAGCTGCTATCGGGGTCCTTCGTGACGGGCTCTCGCTCGCGGACGTAGAGATCGGCGACGGGTACGTGACAGCGAATGTGGGCGGCGTTTTGCTCGTCTACAGTTGTTACGCGTCTCCCGCTCTCGCTCCGGCCGAGTTCGAGCGGTTCCTGGGGAACCTCGAGGTAGGTGTGGCCTCATACTGCGGCACGGGAGTCGACCTGATCGTCGCGGGAGACTTCAATGCCCGGTCTGCGGTCTGGTGGGACCACCTCACCGACCGTCGAAGTCATAGCCTCTGCACACTGGCGGACTCGCTTAGCCTCATCGCGAACAACAGCGTGGGGGTCCCCACTTCCTTTGGGCGGGGTCGGGGGTCTGTCGTCGACGTTACGTTCGCCTCCGAATCCGCCTTCGGGAGGCTTTGGGGGTGGACCGTGCGGACGGACGTCGAGAACATGAGTGACCACCATCACTTGTGTTACTCGTACTGTGCCGAAAGCGCGTCCTCGCCTATGTCGGGCAATGCCACAAGGGGCCGTCGGGCGGGCCGGACAAGTTCGGGATGGAGAACATCTCGGATGGACGCCGACCTGCTCGCGGCCACGGTGGTAGTGGCTGAGTGGGCCCGGACGGCCCTGCCCCCGGAAACGTCAGCTCAGGCCGACGACGCCGAGTTCGAGGCGGGGCGACTCGTTCGACTGACGACCGCGGCCTTGCAACATGGCCCTCCCATCAAGAAATCCCCCTCTTGGTAGGAGACGTCCGGCCTATTGGTGGAACGAAGACATCGCCGCGGCTCGGACGGAATGCGTCAGGCGGAGGAGGACGGTCACCGGACTCCACGTTTGTGGCGACGTCAGCGTCGCCAGGACCGCGGCGGAAAGTGACTACCGGTCGGCTCGCAGAGAGCTGAAGCGTTGCATTTGTCGTTCGAAGGCGATGTATTGGACGGAACTGGTCTCGGAACTAACGGAACTAACCGTCGGGGGACTCGCGGTCGTGCCGGAGTTCTCCTTAGCGTAGCGTTTACGAGCCGTCGCGGGACGGCGGAACCCCGGTTACGGCTTGAGGGTCAGGCCGTACGACTAGGAGCGTCCCTGAAGTATCTGGGAGTGATCCTAGAAAACAAAGGGACGATGTACCTTGCGCGCCGCGTCGGCGAAAGCTGAGCGAGTGATGTCTGCCCTGTGCGGACTGATGCCGAACGTGGACGGCCCCTGGGAAGGCCGTAGGCGTCTGCTGGTGAGCGTCGTGCAATCAATCCTATTGTACGGCGCTCCGACGCAGGCGCCTACGCTGGCTTATAACCCGCGGGGCGTAGAAACTTTGGCGAAGGTCCAGCGTAGGGCGGCCATCAGAAACGCCTGTGCGTACCGCACAGTCTCCCGTGACGCCGTGCTGGTCGTCGCGCGGTTACCCCCTATCGACCTCCTAGCGGTCGAACGCGCTTCGGCGTACGGCGTGAGGAGAGCGACACCGCCGGCAGCGGAAGGACGGCCTTCGGGAACTCCGGCTACGTCGGGCGACCCGAGAGCCTAGACGACGGACGTGTGGGCGGGGAGGGTAGTGAGATGGGAGCGGACGGGACTGGACCCGGACACTCATAACCCCCGCGCTACTCGATCGGGGGGTGAGGAGATCGCACAGTGAGATGACGTTTCATCTCTCCCAGCTGTTAACGGGGCACGGTTGTTTCAACCGGTCTTTTACACCGGATCGGCCGTGCTCCGGAGAGCGGATGTTCCCACTGCGGACCACCCGACTCTTACAGCGAGGAGGATGACGACGCGTTTCACACGCTCGTTCGCTGCGAGGCGTTCGAGTGGGCCAGAAACGACCTTATACGCGTTATAGGTCGTTTTCGGCCGCGTGATCTCGTCGCCCAAATGCTGGAGTCCCCGGCGAAATGGGAAGCGGTTGCTCACTTCGCTTCGACCGTGTTGGGTCTGAAGGAGGAAGCGGAGCGGGAGAGGCAGTCCCTGCAGGGGCATGCTCCATCGCGCAGTTTGAGGAGAAGAAGGGCGGCAGCTGGTCGCCCTCTTGATATTTAAACTGTGAGGGGAGGAGCAGTAAGCATCCGCTCTATTGCTCCTCCCCGCCAAAACATGTACTGCTTTTTTTTTGTGAGGGGTGGTGTGGCCGGGTATTGTCCGGTCACCCACCCCAGTGGAAAATTGTTGTTTGATTAAATAAACGATGGCGACCCACTTCCCTAATTACTGCTTGACAGGTCTTGGTTGGCCTTAACAGGGCAGTGGGTGTAAACGCCGATTTTAAAAAAAAAAAAAAAGGTTGGTTAGGCTGGATGTTCGCAACGCTTTCAATTCCGCACCGTGGCCGGCGATCCTCGAGGCTGCGCGGGCCAAGCAGATGCCGCTCGGTTTGCTACGCATGATCATATCATACTTATCTGATAGGAGCATAGTAGTGACTGCGGCTGGCGGCCAATACATCAGGAGCATGAGTTGCGGAGTTCCACAGGGGTCAGTCCTCGGCCCTGACTTATGGAACCTGCTATACGATGTCCTTCTACGAACGGAGATGCCCAACGGTGTAAAACTCATCGCATACGCGGACGGCGTCGCCATCGTTTCCGTGGCCCCCGTACCGGCACTTTTAAACGAGAGCCTTAGCGAGGCAATGGCCATCGTGGGACGTTGGATGGCGGCTCACGGACTGGAGTTGGCGGTGGAGAAATCGGAGACGATACTGACAAAGTGACGCGTTTACAACCAAATGGCGGTGATGTACGACGGCGTCACGATTGCGTCACAAGCGAGCCTAAGGTATCTTGGGGTTACGGTGGATGCAAAAATGGGTTTTGTGCAGCACGCCATGATATCCGCGACTAGAGCGATGGAGTCGTGTCAGCAACTCGCTCGTATTATGCCTAATGTCGGAGGGCCGCGTCAGAGGTCGAGGCGACTGTTTTGCTTCGGTGGCGACGTCACGGCTACTGTACGCTGCCCCGATGGCGGGAGAATGACTGGCGAGCGGCATGCAAAAAATGGCGTCGGCGCACAGGCGGTCTATGATTAAAGTGGCCTCCTGCTACCGCACGGTGTCCTACGCGGCAGCCGCGGTCGTGTCGGGCTTCGCGCCCATACATCTGCTAGCGGAGGAGCGCGCGGCCATATGTGAAGGCACAAGCAGAGAGTGGGCTAGGGCGCAAGTGCTGGCGAGATGGCAGAATGAATGGGACGTCGACGGAAACGGCAGGTGGACGTACAGGCTAATCCCAGAAGTGAAGACGTGGTGCGCGCGGCGACACGGCGAGGTGTCGTTCCACGTGACGCAGGTGCTCACCGGGCATGGGTGCTTCGGGGCTTACCTCCGGAGATTCAATCTCCAGGAGTCCGAGGCATGTGCCCAGTGTGGCCACGCCACTGACAATGCGAAGCACGCATTCTATGAATGCGATGCATTGGCTAACTGGAGGCGCCAAGTCTGTATAGAAATGGGCATGGATCGCCTGACGCCGGAGAACACCGTCGCGGCAATGCTAGCCAGCCCATCGAACTGGACCGTCATCGCAGCATTGATGAGAAGAGTGATGAAGACAAGAGAGACGGAGGAAAGGAGGAGACAAACGGTGACGGAAAGAGCGAGGGACTAAGGGGGCGGGCGAGGATCGGCCCCGATGGCGCAGACGCACAACGGGAATGACTCGCAAAGGAAGCGGACAGAAAAAATTTCACCTAATTATTTATGTATATAGCAAAAATGTTTGTATTCCAGTGCAAGTGTAATTTTATTGTAGATTTTTCTCCTTAAATAATTGTATTTAATTTTAATTGTAGATGTTTTGTTCAAATAAACGATGGCAACACGTGCTACCTCCCTGTGTAATTCCAGATGGAAAGGTCCGGGGAGGTAGTAAGTGAGTATTGCCGATTTACCAAAAAAAAAAAAAAAAAGGTTCTTGATGGCACCTGTTGTCTTGAGACTTTGCCCCGCATCCATTAGTCACGCAAGCGGGTAGCTCTCGTTCCCAATCATAATCTTTCTTCGTCATAACGCCTTTAGACGGGAACTTTCCCAGGCCGTCTTTGAACTTGGAGTCGTAAATATTACAATTATTTCCGGACCAGTATTGTGGACAGAAACACGCATAGTCCTTGAGTTTATTTTGACACGTACCGTCGTGTTCGCACGGATTGCTCTCGCATTCGTTGTAGCTATCGACTTCACAATGAATGTCAGCCGTGCCCGGCGGAAATTCGCACTGATATCCACTGAGCTCTAACAAATGGCACGTGCCGTCACCCTGGCAGGGGCTGGAGTCACAATCAACGCCGAAGAACTCGCAATTTCTACCGGAAAACTCTTTCGGACACACGCACGTGTGGCCTCCTTCCACCTGTGAGCACACGCCACCGTTCTGACACGGGCTGCTCTCACAGAAGTTCACCTTGGTTTCGCAATGTCTGCCCATGTAACCGGCGCGACAGTTGCAGTGGAAATTGTTAACCAACTGTACACAGTCCAACGTGCCGTACGGGTCGCAAGGTTTCGACAAACACTCGTTTATGTCACCCTCACACCTGTGACCGACAAAACCCGCTGGGCAATAGCAGTCGAAAACCTCGACCCGATCGATACAAATGCCGTTGTTGTGACAAGCGTCCGATGTGCAGTCGTCAATGTTGATGTCGCAAATGATGCCCAACGTTCCCGGTGGGCACGAACAACTGAAGCTGTTGACCAAGTCGCGGCAAGTGCCGCCGTTCTGACACGGGTTTGGATGGCAGTCGTCGACATTCAGTTCGCAGTTTTGTCCCTGAAAGCTGCGTGGACACTGGCACGAGTATCCCGCGACTAAATCTCTACACGTGGCCCCGTTCTGGCAGGGCGCCGAATCGCATACGTTGATCTCTTTCGTACAGTAACAACCGGAATAACCGTCCGCACAATAACCTAACCATTAAGGCTTTGGTGGCGCTAGCAGGCTACCTCCGACATGCCAACCCCAACCAATTAAGGTAAGGGTCGGCTCTAGTACCCCCGGCCCATCTAGTTAAAGGCAGACCGGAGAGTGTGGTTACTCTTTGTCAAGTCATTCTCAGTTTAGTCCTTTCCAACATGGGAGGCCCTGCTGGTAGAATACACCACCGATGGTATAGCACTAAACTTCATTGAACGACCGCTCAAGCCCCCTCACCACGTCAAGGTGAGTTCCAAGAGGGGGAACCTAACCTAACCTTTTTTTTTTTTTTTTCCATAGAAAACCGCAATACACCCACTGCCCTGAATACCTGTTCAGTAGTGCTTGGGGCAGTGGGTCGCCATCGTTTATTTAAACAAAATATAACAATATTACCCTGGGGTGGGTGACCGGGACAATCCCCGGCCACACCACCCCTTACAAAAGTAAATACATTTTTTGTATTTTTTGACGGCGGTGCCCGTCGTCGGCGGGTACGCGCTTTCGGGACAGTACGAGAAACACAAGTGATGGTGGTCACTCATGTTCTCGATGTCCGTCCGCACGGTCCAGCCCCGAAGCTTCCCGAAGGCGGCCTCGGAGACGAACGTAACGTCGACGATCGACCCTCGACGCCGCCCGAAGAAAGTGGGTACCCCCCCGCTATTGACCGCGACGAGTCCGAGCGAGTCGGCCAGCGTGGAGAGGCCGTAGCCCCGAAAGTTGGTGATGCTGTCCCACCAGACGGCGGACCGGGCGTTGAAGTCGCCCGCGACGATCAGGTCGAATCCCGTGCCCCGGTACGAGGCAACACCGACCTCGAGGTTCTCCAGGAACCGTTCGAACTCGGCAGGAGTGAGAGCGGGTGACGCGTAGCAGCTATAGACGCGCAGAGCGCCGCCTATAGTCGCTGCCACGTACCCGTCGCCGATTTCTACGTCCACGAGCGAGAGTCCAGCGCGAAGGACCCCGATGGCCGCCCGTCCCGACGAGACGCACCGCCAGCCTGGATGGCCGACGTTTGTACGGCTAGCTGACGAGCGCCACCGAGATATCCTCCCGTCCGGTGAACTCCCCAGAACAGGTCCTGGGCTTCCCTGCAGTGGTTAAGGTTAGACTGTACTAACCTCAGCTCCATCGCGGGTTTTCGAAGTCGTGGGCGACGACTCCTGTCGCCCATCCCCGGTCTCGTCCTTCGCCGCTTCGACGACGTCTATCGCCTCCGTCTCAGCAGCCGCCGCCATCTGAGGGGTCGGCGCCGCCACCTCCGCTGTCGGGCCCGCGACTTTCGCCGCCGCCGCCTTGCAGGCCGCCGCAATGTGACCCTGCTCCCGGCACCGGAAGCAGGTCGGCTGACGCTTCTCAAGGAGCCTGACATGGCACCTGGTCCACCCGACGACGACACAACGGGCCTCGGAGAGTTTGAGAGCCGCCGGGTACGTTGTATCGAGCCGGGCGACCATGTCGCCTCGTCCTCCCGGGTTCCTACGCAGAAAGACGGCCGGGGAACCGTCTTTAGCGTAGTTCGCTCGGACGAGGCCGGCGCGCGTCAAGCCGCCTTCCACGTCAGCCTCCTCACACCAGTCTGGCACGTCGAGTAGCAGGACCGGGGTACGGCGCTCGGGTCTATTAACCCGAGCGTCAACTCTCACGACTGCCTTGACGTTTTCCGCCATATTTGTCGGCCTCGGCGGCGTCGTCCACCTCCAACAGGATTCCACCGGTATTCGTCCGTCTTGTTGTTCGGATCTTGACGCCGATGGCGTCAAGGTCCAGCTTTCGGGCAACCCTCTTCATGACGGAGGTTAGAGTGACCCCCTCCCCGGTCGGCCGGTCAATGACTACAGCCGAGGTTCGGGGGATCCGCCTCCGAACGAGGGCCGCTGTTATTTCCGTTGGCGAAGGTTTAAACTTCGCCACCGGCGTCGGAACGCTGGGGCGCTCCACCGGCCGCTTTCGTCCCCGCTTTACGACCTCGACCCATGAGGTCTGGCTGGGGACTGGGCCGGGTGCAGCCGAAGGCGGACAAGCGACCTTCTTCTTCCTTTGGTGGGGCTGCTACATTGTCGCCTGCGTCGGTGGAGGCGGCGGCGGCGGCGGCATCCGCTGCTGCTGCTTCTGTTGTTGCTGCTGCTGCTGTTGCTGCTGCCTATTCTGCTGCTGCTGACGCTGTTGCTGCTGTTGCTGCATGCTGCTTCTGCTGGTGCAGCTGGGGTTGTTGCCCACGATGGCTCCGCGATGGCTTTCCCTTGCTCCAGCAGGTCCGTCTGGACCTTGCTGAGGGCTGCTAGTACAAGGATAAGTGCGCCTTGTACCGCGTCACCCTCGGCGGCTTGGCCGTGGGGGGAGGCCATCTTTTCGGGGGTAACCTCCTTCCTAGGCCGTTTGGCGGGGTGCCTTTCCGGGGCGACCGTAGGCTCGTCCCTTTGTGGCTCCACCGCCTCGACCCTGGCAACCCTTATGCGGGCCTTGCAGTCCCGGAGGACTGCTAGCTCCCGCTCGACGCTGCGAATGGCCTCTTGGATGCCCTTGTGGACACCCATTCCGGCTCTCTTCGCGACGATAGCGGAAGCGGCCCGAATGTGCTCCGTAATGCGAGAGAGGGAGTTCTCCTCCCTCGTCTCTAAAGAGCCCATCGAAGCCACCGTTGGGAAAACTTTGAAATAGCTTTCTCCCTAAGGTGGCTTCCCGGGTTGCCAGTTACAGCCGCTGCTGCACCTGACATTCCTGCATCCGTGTTCGAATCCTTAATACTCTGTTTGTCCATGTCCGTATTTCCGTCATTGTTCCCAGATATCTCCTCCAGTTTGCCGTTTTTGTTGTTTTTGTCTTCCATCTTGTTCCCACGAGAATCTAGGGAAATGGTCGTCCGCCGCGTCAGAGCCCCGAATAACGCGGTAAGGCTGGATACTGTGTGGTGCGCCAAAGCCACACAGGGTCCTCGCAGACACGTAACTATCCCCGTGCCAAGTGACCCCCTTGACGAGTTGGGGATTAGGAGAGCCGGTTTTTCGTCAGCGATAGGCATGCTCAGGCCTCCTGGCCCCAGTCAACCAAGCCCAGAGCCAGGTTTGTGCAAGCCAGGAGTGTAAACACCCCTGGTGGAACTCTTAGTCGGGTCGTTCTCGGTTTAGTCCTGTCCAACATGGGAGGCCCTGCTGGTAGAATACACTACCGTTGGCGTAGCACTAAACCTCATTGAACGACCGCTTAAGCCCCCTCACCTCGACAAGGGGTCCTTCGCCCTGGACTCTCGCTCGTGAACGTGGAAATCGGCGACGGGTACGTGGCAGCGACTATAGGCGGCACTCTGCGCGTCTATAGCTGCTACGCGTCACCCGCTCTCACTCCTGCCGAGTTCGAACGGTTCCTGGGGAACCCCGAGGTCGGTGTTGTCTCGTACCGGGGCACGGGAGTCGACCTGATCGTCGCGGGCGACTTATACGCCCGGTCCGCCGTCTGGTGAGACAGCATCACCAACTTTCGGGGCTACGGCCTCTCCACGCTGGCCGACTCGCTCGACTCGTCGCGGTCAATAGCGGGGGGGTACCCACTTTCTTCGGGCGGGGTCGAGAGTCGAGTCGTTCGCCTCCGAGGCCGCCTTCGGGAACTTCGTACTGTCCCGAAAGCGCGTCCCCGTCGACGACGGGCACCGCCGGCGTCGGTCGACGAGCGGGCCGGTCTCGTCCGGGCTGGAGAACAGCCCGGATGAACGCCGACCTGCTCGGGGCCGCGCTGGTGGCGGGCCGAGTGGGCTGGGACAGCTCTGTCCCCGGAACGTCTCTTCGTGCCGACGACGCCGAGTCCGAGGCGGGGCGACTCGTTCTGCTAGTGACCGCGGCCTGTGACACAGCCCTCCCGCCGAGAAATCCCCCTCCCGGCGGGAGACGTCCGTCTACTGGTGGAACGAGGACATCGCGGCGGCTCGGACGGAGTGCGTCAGACGGAGAAGGACGGTCACCGGACTCCGCGCTCGTGGCGACGTCAGCGTCGCCAGGACCGCGGCGGAAAGTGACTACCGGTCGGCTCGCAGAGAGCTGAAGCGCCGCATTCGTCGTTCGAAGGCGAAGTGCTGGACGGAGCTGGTCCGTAGCGTGGACGACGACCCTTGGGGCAAGCCCTACAAGGTCTCCTCAGGAAGCTTCGCGGGCCCGCCGCGACGTCGACGATGGAACCGCGCGCAGTGCGCGATATCGCCGACGTCTTGTTCCCGAGCCGACCTCACCCGGAGGCCGGTGACGGAGAGGCGCCCGCTCGCGCCGTCGGGGGACTCGCGGTCGTGCCGGAGTTCTCCTTAGCTGAGGTCTCGGCGCCGTAGGCCGCTTTAAGTCGCGTAACAGGGCCCCCGGACCGGACGGCATACCGAGCCGGGTCTGGGGCGTCGTGCACGCGACTAGACCGACGATGCTGCTGGGCACGTACAATACGTGCCTGAGGAGCGGAATCTTTCCCGGGCGCTGGAAGCGGGCTCGCCTCTCGCTTCTCAGCAAACCGGGGAAAGCCCGAGGGGATTCCGTCTTCCTATCGACCGTTGTGTCTTCTCGACGACGCGGGGAAGATCCTGGAATCGTTGCTGGTGAGCCGGATGGAAGCTCATATGTCCGGAACGGGTATCGTGCTGTCCGACAGGCAGTACGGTTTTCGGAAAGGACGGTCGACCGACGACGCGTTGCGCGTCGTACAGACGCGTCTCGTCGACGCGTTCAACGCCCGTCGGGTGGCGGTGGCCGTGAGTCTGGACATCCGGAACGCGTTCAACTCGGTGGACTGGGGGGTTATCCTCGCAGTGCAGGAGCGTATGGATTTCCCGCCATACCTCCGCGGATCCTAGGGTCGTATCTGGGCGGCAGGGTTCTGCACCTGTGCGACGACGACCAGGGAGAGCCGATCACCATGGAGATCACCTGCGGGGTACCGCAGGGCTCCGTGCTCGGTCCTCTCCTCTGGAACGTCGCGTACGACGTCGTGTTCCGTCTTCCCTGCCCAGGGGAACGATCACGGTCGGTTACGCGGACGACACGTTGATCATGGCGGAGGGGGACACGGTGGAAGCGGTGCAGAACCGCACGAAACGCCGCACTCGCGACGGTGGCCGAGCACATACGTGTACTCGGCCTACGGCTGGCCGTCGACAAGACGGAGGCCGTAGCGTTTACGAGCCGTCGCGGGACGACGGAACTCCGGTTACGGCTTGAGGGTCAGGCCGTACGACTAGGAGCGTCCCTGAATTACCTGGGAGTGATCCTAGAGAACAAGGGGACGATGTTCGGTGCGCACTTTCACAAAAGCTGAGCGGGTGACGTCCGCCTTGTGCTTACTCATGCCGAACGTGGCCGGCCCCCGGGAAAGCCGTAGGCGTCTGCTGGTGAGCGTCGTGCAATCGATCCTATTGTACGGCGCTCCGACGTGGGCGCCTACGCTGGCTTATAACCCGCGGGGCGTAGAAACGTTGGCGAAGGTCCAGCGTAGGGCGGCCATCAGGAGCGCCTGTGCGTACCGCACAGTCTCCCGTGACGCCGTGCTGGTCGTCGCGCGGTTCCCCCTATCGACCTCCTAGCGGTCGAACGCGCTTCTGCGTATGACGCGAGGAGGGCGACACCGCCGGCAGCGGAAGGATGGCCTTCGGGAACTCCGGCGACGTCGTGGACCTGAGAGCCTTGTCGACGGACGAGTGGGCGGGGAGGGTAGTGAGATGGGACGCTCCCGTCGGGAGCGGACGGGACTGGACCCGGACACTCATGCTCCCCGCGCTACTCGATTGGTGGGTGAGGAGATCGCACGGTGAGATGACGTTTCATCTCTCCCAACTGTTAACGGGGCACGGTTGTTTCAACCGGTTTTTACACCGGATCGGCCGTGCTCCTTACAGCGAGGAGGATGACGACGCGTTTCACACGCTCGTTCGCTGTGAGGCGTTCGAATGGGCCAGGAACGACCTTATATGCGTTATAGGTCGTTTTCGGCCGCGTGATCTCGTCGCCCAAATGCTGGAGTCCCCGGCGAAATGGGGAAGCGGTTGCTCACTTCGCTTCGACCGTGATGGGTCTGAAGGAGGAAGCGGGGCGGGAGAGGCAGTCCCTGCAGGGGACAGCTTCATCGCGCAGTTGGAGGAGAAGAAGTGCGGCAGCTGGTCGCCCTCTCGATTTATAAGTTGTGAGGGGAGGAACAGTTAACATTCGCTTTATTTGCTCCTCCCTGTTTTTAATTTGTATTACGCTTTGTGAGGGTGGCTTGGCCGGGGATTTTCCGGTCAACCACCCCAACGGAAAATTGTATTTATTTTTTTTGTTAAAATAAATGATGGCGACCCACTGCCCCAAAGCACTGCTGCACAGGCATTCAGGGCAGTGGGTGTATTGCCGATTAAAAAAAAAAAAAAAAAAAAAAAAAAAGGTTGGTGAGCCGGTTAGGGTAGCCATCCGCGGCACCGAGCGGGAGCTCACAGTCCTCAAGGGCCGAGGCGGTGGGGCCGCAGAAGCACGACGTAACTGCCGTCCCTGAAAGGCTCCCCGCAAAAAGGCTAAGGACGGAGGTCACCCTGGAGAAGGGAGATCCCCTCCCTGTTCCAGCCGCTGAGGGAAACGCGGTACAAGGCGCTCTTACCTTGTACTAGCGGCCCTCAGCAAGGTCCAAACGGACCTACTGGAACAGGGGAAGATGATAGCGGCGCTCGCAGCAGAGAATCGCCAGCTCCGGGGGCAGCCTGACGGGTTGTTACACCAGCAGCAGCAACAAAAACAACAGAAGCAGCACAGCACCGCAGCAGCAACAGCAGCTGAAAAACAACAACAGCAGCAGCCGCAGCAACATCAGGAGCAGCAGAAGCGGCAGCAGCAACAGCAGCGACATCAGCTCCAACGGCAACAGCAGTAGAAGCCACCGCCGCCTCCATCGCAGAAGACGCAACAGCTTCCGAAGGGAGAGCACGGAAGGAGGAGGCTGCAGGTTCGCCTCAGCCCGCTTTCGTTCCCGTCCCCGCCAGACTCCATGGGTGGAGGTCGTAAAACGGGGACGGAAGAAAGCGGCGGAGAGCTAACCGGGTTCGAAACCAACAGCGAAGGGAAAGCCTTCGTTGCTGGAATCGAAAGCGGCCCTCGTACGGAGGCGGGTCCCCTGAACCTCGGCGGTCATCATTGACAGGCCGACAGGGGAGGGGGTCACATTGACCTCCGTTATGAAGAGGGTCGTTCAGACCGTGAATCCTGACGCCATTGGCGTCAAGATTCGGACAACGAGGCGGACCAAAACCGGCGGAATCCTCTTGGAGGTGGAAGACGCAGCGGGGCCGACAAATTAGATCTGACATCTGGAAGAGAGCAAAGCTGGTCTTGATACACAAAGGATTAGACAGACCACTCGACGCACCTTCAAGCTATAGGCCGATCAGCCTGTTAGACGGAGCGGGGAAGCTCCTGGAGAGGCTCATCCTAAACAGATTGGAGAAACACATTAAGGTTGCACGCGCAGTCAGCAAATATCAATTCGGTTTTAGGCGCTCACGATCAACCATCGACACAATCGATGCTCTTTTGCAAATAGCCCACTCCGCAGGCATAGGAGCATGCAGCATAGCGTCTGTGTGCCGTCGTCTCACTGGATGTGAAAAAATGCGTTCAACATTGTGCCTTGGGAACTGATCGACGCAGCACTTCAGATGTCAATGGTTCCAGCCTACCTCGTTAACATCATCAGATTATACCTGACAAATCGCTGGATCGAGATTGGGCATGCCAGCGAGCAGGAAAGGCCGAAGCTGCCAGTATCTTGCGGAGTCCCTCAAGGATCCGTTCTGGGTCCTACACTATGGAATCTTTTTTACGATGGTATACTGCGACTTCCAGTTCCAATTGATGTTAAGCTCATCGCATTCGCCGACGACGTGGCTTTAGTCGCGACAGCCCGCAATGCCGACCACCTCTAGAAACTCATCAATCCAGTTTTGACAGACATCGAGGGATGGATCTCAGGGAACGGACTGACACTGGCCCCCACCAAATCAGAATGCGTCATACTGACCAAGAAGCGCTCCTACCGAAACCCGGTATTAACCATCAGTGGATGCCAGATACCAGTTTAAAAGAGCGATTCGCTATCTGGGGGTCCAGCTCGACACTAGACTGTCATTCGTCGAACACGTCACCAAAACAACATCTGGCGCCAAGAAGTTGGCTGCAGCGCTGGGCCGACTAATGCCGAACATGAGCGGCCCTGCCCAAGTAAAGAGGCGCTTGCTAATGTCGATGGTGCAGAGCAGGATTCTGTATGCATCACCGATCTGAGCTAAAGTGGCTGGAGACATAGCCAGAAATCGAGAAAGGCTTTTGCAAGCACAAAGGCCGGCTGCCATACGAGTCACCAGATGCTATAGAACCGTTTCGGCGGCTGTCGCGTGTTTTCATAGCTGGCATGCCACCAGTCCACCTACTGGCTGATGAGCGGGCGAGGCTGAACGCGAGGAAACGGGCAGCGGATCCACTCGGCCAATCAACATGGCCACCGTACTCAGGGAGGAGAGGAAAACGACCATGTTGCAATGGCAAAATATGTGGTCGAGCGCAACAAAAGAAAGATGGACTAGACGGCTTCTCCCCGATGTAGGGAGATGGCTCCACAGGCTGAACAGGATTCCAGTGACCTTTCACCTTTCCCATGCGCTCAGCGGTCATGGCTGCTTCCGGGAGTACCTCCACAAGAGGAAAAGGTCCCTAGAAGGCACGTGTGTATATTGTGCAATGCAGACAGATAATACGGAGCACACGATATTTGTGTGTGTGAACTGGAGCGAGCGCAGAAACTGGTTCAGACTCAAGCTCGGGAGGGATCTGGCGCCCGAGGATGTTGAGTCGATCCTTTGCGGACCCCTCAAAGAGGAGCTTCCCGAAGAACAAAATCATGCCAGGCGTCTGCTAGAAGAAGCCAGAAAACAACAGGCCAGGTTCATCCAAATGGTTGAGGAAATTATGGGCTCCAAAGAGGAAGACGAGAGGAAATGGCAAGCGAAGAAATAAGACGCCAAGCCGCTGTATAACAATTAGGAAAATATAACCTGTATAACTGACGCTGCATCTTTCGGGGGTAACGTCTCAATGTTCAAAGCGCGGTTATTTCCGAAGGTGCAATTTAATGTAGAAATGTTTGATTTATGATTTACTAGCTGAACTACCCGTCGTTGCCGGTTTAAGTATAAAAAATGTGTATGGTTCGACGTTAACTGGACGGCCGCAGACCAAGACAGATGATGGCCCTGTTAGTTGACCCTGTCTGGCTAAAGCCAAGATTAATTTATGACAACAATTTTATTATAAAATTTCTTTATAAACTACATTTGATGTATTTCCTGTTGGTGCCAAAATAACTAAACCTGTGGGCGTACTGACTCTGGAGCATGCCACATAAAATTTTCCATGTGTAAAACAATCTTCTCTTAAATCGATCCCTACAGTTTCCAAGGGTTTGACCTTGTGATTTATTTATTGTCATAGCAAAACATACTTTGACAGGAAACTGCATTCTCTTGAATTGGAATGGGATAATCTGATGGTATTATTGGTATGCGAGGAATAAAAACTGATTCATCTTTTGCAGATCCATCATAATTTGAGCTTCTATCAGATTTTTTTGAAGACCAGTAATACGAGACGAGTCCCATTGCACAATTTTTGGTGGTTTAAGATTTCTTAGAAGCATTATAGGAGTACCAATTTTTAATGTTAATAAATGTGATGGAAATCCAGTAGGGTTTGGAGCGAATTGAGAAATTCAACTGGATAATCAACTGCATCATCTATTTCCAGTACTGAATTTACTGATCTGTATTCTATACTTTCTGCTTGAAAAAGTCCAATAAAATTTTGTTTTATTACTCCTGCTGTATCATTTTTGATGTCAAAAATGGCCCTCTTCACCACATAACCCAGCCCATTGATATTTCTTTGAGGTTTTCGATGCCAGGATATATTTTGTATGCAAGTTTCTTTTAAAGTTTTTACAACAGTACCTAATTCTGTCGGCAAAAGTAAATTTTTTTCTTCACATTTCTGGATCTTTTTCCATCTCCTATTTTTTAAGAGTAGCTCAGAAAACTCTTCAGCAGTCCTTTCTCTTTTAAATGTACTCGCATATTTTTGTGTCAAAGAAAATTTTTTCCATTTTAGGCCACAAATATGAAGACTTGATGCATGCTGCAATTTTCATTAGCTCGAGTTCCTCTGGTATGAACTGGTAGAGTTTGTCGAAAATCTCCAGCTAGCAGTATTTTTGACTCCTCCCATCAATAAATTTGAAATTCTTTAGATCCTTCAGACAGTTGTTTAAAGCCTCAAATCCTTTCTTATGAGACATTGGATTTTCATCCCAAACTATGAGCTTGCATTTTTCAGAACATTTGCCATATTAGATTGTTTATTAATTTTGCACGTTGGAAATCTCGATGGTGTTCAATTTAATGGCAACTTTAAAGCAGAATGAGCAGTTTTTTCCTCCATGTAAAAGCGTAGCAGCAATTCCCGATGATGCTGCTACAATTGCAGCATATGAGCTTCCATATGAGCTTCTAACTTTAGCCAAAAGTAGATTGATTAAGTGGGTTTTACCAGTTCCACCAGGAGCATCTATAAATATACATTTTCCTAAATTTAATTTGATACTATTTAAAGTTTGTTTGTAAATAAACCCACTGTTCCTCAGTTAAAGAGGGTTCATTTTGCAAAACGATTTCGTGTAAAGCATTAAAATCATAGCTTGTTCTTTTAAATATTCTCTGTTGCGCCATTCACCACCACCACCACCAATAAGAGCTTTCAGTGGAACCGGTTTTGTAGTCGGCCGTTGCATTACATCGCCGACCGCTTTGCGCGTATGACGAGGAGTTGTTGGCGGTGTGGCGACGATCCGCGCGCCCACGTGTATCCTGTAACAATTCAGGGATTTTGGGCCGTTAAACCGTGAGTACCCGTTCTACTGATTGTATGTTTCGGAATCATTTACTATATATTATCACCGTGATCAGTGAAGTGCGTCAGTCGGTATTTTGGGCGTTCCAAGACCGAAATTGTCTTCGGGTGCGATGACTTACGCGTCCCGTGACCAGCGGTCAGTTGGCGACTTTGTTTCGTGTCGCCTTGTATACATACGGTAACAACTTGTTTTCGATGCTTGTTTCAGCATTTATTACGGACATATGCCCGATTGTGCATTGCTGCTTAATTATCATAATTTCACTTGTATTTTGTATGTTTTAATTGTTTATTATTGATTATATTATATCTTTTGTCCTTTTTCCATGTACGAAAGATAATTGTTTGTTAATCGTAAGAACAAATCACCCGTCCTCGTCCACATCCGTATATATTTCGTCTATCGGCTGTAACATTCTCTATTTTCTAACAGTCCACCAGATATTGTAGAGTTGGCAGACCATATTCTTTCAAGTAATTTCCACCTAGATTCAAAACAAAGTCATACAATTAATACCAAACATTTATTATAAAGTTCATTGTCTGTTAATATATTATTTTCTAGGTGTTGTCTAGAATATTGTCGCCGAATATCGTCTTGAAAAATCGTTCTTATAATTAGTCTATAGACTTGAAGCATCTGAGGGATGGCAAAATATTAATATGACACCATAAAATTTCTCGCATTTATTAGGGACGACATAATGCTGCTTCTTCTAAAGCAAAATCCCATGGATTGTCATCTTCTAATAATCCAAGTACTTTACATGTGGCTTGAAATGTCGGATACTCGGTATTGTTCACAGTCTTCAAAAAATGAATACGATGTTGGGGCCTTTTTACGTGATGAAGAAAAAGACGATGATAGTAACATTCAACATTATTTGGGGGGGTTGTATAAACTCTACCCAAAGCTGTATCTTTCTTAACTCCTGGCAATATGCGACATTCTGGCCTTGGTTTACGTCTAACGAAATTGTTATTATTCCGCACTAATACGAGCAACTTGTGGATAAAAGTTATGTCCTTCCAAAAATTTACGGGTTTGACATATCTGAAAAAAAGCCTAAAGAGTTTTGTTGGTGGATTTGCTTTTCTTTCGGCAACAAAATATGCGTAAAAAAAACTCGTTGTCCCATTTTCTAGGTGAACATCAAGTTGGTAATAGCTGGATACCTATCGTGTATATGAAAACCTAAAATTTTTCCAAGCCTGCTTCGGAACTACTGATATTCCTGCACTTTGATATATTTGTATTTCATCTGTACTGTCAGTTTTTTTCCCTAAAACCCAAAACCTGCGTAATCGCTACCTTTTTGGACATATTTGCATACATATTTTATAGACTTGCTTGAACTGGTTATTTCAATATTTATATGAGCAATAAAAGTATGCAATAACACAGGATTATATGGAACAACCCACCTGTTATCTAAGTCAATTGACCTTATACTCACTTTGAAACCTCCATCGTTTTGTGGATCGCCTTCTATACTTTGGATAGCCATTTTCACCTCTTTGAGTTTCTTGAAATGAGGGTAAATGGATAACGTTTTGCTGCAGACACCTTCTTTCACGCACGGAGAATTTTGTTTCAAAAGTCCCATGGGTCCATGTATCATGTTAGCCTTTACTATCTCATACAATAAAGGATCATATATCTGGATTCGGAATCTCCAGCGCACACGAATTTATCTATCATATCTGATGAAATTCGATTTTCCAACCATAGTAAAAAATGTGTACGTGAGGTAAGCCTCGTTTATCTGCCATTCAAAATGGAATATATATGGCATGTCACTTTCCCCAAAACAAATCTCCTTTTGTCAACAGATCCATTTAAAACCCCTAACTTTTCGATTAAAAACTCTTGCAATGATGTCTGGGCGATTGGTAATGTTTTTGTCCTGGTAAAAAAGTGCTTCTTGGATTTCTTGCCATTTTGGATTACACGTAAAGCTACGAATAAATCTGAGCTGCCATAATGTCGAACGTACTCAGTGCATCTTTGGGCTCGTTCATGCATTATCGTGGGCCCCTATAAAAGATGATGCAGCACAACTAATTTTCCAAGTTGATCTGCTTCAACATCCTTTTTTCCAACGGCATCTTTTAAAATTTAATATAGTTATCTGTCTCTAAGCTTATTTTAATGATTTTCTGATGAAATTTAATTTTCAGTCTTCCTATTTTGCATTCATAATATACTAAATATTTGGCTTGAACAATGGACCATAACGAAGCAAATGAATTATCTAGTTCTTTCCTTACCATAATTCGTATAAATAAAAAATTGGCAGCAGATACAGTTTTATCTTTTAAGAGGAAATTTTGTTGTTGCATCCGTCTGAGAAGTATCTATTGAGTATCCATCTTTCTCCATACAAAACATTAGAGGGTATGGAAGTGCGTCTAGGATTTGTGTAATTCACTTATCCGGTTGTAGTCGATTATCGTGGCTTTGAATAAATAATATCCGTTTTTCAAACTGCTGCCCAACCTATTACTATAGCTACTTCATTATATGTTGCAGCATTGTAACAGCCTTTGTGTCCATTAGCAGCGGTTTTTCTATCAGCGTGAATCACCACCTGAAAATTGGTAAATTTTGCCTTGCATTAAGCTATTGTGGTTTTTAAATCTCGAATATACTTATTTTCAGTATGCAGCATATTTTGGTAGCTGTTTGACTAATGCTCGTTTTAACTTCGGATAAAGAGAGCATCTAAGTTGAACTTCTTTTTCATCTTCGCCAACAAAATATATTTGTAAAAATTGTGGCTTTTCCCTCAATTATTTGGAAGCAAACTGCCATACTAAAATGTAGACTTGTACTTTAAATGTTGGCATAAAACCTTCTTCAACAATCTGTTTAGCACCAAACGATGTATTGAAAAACAACTATTATACTTCCTAGTACGATTAAGTGAAGTGATCGTGATCAGTAGGGTCTCTTTCAAGTAAACTGGGGTAATGGCTCTGGTGGCAGTTTGCAAGGGATTCGAGTTGTGTTTTTCCCTATATTACAGCACATGCTAGGTGTTTTCGCTATCCACTTGAGAGCGTTACAAAATTTACATTTTTGTTCATAATACCAATGTTATTTTTAGAATCATTAAGGGATCATATGCTAGACCAGATAATTTCTTAATTTTCCATTTGCGTAAAACGATTTTCAGTCGGAATCCTCAAGCTTTCTTGTCTACCTTGGGGATTGATTGCTTTGTACGTTTTTTTATAGCTTTCTCAACTTGGCTGCTTCGAGTTCTATTTGTATATCTAGCACGGCGACGCCTTCTTACTTTTTATCTAAAATTAAATTTTCTGTGGAGACACTAAACTTTTATACAAAATAATAATAAATCGCCCTCTGAAGTAGTGAATTAAATTTACTGTAACATTATTAATATTAGAAATAGACACATAAAACATCATAATGACCACTATTTAATATTTCCAGTTTTAACGCAATCTTTCTGTACTTGGAAATTAACCTATACCAAATTTAGCATAAAAGATTATTATTATTAATTAAATTTCAAATAAAAATGGAAAAAATATTACCGTCGCAACCAATTGGCTATGATTGAATATTTATAATAAAAAAATATATTACGTATTATTATGATAGGTATAATTAGTGTATTAAAATATTTTACGTGTCAAAATATAAGCAGTTGCAGCAGTGTTATGATTACGTACGTGAAGCCGTCAGTAGACAAATGAAACTGTCGTAGTGTAGACGTAGGTTTACACCGTGGCGGCCCCTTTGCAGCGGGGTGATGCAGTTAACGCACAGCGCAAGGAAAATATTTAAAAAATAAAATATTAAGATATACGGAAATTATCGATGATAAAACTGTGAAACTCGACTCGTTGCAATAAGGAATAACATGTGTCGAGAGGGAAACCCCGAAATCGCTGTAAAGTAAGCAGATCACGGAGTGAGGCTTGTTAGTATTTAAAAGTACAAAATAGATTTATGGAATTTTACTTCTAGGAACAACAAAATCATATATACATCGACAAACAATACAAAAACACGACACCCGATAAAACACACACACAAAATAAAGGTCAGGTTGCAGGTAGCAAAACAAACCCTTCGCGGGCCGCCGTGGTGCGGACCGTATTAATTCCTGTTTATCGGGCACTCCGGACTGTTAGTGTTATTATTATATTGATATAAGATATACTAATTTACACGTAAACATTTATTTTTTATATTTAAAAACCATTTCAAATTTTTCAATAA
The DNA here is from genome assembly GCA_019022885.1 of Schlechtendalia chinensis. Lineage (NCBI taxonomy): Eukaryota > Metazoa > Arthropoda > Insecta > Hemiptera > Aphididae > Schlechtendalia > Schlechtendalia chinensis. Next base: position 1,191,107 of record JAFHKX010000014.1, read on the forward strand.
TTCATTTCAAAATCAACTCCTTTAAAATTCAAAATTTTGAAAAAAAAAAAATCCTTTCTTAGTGGAATTTGACATTTATATTATTAATCTATCCTCAAAAATTTCAATTTGATAACCAAATATTTCGGCTCTCGGTTTTTTTTATTATTTCTAAATTTCACTTTTTTTATTTATAGAGTAAGCGGAAGCGGTTTTCCCCCCTGGTCGTTGTTTTTTCCTTTTAAAAAAAAAAAAAAAAAGGGGCCCCCCCCCCTCTTGGAAAAACCCCCTTGGGCGTGATTAGGGGGGGTTAACATCGTTCAATAAGGGTTTTGTGCATGCCAAAAGGTAGTGTATTCTACCCCAGGGGCCCTTTATTTTGACAACTAAACCGGAACGACCCCCATAAGAAATTTTTGAGCCGGGCCTTTCTTTACTAGTTGGGGCCCCGTAAGGGGCCCAGCACACCCCGTCCCCAGAAGACAAACCCCCTCCTCCAAAACCCCCAACGCGCAAGGGGGGCCCTTGGGAAAGGGAGTAAGAACTTTCCCACGCGGGCCCCTTTGGAGCAATTTGGGGGCACTCCGAAGTTAATTGGGGCCTTTTCGGGGCAACGGGCTCTGCAGCACGGCAAAATTTGTTCCCGATTTTTCGTGGGGAAAAATATGAATACAAAAACTAAAAAAACCAAAAGGGGTTTGATTAAAAACGGGAAAACGGAAAACAGGGAAATGGATAAAAACTTTTAAGAAAGAAACGGCAAAGCAAGACAAATTGGTGCTTCAGCGCCGGCACCGGGGGCCGAATCACCCCCAAACGATTCCAGCTCGGAGCTCGACGTCGGGGGGCGCTGCCCCTAGCCAGGACACAGACCACGGAACGAATGTGCGCCCTGGAGAGAAAGGAGTCCGGTTTACTGGCCAAGATTGGTGCAACACTGGAAGATATGAAGGTGCCCCTTGGAAAGGTTAAGACTCCTGGTCTACAAGACATGTTTGACGGGCTCGTCAAACAATTCGCCGAATTCCATAAAGCCCATAGCGAAACTTCTAAGGAATGGAAGTCAGCAATTGCTACAGAGCGGAGCAAAAACGAGTCGCTCAGGGCTACGAAAAGCGTCAATGCTCAGATTAAGTTGTCTCAATCGAAGGTCTTAATCGAAGTAAAACGAAAACAGAGGCTATAACAATCAGCCAGCCTCGGGAGGGCACCACGTACATGGAAGTCATGAAGAAGGTTCTCGCAGAAATCAGTCTCCAGAACCTGGGGTCGAGATTGGAAGAACCCGGCGAACAAGGGCTGGCGCTATCCTAATCAAAGTGGGTGACAAAGAGGCAGCCGACCTCCTGGCCGGCCACCTCAAAGATTCAATCGGGGATCAGGCTAAAGTATCAAGGCCGCAGAGGACGGCCAAGCTCCTCGTCGTCGGAGTGACTGATTGGTTGGAGGGGGACAGGGTTGCAGAGGATATAAGATCGGCTGACCCGGAACTCGCCGAAGCCAAAATCTACATCCGAGATAACTCCGGAGGAGGTAGAGTGGCTTCTGTGGAAGCATCGTGGACGTTGCAGCGAAACTGGTGGAGGCCGGACACATCAAGGTTGGGCTGGGGAAATGCAGGGTGAAACTGTTAGGCGGCGGGGAAACCCGAGGTGCTTCCGCTGCCAAGAACAGGGACACTTTGCGGCAGGATGCTCAGCAGTCGAACCCGCCATACGATGTTACCGCTGTGGTCGGTGGGTCACGTCGCCAAAGACTGCCTGGGTAAACCCGGGATATCGCCCGCCTGCTATGCTGCCTCTAACCAGGTGCTAGTGAAGGCTGGTTGCTGGTGCAACGGGCATGCCTAGCCTCACGGGTCAACGGCTAAGTGCGGGGGAGCGGCGTCAGCCAAGG
>JAFHKX010000014.1:1193481-1242192 GCA_019022885.1 Schlechtendalia chinensis
GTGCTATGTCTCGGTGACGTTACTTTCCGCGTATGTACGCGTTGCATCGTTGGGAACACTGGATGGATTGCCACCGTCATCGTCCAGTTCAGCTGTTTCGTCTCAATACCTCGGCGTATGCTATCACGTTTAATTATATTTTGTTTTTGTGTCGCATGATACAGTTGTTAAACCACCTAGATGATAAGCTAGTGATTAAGTTTACTTGTTTTGTATATCATGTCGCCATAATATATTTTGTCTTACAGTCCATTTACTATTAATATTGTTTCTTTTTTTTTCCTTTCAATTATTATTATTTTACAAATATTTCCAACCGGCGTTAACCGTGACGAGTATCCGCCTAACGTGACGGAATTTTAAGCGTGGGCATTCGCGTCACAACACTCCCCAAAACGTTTCTTCCGATCCTTTATGTGGGCAGGATATCCATCGTATGATCCCCATTACAATGAGCACGATTGGTACATTTAAACGCCGCCGCCGCTGCCAAAAAAAAAAAAAAAAACAGTGATAAATTCGACTGACGACGGATATAACGTGAAATAGGAAAACGTCAACCGCACACTGCTGATACGAGCGTTTCGCAAATAATGCTATAGTTCGTCTGTGTGTGCGTGTGTGTCTCTTTCTGGCGTCGTTCCGAAACGGCCGTTTTTTCCCGACGCTGCCGCTGGCGGTAATCGTTCGTCACAATTATTATTATTATTGTTGTTGTTTGTTCGTCTCGCGTGTCCGGCAAGACAGGACGCGCCGCGTGACGTGCGCTCAAACTGCATCTCAAACGGGTCGTCGTCGCACGGCCGCGAGGGAGTTCATAGAACGTGTTCGCCGTATAATCTGCCGGCCCCGGGTCAATACGACCGGTCGTAAAAACCAAAGCGGAAAGAAAAGACCTCCTTAAGCCGGGCGGGATGAACGGCTACCGAACTCCGTTACGCCGCCCGGGTCGATCGTAAAAACGAAAAACGACGAAAAACCTACGCCGTTCGGAACGCGTCGCGAGGAGAGTACGAAAAAAAATCTCCGGGAAAATAAAGGCTGGAGCGAGAGGGAGAGGGAGAAATGACGTTCGGTCATTTGCGCGTTTCGTTGTCTTCGCCGGCCAGGACGTGGCGCAGCTTGCACGTCCTCGGCGCGGGAGACGAGACGCGGTGCGTTTGTTCCGAGATAATGGAATCCGTAACAGTAGACCGGGTCCCTCCGAAGAAACCGTATCGCCCCGCTCGCCGTGGCAAAAAGGGTTTTCGCCGTGAACATTATAGCGCGAGCGTGACGGATAATAAGCGCTGACACGACGACGACAGCAATGTCGTTCCGTGTTTCGGGCGTCGTACTCGACCCGTGACGGACGACACGAACCTGACCGTTTCGATGAACGATACGAATAAATCAAAAACACCGAAATCCAACGTGTATCGACCGGAGAGCCGCGCGGCCAACACCACGTTCGGTTCGTTTTCCGAACGTGTCGCGAGTTCCGTTTGGTCGGCGTGCTGAATTTCGAACCGTCGAACGCCATTCGCTTTTTTGTTATAGTGCGTGTATCCTTTCAATATTGAAAAAATAAACGCTTCCCCCGCTATTTCCGGAAGAAAACATCGTAAATATAAACTGTCACGTTTTAAAGTTATCGACTTTTGAAAATTATCGTTCGTCTTATAATCAACTGATATAATAATTAAATTTTTTTAAAAAAAATTGTGTAAATGATAAAAAAAAAATACATTCAGGCGCATGAAAAACTTGAATTACGTTACGGTTTGATTGTAGTCGTGTACCCTAAAAACCAAACCGAAACAGTTTTACACGGCGTTCGTCCAGATTTACGCGTCACGAACCAAATTTAAATATTCACAAAATCATGTCATGAGAATTTTTCGAAAAGCACAGTAATTGTGTTGGACGGTGACGATGAAATTATGCGGGAGGGGGTAAAATGTGATTGGAAACCAAAGGCTGTCTTTTTTTTTTTTATAACTATTCGAGTGAAACGTCTGTGCCGCGATAACTCGATAGTCGTACGCGTCCACGTGGTTTGGAAACGTTTTCCGCGGCGTTGGCGTTTCTGTGTCGGATATTCCGACGGGAACACATGTACGACGTACTGACGACGGCGTGATCATACAGTGAATCTAAAAAAAAAAAAAAAAAAGCACGAAAAATGAGATCTGATCGTCGTGACCCGACGCGAGACGAGCGTACGCGGTGTATACAAATCGCGTGGTCGTGTTTATCACGCGGACACGTCTGCCCCAATATTTACATAAAACGTTCGACGTCGACCCAATAACCGTCGCGATTGTGACACGCGCAAGCCAAACACGTACGCACGTGCATACACGCGCCGCCGGGGTACGGAGGACGAATATGATTGTCGACGTTGTCCGCGTAGCATCCGCACGTGGACGATTGTCCGGACTTCAAACGGTCTCCCAAAGTCCTCCGGGAACCCCGCTGGGAACGTGCGGCAGACGACACCGGATCGCTGATTCCCACGTGACGCGCGTCCCTCTCGATATCTGTCGTTTATTGTTTCGAGAGAGACGGGCGTCCGTCGCGCGCGATCCGTTCGGACCGACCCGCCGCGATTAACCGGACGAGATTGTATTCGGAACGGAGATAAAAGATTTTTTTTTTTTTAAACTTTATGTTAACAAATAGTCTCGACAATTATATACAAAGCTATGTTATATAAGCAGCCCAGAATTAACAATGAAAGCGATCGTTGCACTGATGGAAAGGGATGATTGAGATGAAAGTATGTACTGAGAAGTAAGAGGGATGTTAAGAGAGCGAAGCAGTGAAAAAAAACGAAGGCGCTCAGCTGACCAAGCAGGACTGTCAAAAAGAATATGGTTGATATCACAGATGGCTGGAGCGTGAGCAGAAATACAAAGAGGCGAGTCATTAAGGGATAATTTAAAAGAATGTGAAGGGAGAAGCGTATGACCAAAACAAAGGCGGGAAAATGAGCTGATTACTTTGCGGGATAAGTTTAGATTATGAAACCATGGCTTAACTGGAATAGTAGGGTTTATGGTTTTATACCAAGTGGCAAAGTGAGGTGGAAGGTTATTATAAAAATTAGACCATAGACGGTGTACGCAAGCTTTGAGTATGGGACAGAAATCAGACCAGGGAATTAGATTATTGGGTGGAAGTTGGATTGACGCTGTGCTTTTGGCCAAGGAGTCGGCTATCTCATTACCAGAGATGTCAGTGTGCCCTGGAATCCAAAGAAATTGGATATCAAAGCCCTTAACATTGAGATAGAACAAAAGCTCTCTAATTTGGCATATTAGAGAGTTTGGTGGTGAATGGAATACATTGGTCGAGAGAGATTGCAGAGAAGAGAGAGAGTCGGTAGCGATGAGGAACTTGTTGGAATGTAAGGTGGAGATGAGCTGGAGTGGTTCGATGATAGCAAAGCATTCGGCCGTGTAGGCCGAAGCTGTGGGTGGGAGGTTGTTAGTGAAAGAAATGTGTAAATCTGGAATGAAGAAAGAGAAACCGACAGACATCGGGGAAACCGAGCCATCGGTGTATATTAGAGTGAAAAGAGGGAAAGTGTTATGAATAAAGTCTTGAAAGAGACCATTGACAAAGGAAGCGGAGGAGGCTTTAAGAAATTCTGGAGAGTGACCAAGGAAATTTTTATTGTAATGAAGTTTCGGAATAAGTAATAATGAAGGAAAATTAGTTTCATGGAGGGGTAACTTGTTAGAATGGAGAATGAAATTTCTAGAGGCCTTTAGAGAATGCGCGACAGAAGCGAGGACTGGGATAGACTTGCTTACATAGCGCCAAGCAACAAATACACTTATGAAGGTATTATAGATGTTGGGGCAATGTTTGGACAAATTTTTGAGAAGAAACTTTCCAGCAAGCCATTTGCACCTAACATTAAGCGGCTGACAAGCAGCTTCAACTTCGAGGACGGGGGATGAAGTAGATTTTAGAGTACCGAAGATGGATCTTATACATGAAATTTGTAGCTTGTTGATTTCAGAACGATGTGACTAGGAGGATGAGCCAAAAAAAAAGCATCCATAATTTAATTTAGACCGAATGACCGATTTGTATATGGTTTGCAAGGAGGTGGGTAGAGACCCCCACCAAGAATTTGCTATTGACCTAAGGAAGTTGGACCAACGGGCGCAAAATTTTGTGAGGTCATTTATGTGGGGCGACCATCTGAGCTTGGAATCTAGGTTGATACCTAAGTATGTGTGATTCGTGACTACAGGGATTATAGTATTATTGATTATTATAACAGGGTAGTAATTAAATCGGCGTCTAGTAAAAATTATTGCTTTACATTTGTTGTGCGCGATAGAGAAGTGGGAGGATGCAAGGGACACCTTAAGTGAATCTAAAGCATTATTCATAGACGTGACAGCCACATCTAGATATCTGTTTTGCGTGAATAAAACAATGTCATCAGCATAAACAAGACATTTATGGCCCATAGAATTTAAGTGTTTGATAATTATAGACATATATAGATTGAACAGGATGGGGCTCAAGCAACTGCCTTGAGGAAGGCCTGTTGAAATGGACCGTATATTGGTGGAACCAAATGAGGAGAGAATGTAATTTCCTATTGGAGAAAAGACGAGAAATTAGATTTATAAATGTCGGTGACAAATTTAGAGATTTAAGGAGAGAGAATAATGAAGGAATGTGCACGGAATCGAAAGCACCTCGAATGTCAATAAATGTGGAGACGAAAAATTCCTTGTTGTCGAAAGATTGATAAATCTGGCCAACAAAGTTGGCGAGACAATCAATAGTACCTCTACCACGTCTGAAGGCAAATAGGTTGTTCGGTAGTATTGAGTTAGACTCGAGCCACCAATCAAATCTGTTTTTTAAAATTTGCTCGACTATCTTGCATAGGGCGGACGTCAGAGCTATCGGGCGAAAAGTGTTGTTGGTATGAGCTTTGGGAATAGGAATGACTTTAAAATCAGTCCAAGATGAAGGAAATTCAGGAGCCTTGATTACCTTATTAAGAATATAAAGTAGGAGCTCTATGGCAGCCTCAGGTAGATGTTTTAACATAGTCGGCGAGATGTTGTCTAGACCAGAAGCTATGGATTTCCGAGAGTTGATTGCGGAGATTAGTTCAGAACGGGTTAGTGGCAAACTTAGGCAATGATCGGGAATAGTCGTGGAAGTATTTAAAATAATGTTGTGGGAGGATTCTAACTCAGATGGTACGTAGCACGGTGCAACTTTGGCACAGAAATCATCAAACCCATCGTCGTTGAGAGGACGAGTAGGTGGTTGGACGCAATTGCGAAAGCGTTTAGCGGTTTTCCAAAGGTATTGCAAAGAAGAGGATGCGTTAAGATTTGAGCAAACCAGTTTCCAAGCCGTTCTTTTTTTGTTTTTTAATAGACGCGTGGTAGTAGCACAGGAGATAAAAGATAAGTCGGAAGAATGAAAAAAAAAAAAAACCGTTTTTCGTCCGTCCGTATCTGGCGTTACAGATTACGATCGTCCGCGTGAACCCAACCTAAGCGCGCGTGCGCGCCGTATCGTTATTACGTGTACACGTGAGTCGTCTCGTTGTCGTCGCCGTAGACGTACACACGACGGTATAATAATGATAATGATGATGATGATGATGATGATGATGATGATGGTGATAATAATAATAGTGTCCGACCGCGCGGAGAGTTATACACGAACAAGTCCGGCGACGTTCCGATTTCATATTTTCGACCATTAAAAAACCAGACCGTGACACGATAATAATAATAATAATAATAATATGATTACAAGACCGGCCGGCGTGGGCGCGTTTCACGTCGTTATGTCGCAGGGAGTACGGCACCGGACGATACGATAAAACGCGTTACGCGTCCGAGATTTTTAGACCCTAAACTGCCCGTTTCCAAAACGGATTCGTCGACCGTTTCACCGGGGCTTCGAACGCGTTCGGTAATGTTCGTCGAAAACGTGTCTGTCCGCACGTAAAAGTGTTATAGCGGAAGCAAAACAAAAAACACGTCGTTGTAAAACCAATGTATATCCTTTCGGTAGTAGACCCGTCGACTATAATGATCGCGGCTGTAACGTGCGCAGTTCCGAAAACGAATATTATTATTATCTCGCAAACTTTTTTATTATTGTTGAACGATCGCAGCTCCCGAATCGGTAAATCTCCGGTATATCTATGAAACGTTTTTATTTACATTTTGCCGTTACCGGAAAAATCGTAATATTTTTAACGTGCGATTCGTCGAACTGACGGGCAGGAAAATTAATAGAATCGTTTTTCTTTGCCGGTACGTATATATTTTATTTTTTTCCATCTCGCGTTCCATTACCGCGTGCTCCGTCGAAACGCCGTGCAACTCGTGAACGTAACGTTAATTAAAAACGAAAGGAACCGGAAAATCTAACTAGACCGACGTCGTACCAGCCGATTAAGTAACGTTGTTTTGGATTGAAAACGCGGTAATTATATTTTTCTTCTCGACACAGCGGAAACGTTAATCGTTTTCGAAACGAAAATCGGATGGTCCGACACGGGAACCGAAACGAACGTGTGACGAAAAGAAATTCAATTGACCGTTTTAGTGTTCGACCGTAGTAAATATTCGGTTTACGAATCAGACGTATAATTTTCCGTACGAACCGACGTCTATCGGTTGGTCTTGACGTCGACGGTCGACAATGCTATTTAATAACGACCGCGTTGGTTCGAGTGGGCCACACTTTGTTGTCGACGTTTAAATACGGTTTCACTGCAATATCTCGTTTTCCCTCCTCCCGTCGCCGCGCCGAACCGGCACCGCCGCGACAAAACGTATTATTATCATCCCGAAAACCCGTGTCGGCACAAAAGCGCGGGGAATCACGGAGGAGAAGGAGAAGAAGAAGAAAAAAAAATCGCCGCTCGTTAAATTTTGAATTATGGCGGGCGAAAAAAATAATAATATGAAAACGACCGTTAATTACGAGGTATTGATGCAACGAAATCTTTGGCTATCGTACGTTTTATCGCGAGTGTTCGACGTGATTTATCGTTTAACCTCGTTATGCGTTCGAGTTGAAATGTTATTTTTTTAAATAAATAAAAAAAATGTTATTTTATTTGGATAACGCGGTGACCGATACGGTCCGTCGGCATCGAGTTTTATCGACCGGCGTTCAACAACAACGTATTTGTACGGGTTCGACCGATACGGGACCGATGAAAATCAGCCCGTAAATGTGTACGTGGACAAAATCCGGCCGGCTTTGCCGCCTGTTGATTTCGATCGAAACGCCGCGCGCCGTACCGTCTATATAACGTCGGTTCTTCGCGTTTCGCTGAACGTTTCTGTAAAATGTATGCGAAACGCGATCGCGTGACTGTCCAAGACCACCGAAAAAAAAAAAACAAACGAGCGTCTGTACGTACGATGGGCGATCAATAACAGAATCATACGTTTCGTATTCCGATTTCAGATGAAAACAAAATAAAAAACGCCGCGGACGCGCGCAAATGCTGTTGTAAGCGAATTCGAATTTGTTATTTTTCACCGGATCCATATGCGATTCTAAACCGAATTCCCGTATTCGAGAACGACTTTAGACGCGTGGTCAGCACGTTACGGGGAGGGCGACGGGGGGACGGGGGGCGGGAACGTTTTTGGACGTTCGACCGGCCGGACAACTGGAAAATATCGTCTCGGAGTCTTCCCCGGAAACCCGTCACGTCCCGGGCCGAGTCCACACGTCACCGCACCCCCCCCCCCTCCCGAAAGACGGTTCACGCGTGACGAAATCATAAAAACGATTGCCGAATGCGAACGGTTCGCGCCGCGGCAACACGTCCGAATCGCACGCACGGGCCAACGGTCCGAAAAACCGACGCGAGGTCGTCGTCGTCGTCGTGATTTCGTCGGTCGTTTTCGTCCGCACGAGGACCTCGACGGGGACGGGTTACCGGTACCGAGTGCGGTCATACGGTCCGTACCACGGTTTCGACGTCGATGTCTCGTCGTAAACGCGTGCTAACGCACACGCACGTACGAACGGCGGTCGGCGTGCGAAGGACGGCCGTGACGATAGGCCGAGCAAAACAAACGACCGTCGAAACGAAATGAAAAAAAAACCGAACAAAACAAAACAAAAAAACGAACCGACGAAATAACGAGAGCAAAAAAAAAAAAATTTAAAATAGCGGACACGTCATCGCCACGTGTCACTTTGAATCGCGTCCAGTAGGAAAGGACACGACGAGTACGAGTTTCGACGACGAAAACGGTACCGTCCGCCGTCGTCCCCCGTCGCGTTCGTTCTCGTGATCCAAAATAACCGATCCGCCAGATACGTAATATTTCCACTCCTGTATACGAATATTCTACTGTCGGACCGGTGTTTCGTGTACTTTTTTTTTGGAGTGGGGGAGAAGGAAATCTTACGAAGACACCTCCAAAATGAGAACCGGAGACGGTGCCGGATTCACCGTGAAGTGGTGTCTACCGGCTAGAAAACTCCTCCCCAGGAAGCAACCGTCCCGAAAGAAACGATGTAAGAGAAAGGGGGGAAGAAAAAAGAGGAAAGAGTTAGTTGCTGCGAAGAAAGGGGGCCAAAACTTGTTCATAAGGCTGAGCCGGGGGGGGGGGGTCGCCGAAGCTTTGAGGATTAGCTGGGAAGCCAAGGTGGATTTTAAGTGAAGAAAAACGGAAACAAAACAAATATAATTGTTTATTGATTTTAAAACTCTAAGTGGACTGTATTATATTTCTTTTATTAACATTATATTCTTGCGTGTCGGCTTTACATTTTACATCTTTATCGCGCGCGTACACATACCGCACTGAGGTAAGCCCAGATACAAGTCGCGCATATGACCGCACCTTAAACCGGTTTACATGAACTTCGATGTTTTCTTATCTTTTCCCAACATACACTTCCCTTGAAACGCAGTTTCGAAATATAAAAAATGATAATAATTAATGAACAAAAAAAAATTACTTTTACAATATAAATCTTAGAATTACAGAATTAATTATACTTATGTTATGACAAATTAAAAGAAAATATATATATAATTCATACACAAAAAAAAATACTCTCAGATACATTCTTAACCAAATATTATTATAATACAATATACCTATTGCTCGACAACGCCTAAAAAAAAACAAAATTTTAATACAATAAAAATTCTAATAATATACATATATTTTTTTTTCTTTTTATCTATCATTTTAAATTTCATCTTGACCTGGAAGAGGACACACCAAACGAACAGCTCGTTTCTTAGTTCCGTTACGAGTATTTACCTCCACGATTCGAACCACACCATCCTTTCCTGGATATAATGACACTACACGGCCCATGCACCAATATAGAGGTGGCACATTTGCTTCTTTGATTAATACCTTGATTTTTTCCCCACCGTTTGCACACCATTTGGAGCGGACTTGTAACTGATTCAAGTATTCAACATTCCACCTTTTCCAGATAATTTGCGAAAGTTTTTGCACTCTTTCCCACCGTGTTAGATAATTTTCTGGTTGCAAAGTAACATCAGCATGAGGCAAGGATAAAAGTGAACAACCTATTAGAAAATGTGCAGGAGTCAGTAAAGATAGGTCAAAAGGATCGTTGGAGAAAGGTATAAGTGGCCGCGAATTAAGACATGCTTCCTTCTGTACTAATACCGTATACATTTCATCGTATGTTAATTTAGTCGATCCCAGCGTTCTATTTAGATGATGTTTCACTGATTTCACCGCCGCCTCCCAAAGTCCTCCAAAGTGAGGAGACCTGGGCGAAATAAAATGCCAGGTTATGGAGTTGTCATTAAAAAATGCTTGAATTTTTTCTTTATGCTCTGTTGTTTGCCATAATGCTTTTAGCTCAGCTAAATTTCTTCGAGCACCTACAAAATTCGTGGCATTGTCCGAGTATATATTTTGACATATTCCGCGTCTCGATATAAATCGCTTAAGAGCAGCAATAAAACTATTCGAACTTAAGTCATATACCATTTCTATATGAATCGCTTTTGTTGCAAAACAAATAAAAATACATATATATGCTTTACTGATAGCCGCGTTCCGTCTTGGATTAGATTTTATAAATATTGGTCCTGCGTCGATAAGGTCGATAATCTACCATTTATCGTTTCATTTGTGTTATTGTTTTTATTTGAATCCAATATACGTATTTCATTTATGAACACGTAATTCTGAACAATTTTAATAAGTACTGAAATCGCCGGCCTTATTTCAGAAACACATAATAAACTACTTTTACTTATTTTCTTTTGTTTTTTACATAATGTATTATAAGAAAATCGTAAAATATATGCTACAACACGTACTAATTTTGTCCATGATGAATATCGCTCAAATATAAATAAGTCGTGCGTCTGCGTTGTAGGCATTGACACCAAAGCAACTTCTTTTTCTTCTGCGCGCACGTCCGATGATAATGTATTATTATTAGCAATGTTACATTCGATTTCCCATTTTTCGTTGAACTTGTGTAGCCAGTGAGGACCATTCCACCATAAGCTATTATTCATTAATTCGTCATGTGTACAACCTCTCGACAATACATCTGCGGGATTTTCTTGCGTAGATATGTATTTCCAATCCTTCGCCTGTGTACTTTCCTGTATTTCACTTACACGATTTGCGACGTATGTTTTCCAACGTGATGACTCTGCTGCAATCCATGCTAAAACGACTTGAGAATCTGTCCACCAACGTATTTTTGCAATATCGATTCGCAGATTTACAATCATATTTTTCATTAATCGCGTTAACAATACTGCTGCGCACAATTCTAAGCGGGGTATTGACGTCGTCTTTAAAGGAGATACCCTTGATTTGGCACCCAATAACCTCACTGTGCATTCGCCATTTGTTGATATACTACGTATATATATGCATGCACCGTAGGCATTTAATGATGCATCGGAAAATCCATGAACTTCGATTTTCACATCTTTATCATTACCCAGCCAACGCGGGATCTTTATTTCATTAACCTTTTTTAATTCTTCACAAAAGTGTTTCCACTTAATATACACAATATTTGGTACTTCTTCATCCCAAGTTATTTTTTCTAACCATAATTTTTGCATAATTATTTTCGCCACCACAATTACTGGTCCTATTAATCCTAACGGGTCAAACAGACTTGCTATATACGATAAAATATTACGTTTAGTGTATTTTTTGACATCGGGAATTTGAACTTTGTATGATATTTGATCATTGTGTGGTTCCCATAACAATCCGACTGTTTTTACAGCTTCTTGGCCCAATTCTACTAGAGATTTCGCGTTTGATTCGGCATTTGGAATATTTTGTGATAATTCGATATGATTTGCTGTCCATTTCGTCATCTCGAATCCACCCCTTTTTAATGTACATATTAGTTCGTCGCGAATTCGTATAGCTCTGCTAAGGTCGCACCTCCCGTCAGACAATCATCTACACAAAAATCATGCTTTATAATTGTGGCTACTAGGACATCCTCCGTTTCCTCAGCCAAATTTAATAAACACTTAATTGCCTGGAAACTTGCTGGTATTGTTCCATATGTAACAGTACATAATCTATATACTTTTAATTTATCATTCGCCAAGATATTGGCGCATATAATTTCCCAATATAAATCAGATCCAATTAACATATCTATTTTTCCACGCTGGAAAAACGTAGGATCGGCTAAAACTTTATTTTTCGGTATCATAGTTTTTAATATACTATAAGTGTTAGTTGGCAAATAGTTTGTTATTTTTGGCAGTACTAAAAATGTTGTTAAAATGTTATGAACGTGTTGTCTTGAATGAATTTATACGCGATTAAACAGATATATTTAATTGATGTTTGACGTTATGAATAATATTAGTTATACCTGCTATTGGATAATTTACTTTTCTTCGTGGCAAATTTAATTTGTACATTAACTCTTCTGTAATAAAATTACTTTGTGATCCACTATCAAGCAATGTTCTACAATAATACGTATTTCCACTTTGGTCATAAACTTTTATAATTGCGGTTGCCAATAGTACTTCCTCATATATTGATAAATCTGGGTGCTCTTTCGTAGTAGACATCGTTATCGCCGCCGTTGACTGTTCCCTACTCCGCTCGTCCGCACCACCTGTTTGTTCACTATTACGTTTACTACTATCAAAATCCGACTGATCGTTCGTATTTATTTTATTTTTATGTAACAGTGAATTATGTGGTTTATTACATATCGTACACTTTCTTGAGAAACATTTCTCCGCCGCATTTGGACGCAAACAGTTTCTACACAATTTTAATTCGTTTACTTTATTAAATCTCTCATTTAGATTTAGATTTAAAAATTCACCACATTTATAAATACCATGAGGTCCCTGACACACAACATTTTATCGACATCGTTGTAGTTGCAAAACTTCGCAACTTGTTCGAAAAATACTTCTTTTCAATTTTTATCTCTTTTTTCACGTTTCTTGAATTTTCGATTTCTTCCAGTATTTGACATATTTCTTGTAAAAAGTCGATCAGTGATGGTATAGTGGGTAATTCGCTTTTAGTTATTAACGTCTCCCACTTACGAAACGTATTAGCATCTAGCTTCGATGTTATAACGTGTAACAATAATGCACCCCAGTCATCTGGATTATGATTTAATGCTTGTAAGGCCTGCCTATGTTGATTAAACAAACTCGTAAAATTCCTTAATTTTTCCGCCGATTCTTCGCTTATGGATTTTAATTCATATATGCCTCTTGTATGTGCTTGTATTAATAATCGCTTATTATTATAACTTTCTTTTATCATTTCCCATGCAGCCATACAATTTATCGCAGATGTCTCTAAATTATTTATTATTTTTAATGCATCTGCTGTTAAAGACGTCTTGAGGTAAAGACATTTTTGTACATTAGTTAATGTATCATTATTATGTATTAATGATACAAAAATATCTTTAAGCGCTGCCCAGTCTTCAAATCGACCGGTGAATACTGGAACTTCCAGTGGTTTTAATCGCACAAAACTTGCATGCTCTGTGTTACTTGGTTCCTTGTTCGAACCACTTGTTGCACCATTAACATTGATCGATTCGGTTGCCAATTCATCTTCTGCTACGGCCATGAGTTCAAAGTACAAATTCTCAAACTTGTTTCTGTAATTAATTTGTTCCGAACTTGTATCTTCTATTTCAATTTGATTTTGTACATTATCAAATTCATACCATAGCTTTTCTATTTTCTCTTTTCGTAATTTTAATTGTGTTTTGTTATTATCTACTTCGCCCAAAAACGATTGAAATCGTGTTAATTGGCACTTTATCTGTCCTCGCCTTATTTGCAATTTAGATAATTCCTTTTGTAAAGCCACTTTAGACGTTGACGTATTTATATTTTCATCCATATTTTACGTTTTTCCCCTTTGGGACGATTACTTTTTTTTTTTTTTTATAAATATACTATATACGTCTCACAAATGTAAACTTCCAACGCACAATTTTATTTTTCTGCTCAACTTATAGAAAATACATGAAATATGAAAAGGAATGGCTTTTGGAAATATAAAACGCACTTTTCTAATAGCTTCACTTACCCTATGCAACAGCTCTTCTATCTCCTTCCTTCTGCACTGATTGCAGAAACTCGCGTTCCACAACGGCACTTTTCTTGGGCAATGGATCCCACTTTTCCGACATACGTTTCACTCACTTTCAATCCGGACGACGGACCATTAAATGTTTATTGATTTTAAAATTCTAAGTGGACTGTATTATATTTCTTTTATTAACATTATATTCTGCGTGTCGGCTTTACATTTTACATCTTTATCGCGCGCGTACACATACCGCACTGAGGTAAGCCCAGATACAAGTCACGCATATGACCGCACCTTAAACCGGTTTACATGAACTTCGATGTTTTCTTATCTTTTCCCAACAATAATAATCAGACACGTTGAGTCGGCGAGTCGGGGGAAGAGGGTGTTCCAGATGGGAACAGGAGGCGATTCATCCAGTCGTACGATTCGGGGGTATATTCGGTGTTTCGGTTAGGACGCGATACGATCGTTTTGCGGAGTCAAGCTGCGAAGATTGGGGCGGCGGCGGTGCGAGGTGGATCGCCTTGACGATTCGGGAGTTCCTGGCGTACCGCGGTTAATTCGGTGAACAGGTCTCGACCGGACTGGTCCGAGACGGTTTTCACCCGCCGCACGCCAGACGGGGGATTGAGGAGGGGAATAGCGTAGATACAGGCGCTTCTAACGATTGCCGAGAAGGCGATGTACAAAAAATAAATACAACACGGATAGCGAGTTGGTCGCGGTAGCCGCGTGCCGCGTTGTTCTACTCCGGCCAGCGCCGAGCGACGGCGGCGACGGATTCGACGAGGGAGTCGTCGGGTGCGCGGATATTGTACGACCGCCATCAAGTAGAGTGCCACGTCGTATCCGTAAAAGTGGTGATATAACGTGGCGTCCTCGTCCTCTCCACGCGAAAAGCAAAAAAAAAAAAAACGATACGATACGATACGATACGTACGGTACACGCGCCACGTTCGTTTTCGACACGGACTTCGATACGGTCGGGTCGAAGTACTCGCGTCGTCGAGTGTTTTACTGGGGACTTTTTTGTTGTTGTTTTCCGTCGGTCGGACGACACTACAATTATCGTGCGTCGCGCGGCCGACCAAGCGGACCCGTCTCTCCACGTCACCCCTCAGAAAATCGAAAACATCAATTATTTTCGTAAAGTGCTCGGGCGCTCGCGGTAAGCGCATGTCGGATGTTTCTGCTGCTGCTGCGGCTTCGACTGCTGCTGCGTCTTCTGTTGTTGCTCCACGTTGATCGCCCCGATAGCAGGCCACCAGCACGGCGTGTCGGTGCCAGTGTCCCTGCTCTCAGGACGCTTCGTCGCCGCGACCGACGAAGGCACAGTATGCACAGTCACGCTCGCACCGGCCTTTGCAGCCTGAACAGCCAACCGGCGTCCGCGTAATGTTTCCAATTTTTTAAAGACGTCAGCGGTGGTCGTGACGTTGTCCTTTAATTCCCTATAGACGTTCCGTGTTTTGTCACAGAACGCCAGCATCTTTGATACAATGCCTCCGAGGAGTTGAAGATTTCGTACCTCCTCCTCTTCGGCAGATGAACGCACAGCAGCACGCGTGCGGGACTGCTGCAGACGCTCAAGCAGTGAGCGCTTCTCCGCGACGCTACGCGTTTCTATCACCGCGTCCGTAGCCGTAGTACTCATAGCATTGTTCCTTGCAGTAGCGGAAGTGACCTCTTCATCACCGATGGGAACCTGTTTTTCATTCCCACCCACAGTTGCGTTACCAACACCGATGTTGGCTGTAGTGGCCTGTGTCAGCACCACTACACTTTTGGCACTAGACGGTGATTTCGACTTCTGGGGCGAGCGCCGTCCACGGGGGGATCCTAACCTTTTTTTTTTTTTTTTTTTTTTTTGAATCAGCAATACACCCACTGCCCTGCATGCCTGTTCAGCAGTGCTTAGGGCAGTGGGTCGTCATCGTTTATTTAAAATATAAATAATAACAATTTTCCGTTTGGGTGGTTGACCAGACAATCTCCGGCCATGACACCCCTCACAAAAAGCAATACAAATTTTAACAGGGAGGAGCGACAGCACGAATGCTTACCGCTCCTCCCCTCACGTTTTTCTTTAATCTAATGGACGACCAGCAGCCGCTCTTCTTCTCCTCCAACCCTGCGATTGAGCAATCCCTTGCAGGGACTGCCTTTCCCGCTCCGCTTCCTCCTTCAGACCCATCACGGTCGAAGCGACGTGAGCAACCGCTTCCCATTTCGCCGGGGACTCCAGTATTTGGGCGACGAGATCACGCGGCTGGTAACGACCTATAACGCGTATAAGGTCGTTCCTGGCCCACTCGAACGCCTCGCAGCGAACGAGCGTGTGAAACGCGTCGTCATCCTCCTCGCTGTAAGAGTCGGGTGGTCCGCAGTGGGAACACCCGCTCTCCGGAGCACGGCCGATCCGGTGAAAAAACCGGATGAAACAACCGTGTCCCGTTAACAGCTGGGAGAGATGAAACGTTATCTTACCGTGCGATCTCCTCACCCACCGATCGAGTTGCGCAGGGGGTATGAGTGTCCGGGTCCAGTCCCGTCCGCTCCCGACGGGAGCGTGCCATCTCACTACACTCCCCGCCCACTCGTCCGTCGTCACAGCTCACGGGTCGCCCGACGTAGCCGGAGTTCCCGAAGGCCGTCCTTCCGCTGCCGGCGGTGTCGCCCTCCTCGCGTCGTACGCCGACCTTCAAGCCGTAGCCGGGGTTCCGCCGACCCACGGCAGCTCGTGAACGCTACGGCCTCCGTCTTGTCGACGGCCAGCCGTAGGCCGAGCACACGTATGTGCCCGGCCACTGTCGCGAGTGCGGCGTTCGCGCGGTTCTTCACCGCTTCCACCGTGTCCCCCTCCGCCACGATCAACGTGTCGTCCGCGTAACCGACCGTGATCGTTCCCCTGGGCAGGGGAAGACGGAACACGGCGTCGTACGCGACGTTCCAGAGGAGAGGACCGAGCACGGAGCCCTGCGGTACCCCGCAGGTGATCTCCATGGTGATCCGCCGGAGGTATGGCGGGAAATCCATACGCTCCAGCGCCGCGAGGATAACCCCCCAGTCCACCGAGTTGAACGCGTTCCGGATGTCCAGACTCACGGCCACCGCTTTGCTGAGAAGCGAGAGGCGAGCCCGCTTCCAGCGCCCGGGAAAGATTCCGCTCCTCAGGCACGTGTTAAACGTGCCCAGCAGCATCGTCGGTCTAGTCGCGTGCACGACGCCCCAGACCCGGCTCGGTATGCCATCCAGTCCAGGGGCCCTGTTACGCGACTTAAAGCGGCCTACGGCCGCCGAGACCTCAGCTAAGGAGAACTCCGGCACGACCGCGAGTCCCCCGACGGCGCGAGCGGGCGCCTCTCCGTCACCGGCCTCCGGGAGAGGTCGGCTCGGGAACAAGACGTCGGCGATATCGCACACTGCACGCGGTTCCATCGCCGACGTCGCGGCGAGCCCGCGAAGCTTCCTGAGGACGACCTTGTAGGGCTTGCCCCAAGGGTCGTCTTCCACGCTACGGACCAGCTCCGTCCAGCACTTCGCCTTCGAACGACGAATGCGGCGCTTCAGCTCTCTGCGAGCCGACCGGTAGTCACTTTCCGCCGCGGTCCTGGCGACGCTGACGTCGCCACGAACGCGGAGTCCGGTGACCGTCCTTCTCCGTCTGACACACTCCGTCCGAGCCGCCGCGATGTCCTCGTTCCACCAGTAGACCGGACGTCTTCCGCCGGGAGAAGGATTTCTCGGCGGGAGGGCCGTGTCACAGGCCGCGGTCACTAACAGAACGAGTCGCTCCGCCTCGGACTCGGCGTCGTCGGCATGAAGAGACGTTCCCGGGGACAGAGCCGTCCCAGCCCACTCGGCCGCCACCAGCGCGGCCCCGAACAGGTCGGCATTCATCCGGGCTGTTCTCTAGCCCGGACGAGACCGGCCCGCTCGTCGACCGAACAATGGTTTAGGTTAGATTGTACTAACCTGGCTCTGGCGCACCACACAGTATCCAGCCTTACCGCGTCATTCGGGGCTCTGACGTGGCGGACGACCCTTTCCCTAGATCCTCGTGGGATCAGAATGGAAAAAAACAACATAAACAAAAACACACCTGGAGATAACGGAAAAACGGAAGGAACACTGGACACGGATACTCGGATTTTAAAAAACGACAAGGACTCAGATGCAGGAACGTCAGGCGCAGCAGCGGTTGAAACTGGCAACCCGAGAAGTCACCTTAGGGAGAAGCTATTCCAAAGCTTTTCCCAACCGGTGGCTTCGATGGGCTCCTTAGAGACGAGGGAGGAGAACTCCCTCTCTCGCATTACGGAACACATCCGGGCCGCTTCCGCTATCGTCGCGAAGAGAGCCGGAATGGGTGTCCACAAGGGCATCCAAGAGGCCATCCGCGGCGTCGAGCGGGAGTTAGCAGTCCTTCGGGACTGCAAGGCCCGCATAAGGGTTGCCAGGGTCGAGGCGGTGGAGCCACAAAGGGACGAGCTTACGGTCGCCCCGGAAAGGCTCCCCGCTAAACGACCTAGGACGGAGGTTACCCCCGAAAAGATGGCCTCCCCCACCGCTCCAGCCGCCGAGGGTGACGCGGTACAAGGCGCACTAAGCCTTGTACTAGCAGCCCTCAGCAAGGTCCAAATGGACCTGCTGGAGCAAGGGAAAGCCATCGCGGAGCTTACGACCGAAAATCGTAAGCTTCGGGGGCAACAAACCCATCATCAGCAGCATCAGCAGCAACAGAAACAGCAGCGGCAACAACGTCAGCAGCAGCCACAGCAGCAACAACAGCAGCAACAGCGCCAGCAACAGAAACAGCAACAACAGAAGCAGCAGCAGCGGAAGCCGCCGCCGCCGCCGCCTCCGCAAACGCAGCCACCACAGAAAACAGGGAGGAAGAAGGAAGTCCCATGTCCGCCTTCGACCGCACCCGGCCCAGTCCCCAACCAGACCTCATGGGTTGAGGTCGTTAAGCGGGGACGAAAGCGGCCGGTGGAGCGCCCCAGCGTTCCGACGCCTTCGCTAACGGAAGTGAAGGCGGCCCTCGTTCGGAGGCGGATCCCCCGAACCTCGGCTGTAGTCATTGACCGGCCGACAGGGGAGGGGGTCACTCTGACCTCCGTTATGAAGAGGGTCGCCCGAAAGCTGGATCTTGACGCCATCGGCGTCAAGATCCGTACTACGAGGCGGACGAAAACCGGCGGCATCCTCCTGGAGGTGGACGACGCAGCGGGGGCGGACAAATTGGCGGAGAACGTCAAGGCCGTCGTGGGGGCTGACGCTCGGGTCAACCGACCCGAGCGCCGCACCCCGGTCCTGATACTCGACGTGCCGGACTGGTGCGAGGAGGCTGACGTGGAAGGCGGCCTGACGCGCGCTGGCCTCGTCCGATCGGACTACGCTAAAGACGGCTCTCCGGCCGTCTTTCTGCGTAGGAACCCGGGAGGACGAGGCGACATGGTCGCCCGGCTCGACACAACGTACCAGGCGGCTCTCAAGCTCGCGGAGGCCCGTTGTGTCGTCGTCGGGTGGACCAGGTGCCGTGTCAGGCTCCTTGAGAAGCGTCAGCCGACCTGCTTCCGATGCCGGGAACAGGGCCACATCGCGGCGGCCTGCAAGGCGGCGGCGGGGGCTAAAGTCACGGGTCCGACAGCGGAGACGGCGGCGCTGACCCCTCCGATGGTGGCTGCTGCTGGGACGGAGGCGATGGACGTCGTCGAAGCGGCGAAGGACGAGGCCGAGGATGGGCGACCGGAGTCGTCGCCCACGACTTCTAAGACCCGCGATGGAGCTGAGGTTAGTACAGTCTAACCTTAACCACTGCAGGGAAGCCCAGGACCTGTTCTGGGAGTTAATCGGACGGGAGGATATCTCGGTGGCGCTCGTCAGCGAGCCGTACAACGTCGGCCGTCCAGGCTGGCGGTGCGACTCGTCTGGACGGGCGGCCATCGGGGTCCTTCGCGCTGGACTCTCGCTCGCGGACGTGGAGATTGGCGACGGGTACGTGGCAGCGACTATAGGCGGCGCTCTGCGCGTCTATAGCTGCTACGCCTCACCCGCTCTCACTCCTGCCGAGTTCGAACGGTTCCTGGGGAACCTCGAGGTCGGAGTTGCCTCGTACCGGGGTACGGGAGTCGACCTGATCGTCGCGGGCGACTTCAACGCCCGGTCCGCCGTCTGGTGGGACAGCATCACCGATCTTCGGGGTTACAATCTCTCCACGCTGGCCGACTCGCTCGGACTCGTCGCGGTCAACAGCGGGGGGGTACCCACTTTCTTCGGGCGGGGTCGAGGGTCGATCGTCGACGTTACATTCGTCTCCGAGGCCGCCTTCGGGAGGCTTCGGGGGTGGACCGTGCGGACGGACATCGAGAACATGAGTGACCACCATCACTTGTGTTTCTCGTACTGTCTCGAAAGCGCGTCCCCGTCGACGACGGGCACCGCCGGCGCTGGTCAGCGAGGGGGTCGGTCTCGTCCAGGTTGGAGAACAGCCCGGATGAACGCCGACCTGCTCGGGGCCGCGCTGGTGGCAGCCGAGTGGGCTGGGACGGCTCTGTCCCCGGAAACGTCTCTTCACGCCGACGACGCTGAGTCTGAGGCGGGGCGACTCGTTCGACTAGTGACCGCGGCCTGCAACACGGCCCTCCCGCCGAGAAATCCCCCTCCCGGCGGGAGACGTCCGGTCTACTGGTGGAACGAGGACATCGCGGCGGCTCGGACGGAGTGCGTCAGACGGAGAAGGACGGTCACCGGTCTCCGCGCTCGTGGCGACGTCAGCGTCGCCAGGACCGCGGCGGAATGTGACTACCGGTCGGCTCGCAGAGAGCTGAAGCGCCGCATTCGTCGCTCGAAGGCGAAGTGCTGGACGGAGCTGGTCCGTAGAGTAGACGACGACCCTTGGGGCAAGCCCTACAAGGTCGTCCTCAAGGAGCTTCGCGGGCCCGCCGCGACGTCTGCGATGGAACCGCGCGCAGTGCGCGATATCGCCGACGTCTTGTTCCCGAGCCGACCTCTCCCGGATAACCCCGGACTGGGGGGTTATCCTCGCGGCGCTGGAGCGTATGGATTTCCCGCCATACCTCCGGCGGATCCTAGGGTCGTATCTGGGCGGCAGGGTTCTGCACCTGTGCGACGACGACCAGGGAGAGCCGATCACCATGGAGATCACCTGCGGGGTACCGCAGGGCTCCGTGCTCGGTCCTCTCCTATGGAACGTCGCGTACGACGCCGTGTTCCGTCTTCCCCTGCCCAGGGGAACGATCACGGTCGATTACGCGGACGACACGTTGATCGTGGCGGAGGGGGACACGGTGGAAGCGGTGCAGAACCGCGCGAACGCCGCACTCGCGACGGTGGCCGAGCACATACGTGTGCTCGGCCTACGGCTGGCCGTCGACAAGACGGAGGCCGTAGCGTTTACGAGCCGTCGCGCGACTGCGGAACCCCGGTTACGGCTTGAGGGTCAGGCCGTACGACTAGGAGCGTCCCTGAAGTACCTGGGAGTGATCCTAGAGAACAAGGGGACGATGTTCGGTGCGCACTTGCGTGCCGCGTCAGCGAAAGCTGAGCGGGTGATGTCCGCCCTCTGCGAACTCATGCCGAACGTGGGCGTCCACCGGGAAAGCCGTAGGCGTCTGCTGGTGAGCGTCGTGCAATCGATCCTATTGTACGGCGCTCCGTCGTGGGCGCCTACGCTGGATTATAATTCGCGGGGTGTAGAAACGTTGGCGAAGGTCCAGCGTAGGGCGGCCATCAGGAGCGCCTGTGCGTACCGCACAGTCTCCCGTGACGCCGTGCTGGTCGTCGCGCGGTTACCCCCTATCGACCTCCTAGCGGTCGAACGCGCTTCGGCGTACGACGCGAGGAGGGCGACACCGCCGGCAGCGGAAGGACGGCCTTCGGGAACTCCGGCGACGTCGGATGACCTGAGAGCCTCGACGACGGACGAGTGGGCGGGGAGGGTAGTGAGATGGGACGCTCCCGTCGGGAGCGGACGGGACTGGACCCGGACACTCATACCCCCCGCGCTACTCGATCGGTGGGTGAGGAGATCGCACGGTGAGATGACGTTTCATCTCTCCCAGCTGTTAACGGGGCACGGTTGTATCAACCGTTTTTTACACCGGATCGGCCGTGCTCCGGAGAGCGGGTGTTCCCACTGCGGACCACCCGACTCTTACAGCGAGGAGGATGACGACGCGTTTCACACGCTCGTTCGCTGCGAGGCGTTCGAGTGGGCCAGGAACGACCTTATACGCGTTATAGGTCGTTTCCGGCCGCGTGATCTCGTCGCCCAAATGCTGGAGTCCCCGGCGAAATGGGAAGCGGTTGCTCACGTCGCTTCGACCGTGATGGGTCTGAAGGAGGAAACGGAGCGGGAGAGGCAGTCCCTGCGGGGGATTGCTCCATCGCGCGGTTGGAGGAGAAGAATGGCGGCAGCTGGTCGCCCTCTTGATTTTTAAATTGTGAGGGGAGGAGCAGTTAGCATTCGCTTTATTGTTCCTCCCTGTTTAATTTGTATTACGCTTTGTGAGGGGTGGCTTGGCCGGGGATTATCCGGTCATCCACACCAACGGAAAATTGTTATTTATCTCTTTTAAATAAACAATGGCGACTCACTGCCCTAAGCACTGCTGAACAGGCATGCAGGGCAGTGGGTGTATTGCCGATACAAAAAAAAAAAAAAAGAGGCCTTTCCTAGTGCTAGCAGGCTACCTCCAATCTGCCGACCCCAACCAATTAAGGTAAGTGTTACATTGACTTTAATGGTCTGTATATAATTGAGAAAGGAAAAAGAATATTAATACCGTTGTATAAATGCACATTTTGATAATACTATATTTGCGCTTTTCGCGAGTAACAAACAAATTAATAATTATAATCTTAATAATAACAATAACAAAAACACATGATAATAAATAATAATAATACCATACATTGATAATATCAATCTCACTGATACCGCACATTAACGGTTACCGTTAACCGCAGGAGTAGTGTTGTTTCTTATGACCATAACCTCATTTAACCAAACTGATTCCGTTGACGATCTATGACTGCCCCACGTGTCCAGCCTATGCTGATTCGCGACTGTCGTACGTCCGTCCGTACAGTGAACCACAGTCACGAAGTCCTCGTTAAAAAACGTTTGAACGTTAACACACGCGAGAAGTAACGTCGCCGTAGACGTATAAAAATACGTACACACGCGAGAGGTAACGTCGCCGAGACGTAAAAGATGCGTACACACGTGAGAGGTAACGTCGCCGAGACGTAAAAGCGTAAAACGCAACAAAATGAGCATCGACTGATGTACCGCGTACATACGCGAAAGAACGTTACCGTAAAAGTGAAGTGATGGACGCACCGCGCGTCCAAAAGTATCAAAAAAATGTCTTTCCGGAATAACCGACACGCCGATCCGAACACCGTGCGCGCGCGAGACCGACTCGACTCGACCGGTGCACTCCTCACGAATGTAGCTTTGTCAGGGCGCGGTAGGGCGGGGTACTTTTCTAGAATGTTCGATGACACCCCGCTCCCCGCACCACGGCAATCTTATCTGCTCGTTTGAACATTCTCCCGCCGTTGAAAGTGGAAGCTTTCACACATCACGTATGCTATCCTAAACAACGCGGTCAGCAGCATCACATATTATCCTTATATACTAATTAATACATTATATTAATATTAAATTGATACAAAATTCTATAAAATCATAAATAACATATAAAATCAAACTAAGTAAATATAAATTCCAAAGAAATTAACAAATAAATAAATAGTAATAATACAATTGCCTTATTAATTAAGATAATACTTAAGGAATGAGGGAATAAGACTAGAATATGGGACGTCCAACACGCACCCTTATCGTACATGCAACAGCTTACATGGGCAATTTGGTAAGCTTTACAGCCGGACGCTTGAACGATCCGTCAGTCGTTCGGATGGTTACGACTCGGACAACGTTATCTGGACCCGGATGTACCTTGGCAATACGACCAAGTTGCCATGACATCGGTGCACGGTTAGACGAATGAATCGCGACTAAATCTCCTACAGCCAAGTTATCTGTTTGCTTGAACCACTTCTTGCGTCCCTGAAGAGTGTATAAATACTCATGGCTCCAACGACGCCAAAATGATTGGAGCGCTTGTCGAACAAGTTGCCATCGTCTTAGGCGATTGGTTGCAATGTCTGTGAGATTGTCTTCGGGCATAGCTAAAAGTGGTTGGCCTATTAAAAAATGTCCCGGAGTCAGGGCCTCTAAGTCATTCGGATCACTAGACAGGGGTTGTAACGGACGTGAATTCAAGACGCCTTCAACTCTTACCACTAAGGTTGTCAGCTCTTCGAGCGTATATGTCTGTATACCTATGACCTTCTTCAGATGCGTTTTTGTACTCTTAATTGCTGCCTCCCAAAGGCCACCAAAGTGCGGCGCACCCGGTGGATTAAAATGCCATTCGCACTGAATCCGCGAAGAAACGGCTTAACGAACATTCTCCGTGTCAAGCAATGTCTTAATCTGTTTTGCGGCACCAACATAGTTCGTGCCACAATCTGTGTACAAATTGGCCGGAATACCACGGCGCGAAGTAAAGCGGTCCAATGCAGCGAGAAATGCTTCAGTTGAGATATCAGTCACAATCTCTAAATGGACTGCCTTCACTGCCATACATATGAATAAGGCCAGATACGCCTTGTGCGTCCGTGCTCCACGCCGGTGACTTTCCTTCACGACAAAAGGCCCTCCGTAGTCCATGCCCACATTATAAAATGGCCTATGCGCTGTAACTCGGGGAGCCGGTAGGTCTGCCATGAAAGGTTGAGGATTACTTGCTCGGTATTTCGAGCATGGCACACATGAATATATTGCACGACGTACGGCTGCTCGATCCGAGATTATCCAATATCGTCGACTTATCATTGAAAGTACTATTCCCGTTCCACCGTGCAATAATAACTGATGGTAATGCCTGATAATTAAATTTGTGAGATGACACCGTTGTGGTAGTAGTATAGGGTGTTTTGCTCCGTCATTCAATGTCGAATGCCTCAACCGTCCTCCAACCCGAATCAATCCCGTATGGTCTATAAAGGAAGCCAGCTGAGCTATGGTAACTGGTACGATGTCCATGCGTTTTTCTATTTGCTCATATAGGTCGGGGTAGTACATTCGTTGCGTATAGTGGATGATCCTATGCAAGACTTGATTGTGCTCTGCGTGCGAAATAGGCCCCGTCGATGTATATCGCCTTCGCATCCGATCAGCAAAACGCATACAATATCCCACTACACGCTGCATTCGAGATAGAGAAGAGAAGCGATCTATCCATAAATTCTCCTTTTCGTGAACAAGCAATATGTGTTGTACCGAAGTCTTGAGTTCCGGTAAGTTTTCCATTGAAACTGTAAGTTCCCCAGACGCTACCGTAGGCCACTAGGCGTCATCTTGACGTAGGAATTCCGGTCCTACTAAATGCTTCGAACTTGCCAACAGATCTCTGGGCAGCATCCCTCGAGAAGCCGAGTCCGCCGGATTATCGGTCGTGCTCACATGTGCCCATTCACAGTTGGGCAACAACTCCCGAATTTTAGTAACCCTATTGGTCACAAAAACATCCAAAGACGTCTGTGGTAGGGTCCCAGTGGACCCCTAAAACTTTCAACGCCACATCACCAGTTGGGGTGAAGGTTGGTTCAATTGCTTGATCCTCGACCGGCACGAAATTTAAGACGGCATCACAGTTACTTGCCCACTTTTTCAAATCCAACTCGCCTCGACGTAATAATTGAACAAGGTCTCTCTGAATGGCCAGCAGGTCTTCTGCACTGTCAGCGCCAGCAATTATGTCGTCGACATACGTATTGCAAATTAACAATCCCTTCGCTAGGGGAAATTTCGCACCATCATCGCAGTCCAGTTGACGAAGACACCGCAACGCGAGAAATGGAGCTGCGTTTACTCCATAGGTAACAGTTTGCAATTCAAACTCCTGCACCTCCTCGTCCGGAGAGTTATGCCATAAGATGTGTTGATATACACAGTCTTCCTCACGTACTCGGATTTGTCGATACATCTTTGTGATGTCGGCGACAAAAATGTACTTATTAAATCTGCTACGAAGTAGTACATCACTGATTTCAGTCTGTAGTTTCGGGCCGGTGCACAAGCAATCATTCAAGGATCTTCCTGACGTGGACTTTGCCGACGCGTCGAAGACAACCCGAATCTTCAACCCATGCTCCCCACGCTTCACTACGGCATGGTGTGGAATAAAATATTTGCCTGGCACCGAAGCAGGTCGCATGTGTCCCAAAGTCAAATATTCTTCCATAACATTACGATAGGCGGCGTACAAATCGGTGTCTTTAGCTAGCCGTCGCTCGAGGTTGTGTAGACGATTTAAAGCCAGAGACCGAGATGAGCCTATGTCTGTTGGGCTCCGGCCGTGAATGAACCCTTCCTGCGTCGTTGACGATTCCATTTGAGCGCCTATGACGGACCGAAACGGTAATGACACACAAAATCGTCCGGAAACGTCTCTTCTAGTTGACTTCTGAAACCATGACTCGCATTGTTCATCCTCTGTTGTTGGTATGTCAGGTATATCTGGTTCTTCTACAGACCAGAATTTCTGTAACAGTCCGTCTACTTCTGGTGTCGCTCTTACTGATAAGGAGACCATGGGTGTTGCTAGTGATTCTTCCAGTGCTCCTACCACGATCCATCCGAGATGAGTGCTCATGGCAGACGGTAGACCCGTACTGTGTATAATATCTGCCTTGGATTGTAGCAGGTGTGGGTACAAGTCACTCTCTATCAACATGTCCACCGATCCGGGCACATCAAATTCTGGATCGGCCAACACCAAGTGTTGATAACGTTGACGTACTGCAGCAGGTAGTTTATCACTGGGTAGTAGTCTTGTAATGTGTGTAAGAATAATGACACTCGAAGCACAAAACTGTGGCTTTTCCGTGTGAAGAGGGACAAATTGAAATTGAGTGACCCCTTTCACTTTATTCACTGGTTGTTGTGAAAGTCCAGTTACCTCCACTCGACTCTTCGTACGTATTAACCCGAGTCGATTAGCGGATTCTGACGTGATCGCTGAAACCTGAGAACCACTATCCAACAAAATCCGTACGGTGTGTAATTCTCCTAAGCTGTCTCGAACACGCATCTTCGCCGTACCTAAAACCACCGTGGTCTCGGTACGTGCAGTTCCCGCGAACTTAGTTGCACTGCCAGCGGTTGCCGTTTTATTTTCCACTGACTCCGTTTCGTCCGTCGAACACTTGGCATTACTGGACGATGCTAGTTTGTCATTGTCTACATGTAATAGTGTGTTGTGTTTGCCGTCACAATTTCGGCATCTAAACGTTGACGGATATGACTTTGCTTGATGTCCTAATTTTAAACAAATGAAACACACCCCATTGTTACTGACAAACTTCCTTCTAACCGCTACAGATTTCCGTTTAAATACAAAAAAAACGATAAATCGGATGATCAAATTTACAATATATGCATTTTAAACTATCCGATTGTGAAGTCGCTGTTAACGAAAACTTCCCAAGCAGGGCACCATTGCCCTTCTTCGTCAGATTCTTCACATTAAGTTCTGTTTTATCGGCCAAGGTTCCGATGTTTTTCAATATTTTACATCGTTGGGAGACAAAATCCAACAAATTATCCAAGGTTGGTATTTGTGACTGCGTTATACTGGCTTCATAAAGTTTTCTTGTGTCGATATCGAGCACCCGCGCGCCGATATAGAACAATAAAAATCCAGAAATGTCCTCTATGCCTAATGCCTTGATCGCGGCAACGTTCTCGCGGAATGTATTTACAAACGCCGTGAGTGCCGTTGCCGACTCCCTTTTGAGGGCTGAGAACGCAAATAATCGATCAATATGCGCCGTCGCTAATAAACGATTATTTTCAAATGATTTTTGAAGTGCGTTCCACGCGATACTGTAATTGTTGGCCGTTAATGGAATAGACTTAACAAGCGCTAAAGCCGAGCCCGATAAAGACGATTTTAAAAAATGAAAACGTTCAATGTCCGAAATATTCTGATTGTTATGCACAAGTGACGAAAACATATCCCGAAACGAGCACCATTGAATTACGTCCCCATCGAACTTTGGTAATTCTATTTTAGGTAATGCTATTGTAGGCTCCCTATGAACCAACATCTCTTGAGACGAGATTTGTTTCGTTTCACTCGACGCAACTTGTATTATTTCGGCAACCATTCGAATACGTCCACATACTTCTTCCATCTCGTCCGTTATTAATATGTCCAAATTATCAAACTCGCCTTTTAATTCTGAGTCAATCATAATATTCAACACTTCTTGTTGATGTGCTTCGAATTGATTTACGTATTTATTGAGCATAATAAATCGCGCTTTAAACATTGATTGTTTATCTACATCCGTTCGCGCCGCCTGCGCAAACGTCTCTAAATTACGAATCGAACGTAATACCATATCGCGCGATGCACGTGCACGTAATAATATAATCGGCTCGATAGCCGCGGTATCAGGTTGGCGTTTTGTACGCCCCATACTAACAACTAAGACGAATGAAAATAATTGAAATAATAATACTAAAATAAAGGAAAACACTTAAGTCTAACTAAATTATAATAACTAACAACGTATCAAATGTAATAATCACATAAATATACACTAATCCTATCCGGACCGATTGGACCAAAATGTTACATTGACTTTAATGGACTGTATATAATTGAGAAAGGAAAAAGAATATTAATACCGTTGTATAAATGCACATTTTGATAATACTATATTTGCGCTTTTCGCGAGTAACAAACAAATTAATAATTATAATCATAATAATAACAATAACAAAAACACATGATAATAAACAATAATAATACCATACATTGATAATATCAATCTCACTGATACCGCACATTAAAGGTTACCGTTAACCGCAGGAGTAGTGTTGTCTCTTATGACCATAACCTCAATTAACCAAACTGATTCCGTTGACGATCTATGACTGCCCCACGTGTCCAGCCTATGCTGATTCGCGACTGTCGTACGTCCATCCGTACAGTGAACCACAGTCACGAAGTCCTCGTTAAAAAACGTTTGAACGTTAACACACGCGAGAAGTAACGTCGCCGTAGACGTATAAAAATACGTACACACGCGAGAGGTAACGTCGCCGAGACGTAAAAGATGCGTACACACGTGAGAGGTAACGTCGCCGAGACGTAAAAGCGTAAAACGCAACAAAATGAGCATCGACTGATGTACCGCGTACATACGCGAAAGAACGTTACCGTAAACGTGAAGTAATGGACGCACCGCGCGTCCAAAAGTATCAAAAAAATGTCTTTCCGGAATAACCGACACGCCGATCCGAACACCGTGCGCGCGCGAGACCGACTCGACTCGACCGGTGCACTCCTCACGAATGTAGCTTTGTCAGGGCGCGGTGGGGCGGGGTACTTTTCTAGAATGTTCGATGACACCCCGCTCCCCGCACCACGGCAATCTTATCTGCTCGTCTGAACAGTAAAGGTCGGCTCTAGTGCCTCCGTGCCCATCTAGTTAAAGACAGAATTGGAGTGTGTGGAACTCTTAGTCGGGTCGTTCTCGGTTTAGTACTCTCCAACATGGGAGGCCCCGCTGGTAGCCCCCTCGTGGAACTCACCTTGTCGTGGTGAGGGGGCTTGAACGGTCGTTCAATGAGGTTTAGTGCTATGCCAACGGTAGTGTATTTTACCAGCAGGGCCTCCCATGTTGGACAGGACTAAACCGAGAACGACCCGACTAAGAGTTCCACCAGGGGTGTTTACACCCCTGGCTCGCACCGACCTGGCTCTGGGCTTAGTTGACTGGGGCCAGGAGGCCTGAGCATGCCTTTCGCTGACGATAAACCGGCTCTCCTAACCCCCAACTCGTCAAGGGGGTCACTTGGCACGGGGATAGTTACGTGTCCACGAGGACCCTGTGTGGCTTTGGCGCACTACACAGTATATAGCCTTACCGCGTCATTCGGGGCTCTGACGCGGTGGACCCCCGTTCCCTTGACCATCGTGGGAACCATATGGAAACCAAAAACATCAAAAATCGTAACCTGGAAGAGATGACGGAAGACAACGACGGAACATCGGACACGGACTCACGGACTAGGAAGGATACGGAATCGGAAGCAGGGACGCCGGTCGCAGCAGCGGCTGCAACTGGCACCCCGGGAGGTCACCTTAGGGAGAAGCTGTTTTACAGCTATTCCCCAACGGTGGCTTCGATGTGCTCTTTGGAGGCGAGGGAGGAGAACTCCTTCACCCGCGTCAAGGAGCACATCCGGGCCGCTTCCGCGATCGTCGCGGAGAAAGGTGGAAAGGGTGTCCATAAGGGCATCCAGGAAGCCATCCGCGGCGTTGAGTGGGAGCTCGCAGTCCTTCGGGACTGCAAGGCCCGCATAAGGACTGCCAGGGCCGAGGCGGTGGAGTCGGAAAGAGACGACTCGATTGTCGCCCCGGAACGACTCCCCGCCAAAAGGCCACTGACAGAGGCTACTCCTGAAAAGGTAGCCTCCTCTCTTGCTCCAGTCGCTGGGGACACCACAGTGCAAGGCTCTCTGAGCCTGGTACTGGAGGCCCTCAGCAAGGTTCAATCGGACCTGCTGGAGCAAGGGAAGGCTATCGCGGAGCTCACGGCTGAAAACCGTGAGCTCCGGGGTATGCTGTCCCAGCCGCTGCAGCGATCGGAATAGCAGCAGCCGCGCCAGCAGCGTCATCAGTACCAGCATGGCGAGGTGCAGCTGAAGCAGCCGCAAAAGCAGCAGCAGAAGCAGCGCCAACAGCAACAGCAGCAGCGGAAGTAACCGCCGCCGCCACCGCACACTGCGAAGCCTGCGCCCCCGGCAGATACGAGGAAGAAGGAGGAGGCCGCTGTCCCGTCTCCACCTGCGCCCGCTGTGGACCCAAATCCGACCTCATGGGTTGAGGTCGTGAGGAGGGAACGAAAGCCAGCGGAGCGCACTAGTGGTCCGAAGCCGGTGGCGAAGGGGAAACCTTCGCCCATTGAGGCAAAGGCGGCCCTCATACGGAGGCGGGTCCCCCAAACCTCGGCGGTCGTTATAGACCGACCGATCGGTGAGGGGGTTACATTGACCTCCGTAATGAAGAGGGTTGCCAGCAAGGTCAATCTCGACGCCATCGGAGTCAAGATTCGGACCACAAGGACAACGAGGACGGGCGGTATCCTCATCGAAGTCGACGACGCTGCGGGGGCCGACATCCTTTTTTTTTTTTTTTTTTTTTTTATATCGGCAATACACACACTGCCCTGAATGCCTGTACAGCAATGCTTGAGGCAGTGGGTCGCCATCGTTTATTTAAAAACAAATAACAATTATCCGTTGGGGTGGATGACCGGACAATCCCCGGCCAAGCCACCCCTCACAAAAAATAATACAAATTTTAAACAGGGAGGAGCAATAAAGCGAATGCTAACTGCTCCTCCCCTCACAATTTATAAATCAAGAGGGCGACCAACGGCCGCCCTTCTTCTCCTCCAACCGCGCGATGGAGAAATCCCCTGCAGGGACTGCCTCTCCCGCTCCGCTTCCTCCTTCAGACCCATCACGGTCGAAGCGAAGTGAGCAACCGCTTCCCATTTGGCCGGGGACTCCAGCATTTGGGCGACGAGATCACGCGGCCGGAAACCACCTATAACGCGTATAAGGTCGTTCCTGGCCCACTCGAACGCCTCGCAGCGAACGAGCGTGTGAAACGCGTCGTCATCCTCCTCGCTGTAAGAGTCGGGTGGTCCGCAGTGGGAACACCCGCTCTCCGGAGCACGACCAATCCGGTGTAAAAACCGGTTGAAACAACCGTGCCCCGTTAACAGCTGGGAGAGATGAAACGTCATCTCACCGTGCGATCTCCTCACCCACCGATCGAGTAGCGTGGGGGGTATGAGTGTCCGGGTCCAGTCCCGTCCGCTCCCGACTGGAGCGTCCCATCTCATTACCCTCCCCGCCCACTCGTCCGTCGTCAAGGCTCTCAGGTCACCCGACGTCGCCGGAGTTCCCGAAGGCCGTCCTTCCGCTGCCCGCGGTGTCGCCCTCCTCGCGTCGTACGCCGAAGCGCGTTCGACCGCTAGGAGGTCGATAGGGGGTAACCGCGCGACGACCAGCACGGCGTCACGGGAGACTGTGCGGTACGCACAGGCGCTCCTGATGGCCGCCCTACGCTGGACCTTCGCCAACGTTTCTACGCCCCGCGGGTTATAAGCCAGCGTAGGCGCCCACGTCGGAGCGCCGTACAATAGGATCGATTGCACGACGCTCACCAGCAGACGTCTACGGCTTTCCCGGGGGCCGCCCACGTTCGGCATGAGTCCGCACAGGGCGGACATCACCCGCTCGGCTTTCGCCGACGCGGCGCGCAAGTGCGCACCGAACATCGTCCCCTTGTTCTCTAGGATCACTCCCAGGTACTTCAGGGACGCTCCTAGTCGTACGGCCTGACCCTCAAGCTGTAACCGGAGTTCCGCCGTCCCGCGACGGCTCGTGAACGCTACGGCCTCCGTCTTGTCGACGGCCAGCCGTAGGCCGAGCACACGTATGTGCTCTGCCACCGTCGCGAGTGCGGCGTTCGCGCGGTTCTGCACCGCTTCCACCGTGTCCCCCTGGTTAAAATAATCACATACAAATTCTGTAAATAGTCATACAAATTCATACAAATTCCATACTAAATATCTATGAAAAAAAAAAAAAAAAAATATTAATTTCCAATATGGGAGGGCTGGCGTGACGTTCGTACGGACTCAGCGGACACGTCAACCGAACGGCGCATTATTATCACGGTAGTTACCACTGGCGTGGCACTCGCACGCGCACCAGTAAATATATTTAAATATATATATATATATTTATATATATAAATATATATATATATATTATATATATATATATATATATATATATATATATATATATATATATGTATATATGTAAACGTATGGGTAAAGTATAAAATTGTTTTTTTTTCTTCTTCTTCTTTTTACGTACAGACTATATTTATACGTGACGCGTTCTCGAGCCTTATTATACGAGCGTTGTTGCGCTCGACCAATTAATTATTCGTCACGGAACGACAGACGTCTGCCGGGCCGGGATCGCCCGGACAACATTTATCAAAATTAATGTTTCCAATTCGTTTTCGTGATCACGAACACGCCGAAAATCGTACAGTAACAACAAACCAATTAGTTTCACCTTCGGAACCCGACGAAACCGGTTGCGCGCGTAAGTATCGAAATACAGAATCGAAAATATAAGATACGCAAGTACTGTCCAGTACTTACGTATCGTAGTACTTACCTTCGTAGTGTACGTATAGTTTCCCCCGAGGAAAAATCTAAACGCGATTTATATATATATATATATATATATACGTGTACGTTTTGCATTACAAACGCGTACAATAGGAGGTACGGGTACGAATTTCACAATATACGGAGTTTCGGTTATCCGCTGGAATGATAACCTGCGCGATCCACGTATATATTACATTTGTATTCCGTTCCGGTGGCTGATTTTTCGACAGTCGTTTAATCGACCGCTGCAGCCGACGTGCCCCTCCCCCGGACCGAATACCTATTGATTTCGTCCTGTATGGAAAATAACATTGTGCGCACCGGACCTTCCCGTCAGATCGGATTAGCGGGAGGGGGACCCGTGCATGGCGAAAGAGCGCTGACAGGCCGGTCTAAATCCGTGTGTGATTGAGAACAAGGATATTGACGTAAAACGAATGAGTGGACTGTATTTTGTGTGTAGTGTGAAACAACGAGTTCTTAAAACTAATGGGAAGGGGGGGGAGACAAACTAAAATATGAACAATGATATTTATATATACATGAGATGCGGTGGTGACACACAATACGTGACAGCAGTGAAGGCGATGGCTGAGAATGTGATACTTCGGAGTTGAGCAAGATTGTTTGGTGGGGCGTGATCCAGCACTTGAGACGACAAAAAAAACGAAACGACAACGAAAACGAGGAACGCGTGTACTCACGGCGGCGGCTTTGTCGTTACTCGCTCGGGTAATGTGGTGAACGACGTGTGGAAACTTTTCGATAAGCACGGTGGTGCGGGTGGTGGAGATGCGTCTCAAATAGTAAATTATAATCGGACGATTAATACTCGACGAATACGAGAACGCAATCTACCCACCCATCAGTGTATCGAACATCCTCCCCACGTTGAAAGATGCAGGGCAACTTTCAAGATCCATGTGGTCCGCATGAGTAATGTTCAAGGTAATTTGCTTAGCATATCAGCGACAGTTTACATTACAAATTACTAGTTATATAACAAATTTAAAAAAAAATAAATAAATAACAAAATTTGGTACAAAATAAACATGCGATGTTTATAAAGGAATATATGAGGAACAGATAGGCTAATGACTCACGGATCAATTGGCAACTTCACAAGCTTGACGACGGGACGTTTACAGACACCGTCTTGGGTACGCACAGATACCACGCGAACGATGTTATCCGATCCGGGGTGAACTTCGATGACACGACCGAGACGCCACTCGATGGGAGGTCGGGACGGAGCTTCAACGATGACCATATCATCGACTGCGAGATTCGTGGATGGAATGAACCACTTGTGACGTTGCTGTAGTGTTGACAGATATTCACGTGACCATCTTTTCCAGTACGATTGGTGACATTGTTGGATGAGTTCCAGCGCGTAAGCCTGTTAGCTGAAATGTCAATACTGTCGGGTTCAGGAATTATGTGAATAGCTTGTCCAATCAAAAAATGTCCTGGCGTCAAGGTGCATAAATCATGAGGATCCGAAGAGATCGGTGTGAGTGGTCTTGAGTTCAAAATACCCTCAATGCGGGTGATTAAGGTTTGGAACTCTTCATAAGTGAGAACTTGGTTGCCGATGACATGTTTGAGGTGGAATTTGGTGCTTTTGATCCCGGCTTCCCAAATACCACCAAAATGTGGCGATGCTGGCGGATTGAAATGTCAAGTACACGTTGCGTGAGAAACGATCCGATTTTGTCCTTTAGAGTCGTGGAACAGTGTTTTGAACTGACGTGCGGCGCCAATATAATTAGTGCCGCAGTCAGAATAGAAATCTGACGGAATACCACGACGAGCGACAAATCGATCCAGGGTGGCAAGAAAGGCGTCTGTGGTGAGATCAGTTACGACTTCCAAATGAACTGCCTTTACTGACATACAAACAAACAACGCTAAATAAATTTTAATTGGGCGTGCATTCCTTCGTCGATGCTCCTTGACCATAAATGGCCCTCCGAAGTCCATGCCTACATTTGAAAATGGCCTATTGGATTGAACGCGACACGAAGGCAAGTCAGCCATGACAGGTTGCGGTCGGACAGCTTTATTGCGGGTACAGGGTACGCAGGAAAATATGCACCGTCGAACAGCAGCGCGGCCAGATAGAATCCAAAATTTTCGGGACAGCATAGATAAAATCAGTTTGGGCCCACCATGTAGAAACGATAAATGATAATGACGAATTAACAAGTCTGTAAGGTGTGCGGATCGAGGCAGCAAAATTGGATGTTTAGCATCGTAACTAATAGAGGAAAAACGAAGTCGTCCTCCAACACGAAGCACACCATGGTTATCCATGAACGGAGCCAACTGGGCAAGCGATGATGGCGTAACATTAGTCTGAGATTTTAGAGCCCTGATCAAGTCCATAAAGTAACGTTCCTGTGTATGTCGCACGACAATCAAAAACGACTTTTCTCGTTCAGCAAACGTTAATGGACCGTCGCAAACAAATTGTCGACGTAAACGTTGGTAAAAACGGAATACATATGCCAACACACGTTGCATATTGGAAAGCGATGAAAAACGCTGTATCAGGTCCAGTATCGGGAACTGCAGAGTGACAGACAACACCGCAGCCACCTTGGGTCGAGTTTCCGGTAGCTGGTCTGGACTTAAGGGAACGAACTTGGATCTTGGCCATTGGTCTTCGGACAGACGTAGAAATTCGGGTCCTTTCCAGTAGACAGTGGAAGCGATGGCGAAGTTAGGCAAAAGACCGCGTGAGGCTGGATCTGCTGGGTTTTCTGTAGTTGACACGTAATTCCAGTCACAATTCGGCAACGCCTCGTGAATTTTGGCGACTCTGTTGGTAATGAAAATCTTAAAATACTTATGTTCGGACGTTAACCATGACTGCTCTTGCAAGTCAAATAATCAAATGTCCGCACGTTCGCGCCGAACGAAATGGCAAATTGTCCGTTTGGCCGCGGTGCAGGCGTAGAAACTTCGCGAACTTGCCTCGCTCCCGCCCTCTCGTCGTCTCTAAAACCCGACGTCTTTTCTGGTGTTGTGACGCCGCCGTGGTTGTTGTTGAGCTGCCGTTGGCGTGGCTTGACGTTGCAGCGTGTGCGTGTGTGTTACGCTGTTGCTGTGCCAACGTTCTACATCTTGTTCCGAGCCGTCTTGAAAATGTCGTCTTCGGTTGCCATCTGGCCCATGAACGCCATACCAATCAATTCGTCTACGTCGCCGAGAAGCTAGCAGACACGGTAATGGTTGGATTTCCTTATTGTCACATGTGGTTACTACGGACATATGCCCGTTTGTGCATATGCATATTTATAGACATACTTGTATTGATATTCGTCTAGGAAATAAGTAATTAGAAATTATAGTGTTCACTTTATGTCAATTTCCGTATACGTCTAACGTTATTTGTAAAATCGGAAAGCAGAGTCACCCGTCCTCGTACACATTTATTTTTCCGTCGCTTGGCGGTAACAACGACAATACAATTGAGGAATCGGTCCAAGCTCGAACTCGTGATATGGATAAATTTAACGACAACACTTGATATGTGTGTTGAAATGTTCGTGCTAACAGTAAAGCGCCGCACAATTCTAAACGCGGTATGGAAAGTGATTCATCAGCTGTAGAGCCTTTCAATGGGGCAACTTTTGTTTTACATGTAACGAGGTGGACCGATATAGCTCCAGTATTGTTCAAAATACGTAAGTATACGATGGCTGCGTACCCTTTAATAGATGCATCTGCAAATCCTAACAACTAGATGTCTTGATAGAAGGCGACATCAATATGACGTGGTATGTTTATGGAAAACACTGACGGCAATTCAAAACAAAATTGTTGCCACACGGAAAGTAGTTCCTTGGGCAGTGGATCGTCCCAATCGAGTTTATTGCACCACAGAAGTTGCATAAAACACTTTGCCCACAACAATATAGGGCCTAGAGCAAATAATCCGATCGGGTCGAATAATCGAGCGATAATTGAGAGAACTTAACGCTTGGTAGACGAAAATTGTTGAATGTTAGTGTGATATGCGTAATTATCGGTCTCAGTGTCCCAATGTAAGCCGAGAACTTTAACCGAATGTTCGTCCCGCAGATCAAACGATACGGAACCGATTCGGTTTTCAGGACGAACGGAGTTGAGAACAGCTGTGTTCAGGCGTAATCATCGATATCGGCAGTGCCCCCTTCCCTCTGGACACTACGCGGAATTAGCATAACCACAAAGTTGTAGGTTCCCGACCAGTGCCGACCGACACACGGCATGTACCGTACCGTTACCTTTAATTATACTACGTCGTGTAAAAGTGCGCTCGGTTTACCGTAATTTGTACCGTCGTCTACCGTTATTTTACCGACAATTACCGTCATCTACCGTCAATCACCGTCACCGTCATCTACCATACTACCACCACCGTCTGACAACTATCATCACCATAGCACGGTTTTTTTTTAATAATAAATTTAGTTTATGTTTAGTAAATAACATTGTATTTAGAAATAGTTTCTTTTCTTTCCCCTCTGCTGGCCAGCACATCTTGTGCCACAATTATTAGTATTAAGTTTTACTAAAATAGTAGTCCGCAATTATTGCGGCAAACAAAACCGTATTGTTTTTATTTCAAATCCAAAAGAAAAAACATTAACATACAATCCATTTAAAAGCCAAAACATTTGGTCCTTCGGGCCGGATACTTATATTTGTGTTCTAAATGATTGAATTCAGCACGTTTGTTTTACTAAACTTTGTTTATTATATTTACTCTTATATTTATATTTATATTTATTATATTCTCACAGTACAATGTTTTATTAAATATAGCTAACCGCTATCTAAAAATTGGACTTTGACCTCTCGGACTTATTTTATATACATTTCCACCGTATCTTGAATCTGTGCAATTAAAATTGTTGTTATTTTGTTTGTATTTATTATTATCGGTTTTGAATTGTCACCGCCTTGAACGTCGAGCAATAATTACCAATAATAATATTATTATTGTCGGTTTGCGAATACAACGTGCATCTGTTCACCTATCGCGTGTGACACATCAGTACATGCATCGGTAGAACACTTTTATTAACTTTTCCGCTTTAAATTATATAACTCATTCTTATTTTTTAAACTGAATCTTATGTACTCCGTGTTTAATATACCATTAAAAAAAAAATAATAATAATAAATTAATATATATATACTTTGTGTATACTTTGTATATATGTATATACTTTCTTATAGTTTGATATATTCAATTTTAATTGAAAATGGGTGTTTATGAGGAAGCGAAAGCACGCATAACTGGTCTTCAGTGTAGAGTACAGCGTATTTACGATGCTGGGGAAGCAATAGAAAACGATCCAACAAATAAACTGGCTAAAACTAAATTTAAAATAATGTACGCGACACTTGAAAATTTATTTACTGATTTCGAAACGCAATTAATGATAATAATACGTCAGCAATGTAAAGGTACACCCGTGATAGATATTGTCGATCCAGATAAATCGCGTGCTCTTTTTGAAGAGAAATACATTGGTTGTAAAATATTTGCAGATGAACATTTACCTGAGGTAGATGCCGACGCTTTGCTTAATAAAACATTTTTTGAAGTAAACAACCCCAGTAGCTCACATTCCTACCATCCGATTGAAAAGTTAGTTGTACCTAAATTTAGCGGAAATCCGATAGAATATACCAGCTTTAGAAATATGTTTGACAAATTAATTGGGGAGACTAATATGTCACCAGTGGTAAAGTTTGGATATTTGAAGTCATACTTGGTAGGAAAACCATTGGGTTTGATAGCAAATCTTATGTTGACCGATAGTAACTACGAACTTGCTTTAAAGCAATTGACTGATCGCTATTCAAATCGCCGTGTTATCGCAGATAATCACATTGAAGCCCTATTTAGTGCACCAAGAGCAACCCTTGGGGATGGTAGTTCTATTAGAAAACTACTCAATGTAATTTTAAAATCTACGGGTGCCCTACAAAATCTGTCTTATGCAGTAGACCAATGGGACCCAATTTTACTCCATCTGTTGCAAAAGAAATTGGATAATTATTTAAGAGCACAGTGGGAATTATTAGTAGATACGTCCGAAGACCCACCTATGACAGAGTTTACTACGTTTTTGTCAAAATATTGTAAATCCGCTAATGTTACTCAAGAAAGTGTCAAGCTAACAACAAAAGGACACAAACTAAACAAAACTACCGCATTATTTAGCAGCCAACCAGAACGTAAAATTGAACAAGAAAGGAAGTTTAAAACAATCAAGTATAACCAAAACGTCAAAAAGTCATTTTTCTGTCCAGTCTGTAATGACCAGCCAGGTCACTTACTAATTAACTGCCAAGCGTTCAAAGATAAAACACCGATCGAGCGTCAGCAAACCATCAAAGATTTGAAAAGATGTTTTATCTGCTTCAGTATGCACATGACAAATGAATGTAAAAACCAACGAAACTGTTCTCAGTGTAGTGGTAGGCACCATACTTTACTCCATTTAGAAAAAACCGAACCAACCGTCACTACAACTCATTTAACAGTTGCTGCAACGAAAACAAAAGGATATGGTACGTCTGTTTTGCTAGCGACAGCATCTGTGGTTCTTCAAAACAAAAATGGGCAATCCATTATCGTAAGAGCCCTGCTTGACAGCGCAAGCCAAAGCAGCTTCATCACTGAGCGCTGTGTCCAGCTTTTAGGATTAAAAAGAGAAAAGTGTTCAGTAACCGTCGAAGCTTTGTCCGGAACTGAGGTCCCAGTGGTTAGAGGTAGGCCTAATGTGGAAATACACCCCGTCGACCAACAAAATCCCTGTTTTAACATTGATGTTCTCATTTTAACACGTATCACTAGTCCTGTTCCATCAAAGAGAGTGTGGAATAATTCATGGCCACATATTACGGGTTTGAATTTAGCTGATCCATCCTTTTTCGAAGCAATACCAGTTGATATTTTAATAGGAGCCGATATTTATCCACATCTATTCTTAGGAGACAAAAGAGAAGGAGAATTGAATCAACCAATAGCACTTTCGACAGTGTTTGGCTGGGTTTTAATGGGTAAAACTGCAAACGAACAGAATGAACCGATTGTCACCTTATGTTCATTAGAGTCTATAAATCAAACGCTACAACGATTCTTCGAGATCGAAGAAGTCCCAAAAGCCGAAAAAAGTTGCCCAGATGATTTAGAGTGTGTTTACTACCAACACAAAAGGATATATGTATATAAGGTTCCTCTACTCACCTCGTGGTCGCAGAATCCCTACGACCACGACTGTCTCTCCCTCCGCAGGCAGACCTCCGCCGCGGGGACGATTCCCTGGATTTACTCCATGTTAGTATTAGGCATTACAAGAAATAACAATTAAACACAAAAAAAATGACAAAATCGAAAAACACGGGAGACAGACAAAATACACCCGTTGGCGACCGGTAAGGGAGTGGGCCGAGACAAAGAAATTATAATACCTATCGGCTATATTAGATAATTCGCCAGTAATTAAAATTGTACGACTTCTTGCCTAAAATA
Source organism: Schlechtendalia chinensis (assembly GCA_019022885.1). Taxonomy (NCBI): domain Eukaryota; kingdom Metazoa; phylum Arthropoda; class Insecta; order Hemiptera; family Aphididae; genus Schlechtendalia; species Schlechtendalia chinensis. The sequence continues at coordinate 1,234,006 of JAFHKX010000014.1, forward strand.
TCTGTATTTAGTTATGCGGTGACGGCGGAGAGGTGGCGACGATGGTCGGGAATTAGACGTTGAATATATATATCTCCCCAAAATAACATCAGACACATATTTACACCAAAATATCGTCTCCATCCACGACTGGCAGTGTGAAACCTTTTACAATAAATATTATGGAAACCAACTTATTCTGGAACGTTACAAGTTAATAATGGTTTTTTTTTTGTTAAGGGGAGTTAAAAAAAAAAATTAATTTATTATGTTTGTTCGATACACTGATGGGTGGGTAGATTGCGTTCTCTTATTCGTCGAGTATTAATCGTCCGATTATAATTTACTATTTGAGACGCATCTCCCCCACCCGCACCACCGTGCTTATCGAAAAGTTTCCACACGTCGTTCACCACATTACCCGAGCGAGTAACGACAAAGTCGCCGCCGTGAGTACACGCGTTCCTCGTTTTCGTTGTCGTTTCGTTTTTTTCGTTGTCTCAAGTAGGAGACTAGTCGAGTACGCGCATCTGAAATTTAAATATCGCGCGCACCGCACGACACTGTCGTATACGTTTCGGGTCAAACGATTAATTGGAAAACATGATACGAGATGACGCAAGACACGGTTCTACCCTGTAACGTGTGCGTGCCGTGACGATATTTACGCGCGTGTGTTTTTTTGTTGTCTTCTGTCGTTCGAACAACGTGTCATTTAAGCTTTCAGCGATAAATTATAAAGACGAGAATAAAAAACGTTTCGCTCAGCCTAATCGTCGAAGCGTATTGGAAAAAATACACGCACGTAACGTATAACTGTGCAACGCTTCAGTACAATAATAACGGTAGCGGTAAGTGATCGGTCGCGTTTTGGTCCACGCGAATGTGCGTTAACGGACGATCCGCAATTTCCAAAAAGCGACCGGAACGTAATCGGAAATTACGATTTTGTGGTTTTGCTCGATACACTGTGCACGCGTAAGGAGATGGAGAGATGAGTGGAGATTCACAGAGCGTTTCGATAATGGCAGAGTGTCGGGGTTTTTTGCTTTCGGAAGGGGGGTGGGAATGGTTTCGCGCGACTCCCTCGGGGACGTGTTTCTTCGTCGGCGTATTTTCGTAATGTTGTTGCCGGCTCCGACGGGATGGAAAAAAAGTCAAGTTCGTCGAGACGTGAATAATATGTTAATAAAATATACCGTTATTATTTACTTTAATATTTTCGAAACACCTTAGAACGAGAAACGTTATTAACATTCGAGTCGTTTATACGTTGAGTTACGCGTAACGACGAAAATCGACCGAACAATATCACGTAACGCACACCGCCGACTCGTTATCAACGGTAATTAAAACGACATCCGCAGCCGTGAACGCGTAATGAACGTCTCTAGATAAATCCAGCTATCGTAGTACATTATAGGAAACGTTACATTGTTGATTAGTAAACACGTCTCCCAAAACGGTTGTATCACAATAACGTAATAAGTATGTTTAAACACTCACGTTGATCGTCCATTGCGTTACGCGCGATATACTATTATCATCATCATCATCATCGATGTCGTTATATTTTAACGGACAAATCACTCACTGGACGGGAAAACGATCGTTTTTCACGCGCCATACACTATCGTGTTGTATTTCGAACGATTTAAAAAATATTCATTTGACACGCGAGACGGTTTATAATATTCGTACGGTCGGCGCACGGTTTGCGCGAAACAACGTTTTTAAAACAAGCCGCCAGACGATTGAAAACCGTTTGGAAACGCGTGTACGGATATTCTTGTCTGAACGGTCGACGCATCGTGCGACGGCGAACGGTCGCGTTCGGGTCTAAACGAGAACTACTGTCGACCGGTAGTTTTTCGGGGTCGTCGGTCCGAGAATCGATTGATGGATAACGCGGTGTGATTGATTGTGCGGTAATTAATGAAAAAACAAATATATAAATATATATGTGTGTGTTTGTGTGTGTGTGTGTGTGTTATAACGGTGATCGTCTATTAAAATACGAAGATATACGAAAAGATACAATTGATAAAACCAGTATGTTTTACGAACGCGAAGGGTTTCGAGTACACGGGAACGGTGAACCGGCGGTTCTAAAACACCTGAATCGCGTGGTTTACGAGACGGGTCGATCGCGCACGTATTTTACTCGCGATTTTTTTTTTGCCGTCAGTCGATTCATTTTATCAGTACGAGACGGGCGAAGACGCAGCGGCAACAGGAGATCGGAAACGGGATCACGCGAAAATGACTCGAATGTCCGACATTAACTCCGGGATCAGACGCGAGGAAGAAGAACGGCGATTTTCCCGACCAGTTCAAGTGAGTCGATCGAAAGGCGACGGATAAACGCGTCCGGTTGATTCCAACGGTCGGAAAACGGTAACGGTAAACCGGGAAATCGTCGTCGTCGACGAAAACGTGTGGGAAAATCGACACGGCGGTCTTGTCTCGACGAACGCGTCGTCGCCATGTTATATACACGTGCATTGTACGTCGTCGTTCTGTTTTGGCGATCTACCGGATTTCGCGAGACCCCGTCTGTTCCCGGACTCGGGCGGGGGTTTAGGGGGCGTGCAAAAACACTGCGTGAACTACACGTTTTATTGAATAAACACGTTTTACCGGAAATTTCGCGGACGCGAAACGGTTAATCCCTCGTCTGCCGCACTCGGCGGCGCGTACCCGTCGTCCGATCTGATTGATGAGACCGTGATAGGCGGAGCGAGCGACACGGGGAAAACGGCATATATTACGTGCACGCAACGACGAGGGGAGAACGTTCGACGACGAGAGGAAGCGACGAATATTACGACGACGACGACGACGACGGTTCGGAACTTATGTTAATGCACCCCTCGGACCTTTTTAAAAACCGCCGTAACGTTGTTCCGTTGCGCGCGATCGTATAGGTGTAATAACTCTATTTTTTTTTTTTTTTTTTTATTACGTATCCGTAGCAGCAATAATAGAAGCGGCGGCATCAGTCGTTACACAGGTATTACACACGAGTAGACGCGTTCACGTACTCGCCATTATTATTATAAATAACATATATATATATAATATCGCACATTATTATGTACGTGCGCCTGTATAGTAATGTTAATTATAATCTACAATTTACCGGACGATCGTTACGAACAGTTATTTATTTTTTTCCATCGTATTAACATTATCGTGACGAACAAACCGGAAGCTTTTCCGGTTTCTGACTAATGACGCGTCGATAGCACGTAACGTTACAGTTGAAACAATAATGTTACGTCGTCCGATATACACAAATAGCGCCGTCGTACTATTCAGTGAAACGCGAAAATATACTCGAAAACCCGGATTATTATTATTATTATTATTATTATTATTTTTTTTTTTTTTTTTAAGCAAGGCTACAAAGTTTGTAAACGTACACGCGTTTTGTGCGCGTACGTGCCTCGTCAACACGATTATTATTATTAGATGACGTCACGGGAGATTTCACAACACAGGGTACGGGGTTCTTTGGTTCTTTTAAAAGCGAGCGTTTACGTTTAATTTGATTATAATTTTTATTCCGGGGAAAAAAATGAATATTTACGCATATACGTGCATGAATTTCGTTCGCGTTTCCGATGCGCCGTTTAAAGGTTTTCCCGGTGTCGTTTGTTTTTAGTCCTAATTTGTAACGATATAAATTATTGCGCGTGAAATTCGAACACGGCCGGAATTTCACGCCCGGTCCGCAGTAGTAATGCTAAATTGTTATAAAAATGGATAACTGTTATCAACTGTTGCTGTTACAAAAAAAATAACAGTGAAAATAACTGTTACTTTTAATAACTGTTATTTTTTTAGCTGTTACAATTGTTATGTGCTTCAAATTCTAAACCAGAAATGGTATCAGATGATTATTGTCTAGCGGCGAGTGAGTCTCGTCATTATAGTCAGATCCGGGGTTGGTTTCAGTTTCAAAATTTATAATACCTACACATATTTTTCCTCAAATAATTCTAATAAGATGTTTCTGGGAACAGCAAATTCAAACATCAAATTTCCGATATTAATAAACAAGTGTTCTTTTTATTATTTTCTCATACTTTTATTATTATTATTATTATTATTATTATTATTATTATTATTATTATTATTGTCATTGACTTTTCTATAACTATTAACATGTAATATACTAATTACCTTTGATACTTTACATTATTCTAAGAAGAAAAGAATTATTAAATAAGTATGAAATAACATCAATAAAAAAAAGATATATATTGTGTATAGTAATATTAGTTTTACTTATTAGACAAGTAACAGTGTATTTAAAATGTTAAAATATCAATTTAAAAAAAACAATAATAGCTCATATGTGATAACATTTGTGGAAATAATTGTTTTTCTGACGATTAAAATTGATAAATATCCAATAGTACGGACTAAGTATATCATAGTCTGTGCCAATAGACTGTTATCAACGATTACCTAATATGTTAGAGTAACAGCAGAAAACAGTCACTGTTACAGTAACAGTAACTGTTATTTTTTCTTCGAAGTAACAGCTTGTTATTGTTACTCGCCTAGTAACTGTTACAAATCACTGTTACTGTTATTTCTTATCATCACTAGTCCGCAGTCCATTTTGAACGCCGTTTCGTTGCGTTTGTAACATCACAACGCGGTTACTATAAGGTTTCCCGGGTAACCGTACATACGAATATAATTTTTCGTGTATTTATACGTGCACGCCGAAAAAAATTATCAAACGATTACGGTGAACGGGTCCGTGTCGGAGATAAATTAGTTTTAACTCGAAATCGTTCGCGCTTTTTCCTCCTCGTCCCCGCCGAAAAGCGTTAAATTTTATGGTGTTCGGTTTTTTATTCCTTCCTCTTTGTCTTCCGGTCATTAAACGGTTGTTTATTCTCCACGCGTAAAAAAGCTTTCGGGGACCGACGAAAAGATTAATAAAAAACATATACATACATACTATACTACACAGTCGCGCGTTGACCTAAATGTATAAAATATAGGAGTTACGATATACGAAGCGTACGCGTTCACGTTACGTGTATATATATGTATAGCGTTCGAAAATACTATTAATTCGAAAAACCATCGACGGACGTAGTCGAACCGCGAAAAAAAACAGATAGAATTTCGTGTGTGTTCCCGCGCGATAGACGGGAAGGGTTTTAAGTGGATATTCGTTCGTTCGCGTGCGCGTACAACACTGTACCGTCGCGGTCGAAATCGAATTCTGTGACGGCGCGTTCGATAATTTACGCGTTTTTCATTTTTTGTTTGTTTCTTCTTCCGACGACGTCGTTCTTCGACACAGTTTTGCATTATTTATTCCCATCAAAATTGTACACCGGAGACGGTAACCCATCTGGAAGAAGCGGAACGAACGACTTCCAACACCACAGCGCTACTACGTCGCCGCAGATGACTGCATGCGCGTCGTATAACGCCGATCGTGATTTCTTACGTACGTCCGTCCTATTTATCTACACTTCCTACCTAGCCGTCTATCACCTTACTATAGACTTTTGGTGCCAATAGTTTTTACTTTAGTTTGTCCATATGTTTTCTAGGTTTCTCTGTTTACATACATTTCTACGGCGTAACGTTATTCGTTTGCGATTTCATTTTGAAAATCGCCGCAGTTTTGACATCGTTCATCTGATAATTGAGCTTCTAAAGTGTCTGCGAGATTCACTCTTTATGCTTTTGTTCCATCGAAATCTCTAAGAATCTTCCACGATTCGCATTCAATATCTCCCTATCCTTGATGGACTTTATTATTACTATTATTATTTCAGCTACATTTTTTAAACTCTATTATTCTATTCGGTTATTACGTCCTAATTGTCGAATTGCTTACTTTAAAAGTTATTCTCTAGTGAAAAAAAAAACTATACAGACGCGTATGTCACGTTTCCTACTCATTAATGTTTGTTACGCGTTTATGTATGTACATAATATTTAATGTATACGGAAAATATGTACGAAAATACTAAAGTCCGAAAATGACACAGATATATTTCGTAATTTTCCTCTACGTGTATATTATTATTTTCGACGTTCCCGTCGAGTTCAAATTTTAGGATTATAACGCGCCCGTTGCGTAGACACAAAAATAACAATGATGATGATAATAATAATAATAATATGTATACGAGTATACAGCAGGTATCGACGAGAAATTCGATTGCTTTCGCGCGTTTGTATTATTAGTATTTTATTTTTGTTTCATCCCTGTTTTGTTAGTTTTTACAAAGCTCGGGTGCACATGCACATGCACATGCAACGTATTACTAAATAAATAATAATGTTATGATGACGCACACGCTATAGTGCAGATACTGCGATGTGACGCAGTTAAAAAAAAAAATGTAATAATAAAATAATAATAATAAAACCCTCTGGGGACTGTACGACCGATTGACATAAATATATATATTTTTTCTTGTTTGTCAGACTGTCGGACGTAACCGACTCGGACACTTTAGCAGCCCCCAACGAGACGTATTATGTTTTACCAAAACAGAAACTTTACCCGACTCGATCACGGAAACAAAATTATATCTTCTCTAAACGAGTTTTTTTTCAGAACGTTTTTTATTATTGCCGGCACGTACAATCTACAATAATACTACCGTTGCATATGTCTATCGATCTATTTGAATGAGCATACGCGTGTTACAAATAACAGATTTTGTGTCTCGTTGCGATTACGATTTTTCGCCGTCTGATAAATACAGCGAAATACGAATAACGACGTAATTACACTTCAGAAATCACAAAGCCCGTTCGGTGAGTAGGTATATCGTTGTATTTATTCACGAAAAGTTAATTAAAATATACACGATGTGTGTATATTATAATATCGAATTATAACGTTATGAAGTCGACTTTATTGTAAACAACAACAACAACGTAGTATATAGTACAGCTATTGATAGGTATAAAGTATATATATGTTGAGCGTATTGTTGGAAAACGAAATCGTTATAAAAGTTCAAAAATAGGATGCGGTATAGTTGAATATAGCGTGAAAATATATTATGGTATTTTGACTATATGATTAATGAATATGCACGTAAACGCGTATAGGATATCGTAAATTGCGCGTTTTTATTAAGATTATATTGCTTGTTTTCAATTTGGAAAACTTTAACGGGAATCATCAAATATATTTTAGTGGGTCGGCGGGATGGGTAAAACACGAGTATAAATAACAATGATATTATTATCGTGGTATTATAATATACCGTAGCGTGTTGTTTTTGAAACAGCGACCGTTGTATGAGACATAGTTTTTTTTTTTTACACATTTATAAAAAAAAATAAGATTACGTCAATAATATCAAATCGTGTGTATTACAACGTGCACCGAATTATCGATTCGAAACCGTGTACGGTAGGTAATATCCGAATATAAACACGGAAACGTGCCTGAAACGGTAGTTTTTTTTTTAGAAAAACAAACGCGTGGACATTACCGGAAAACGTTCGTCGTTATTTTGTACAGTTATATTGATTGTGTCTTATGTAGTACACGCTCGATTTCCTAAAACAATGTCGTTGTTTTCGTTTGTCGTGGAAATATGTACGAGAAACGACCGCGGTCCAGCCGGCAGTCGTGGATAGGCAATTGTGATACGTCCGCGTGCTGCGGGTCCATGGCGGCGGTACACTCGCGGTGTTCGGTGCGCGGTCAGAGCACAAGGGCGTTGTGTTATTGTAGTTTTTCGACGTGGAATACGTTTTATGTCGTAACGGTTATATCTCGCCACGCGAGCGCGTTACCCGTCGTTATAAGTGTCGCAGAACCAATACTGTATATTGTTAAATCGTGTTTACCGCCTATACTCGTACAAGCGCAATCGATTGGGCTCGATAAGGGAATCCGGTTTTCTTTTTCTGGTTTTTTTTCTTCTTATACGTTTCGTTATACGGTCCCGTCTATTCGGCCTGCATACTAAATCATAATCTAAAAAACTTTTCCACGTCGAAATCTCGTCTCCGCGTCGACCGTAATGTGTGTTTAAAAAAAAAAAGTTGTTAGTAGGGTAAAAAAGGGAATTCTGGATCATAGGGAAACCCACAGCTCCCGCAAAACTGTAGCGGGAGCTATACCTTTAACACGGCCGCCCAAACCATCGTTGCGGGAGCTATACCTATAACACGGCCGCCCACTGTCGCCTTGCA
>JAFHKX010000014.1:1242692-1283377 GCA_019022885.1 Schlechtendalia chinensis
ATTGGCTGTATTCGCTGGTATTGTGACATTAAACCTGAATTGATCAGCAAATGGTTGCCAACACAATCCAAGAGACTTAATGATATCTTCGTCACCTAGCTCTAATGTGAAGAGAGAGTCATTTTGACTTTTTGCTATTCTTGCGATAACTAATGGTGAGTTTGAACACCATTTACGTAACAGCAGTTTCGCAGAATCCAAAATGCAGGTTATATCCTTATGTAATTGTATGCATTCCTCTTCAGTGTTACATCCCGTCATAAGGTCATCCATATAGAAGTCACACAATATGACCTCTGAGGCCTTGGCGTTTCCTTCCTTTGCCTTTGATCCAAGCATTACAAGACATTGCGTTGCCATAAATGATGCAGGTGTTGTACCATACGTCACAGTATTTAATGTATAAGTCTGAAGAGCTTCACTCGGGTCGGAGCGCCAAATTATGCGTTGCAAATGTCGATCCTCTTCTGAAACCATAATTTGCCGAAACATTTTCTCAATATCGGCTGTCATCACGTATTGATGCTTCCGAAACCTCGTCAGTATGGAAACAATATCCTCTTGAACCGTAGGCCTACGCATCAGGACTTCATTGAGTGATACGCCTGAAGATGTTCTAACTGACGCATCAAAAACTACTCTAGTCTTAGTGGTGAGGCTCTCGAACCTTTAAAACTGGATGCGCTGGAACTACGTTTTCTGCGATCACCATTTGCATTTGACCCATATCTATGTACTCATTCATAAACTTGATGTATTCCTTTCGCAAAGTTTCATCACGTTGAAAGCGTCTTTCTACATTAATAAATCTTGAGGTTGCCATTGCTAGACTAGATCCCAAATTTCTTATCTCTGGTTTAATTGGTAATCGTACAATAAACCGACCTTCTGGGTCTCGTTGAACCGTATTCTGAAAATGCTGAAGAGTATCTTCTTCCTCCTTGCATTTCCGGTTTGCTCTTGAATTTCGACCATAATTTGTATCTGCGATAACTTTGAGTGCTTTCCAATACTCATATTATAATGTACATTCCATTTGAGTGCTTTCCAATACTCATACCCAAAATATACACAAAAACACTGTAACAGCTGTTATAAAAACATGCATAACTACAGGACAAATTACGTCTACGATAGGTGCGGCTACAGCAAATTTTTTAAAGCACATGAATGATTTATTTGATTGCTTAAACAGCAAAAGTTTATTTAGTTCTAATCCTAAAATGTGTGCGTTATCCGAAGAACAGCCAAATCAGTTTTAATTTTTAATTGAAGCAAAAGAGTTGCATGAGAATATACAATTATTAAAATCGAATATAAAATATGGAAACCGTCTTCCATGCTTTGATGGTTTAGTGTGGTCGATTAATAGTATAACTATGTTATAAATACAGCAAAAAAATCTATAGTTTACTTATTTACTAACATCTAGACTTAATCAAGAATTTTTAGAAAATACTTTTGCAATATTTCGACAACGTGGAGGATTCAACTCTAATCCTACAGCTCGTACTTTAAGGACTACTTTTAGTATTCAAGCGAAAAATAATTTACTGAAAGCATCAGAATCGTCCAACTGTGAAGCAGATACAGAAATAAATTTATAAGCTCCTACATCTAATTCAAATAAAATTATAGAAGCAAATGAATGTGATTTGGATTCTAATGATTCTAGTGATTCAAATGATTTTAGTAACATACCATCTACATCTACTAATAATGATCATTTGGAAAATAAATTTTGTGACATATCATTAGAAATATGTTCAAATGCTTATTTCGCCAGTTATTTGGGAAAAATTTGTTTTGATTATTTTAAGTGTCATAAATGTGTTGATAAATTTTTAAAACCTAATGATAATTTAAATTTATTTGACCAACACGAATTTTTGATTTTTTATAAAAATTATGAATCAAAAGAATTAAATGCTAATACATGTTTTTTAAAAAAAACCTACTAAAAATCTTATTAAATTTGTCGAAAATTCCCAAATTATGTTAAAAACATTAGTTGAACAGAAACCAGAAAGAAAAAATATTGGAATCTTTATACATAAGCAAATAAAAAATATACATTTATCATCATTTGATTTAGATGAAAACTGCATTAGACATTTTGATTTTCTACTTACTAAATTAATTCATGCCATGCTTTTAAAAGACTTCAATTGGAAATCAAAAAATCTAAAAGAAATTAAAAATACTTCTATTAATTCATCTAAAAAATTAAAAATTTTACAACATTATTAATAAAAAACTAAATTGTGTTATCAATATTAATTTTTAAATTTCTCTCTAATTCTATCTGCAGTTATTTAATTATGTAAGTTAATTATTATTTTAATATAAAAATTTAAATAATTTTTCTTTTTATTTTGTAGAAAATACTATGTATATTACTATGTAATACTATATATATTAATATTTACTAAGTCTAATTTTGCTAATAATAATAAAAATTACTTAATAAAAACGTTTATATATATATAATATAATTAAAAAATTATTAGTATAGCTGTACGATCACAGATTAGATGAATCTAATCTGTGGTAATTCTGCTGCAAATGTTAACGTTATCAGTGTAAACACATCGGGTCGACATTATGGCTATAAAGGCAGCTACACACGTGCAGTTAAAACTGTGCGATTCGACTGTACAGTTTTATCTGTGCAGATAAATCGTTCTACACTACAGCATACACACCTTCAGTTAAAACTGAGTGATTTGACCGTACAATTGGAATTAATCGTGGAGTCATAGTCGAATAACATGGCGACAACAGATGACGTTCTCGCGATTCTCGGATTAATGTGAGTTTTAAAAAATAAAAAACGTAAAAAAGTAACTTATGGTGTAAACAATGGTTGTTAAAAAAAAGTGAATATTCACATACAAATTTAATAAACGAATTGAGAATTGCTCCAAAAGATTTTAATAATTATTTGAGGATGAATGAAGAAACCTATTTGTACCTTCTTTCTTTAGTTACACCACTAATCCAAAAACAAAATACTGTAATGAGAAATGCCATATCACCTCATGAAAGACTGACAGTGACCTTAAGATTTTTAGCGACCGGAAGAACCTATGAATGTTATAAGTATTCTTCAATTATATCACCACAGTCACTGTCTACTATTGTACCTGAAACATGTGAAGCAATTTATAAAATTTTGCACAAGGATTATTTAAAGGTATGCACATAATACAACTGCGATTTCTTTACAGTGTTTTAATCAAAAGAAAAGTTACTGTTTTTTATAAACATAAGTTAAGATAGTTATAAGGCATATGCATAACATTTCTATAAAAATATCATGAACTAAGTGTTCGTGCATTTTTTGATTAATTAATTATTGCCAAGAAATTTAGATACATATGAAGATGCGGTTTCTGATGAATTCTGTAGTGACATCAAAACTCTTTCTTGAGTGTCCTGTGGTTGGTTGGTTAAACACCTGGTTTGGTGCATTGTAGTTGGACAAGATAATTGAACTGGTTGAGGTTGAGTGATAGATATTTCATTATATCCTACTGCAGTATTGGGGTAACTATATTGTAATGGAAAAGAATTGACTGAATAAGAATGTTGAGATATGTTAAGAATGGTTTGATATGGAAGACGTAAACAAAGGTGTTGATGAGCGAGAGTAAACTTCATCAAATTGTGTTGTTGTTGAAGTCATTACTTTATGTGATATTGTTAATTTCCCCATTTCAGCTTCGAACAAAGTGTCGTTGATAATTTTTTCAGCCAATAATCTTTGTGTTTTTTCCAAGTCACGAAGTTTTAGTGCTACCCCTTTACCGAAAATGTCATATCGATCATCTTGAGATACTGGACGTTTAAAGTGATTCTGAACTGATAACAAAACATCTTTTGTTAGAGCTGCTTCAGAATTTCTTTTTAATCGTCTAGTAGATTGAGATTTAGTACAAGTAGTATCTGTAGAAGTAGAGCTTGTGGGAGTAGGTATAAATAGATTTTCATGACGAGAGTCCTCATTTGAATGTATTTCAATTTGTGAATTTAATGCCGAGTTTATTGCTGTATCCGATAATTCTTCGATGTCAATCTGAAACAGTATTTTTTTATTTTAGTTTCCACGAACAGTTAGTGAATGGAAAAATATATCGTTATCATTTGAAAAAAAATGGAACTTTCCACATCTACTTGGAGCAATTGATGGAAAACATGTGGCTATAACTGCACCAATGGGAAGTGGATCGGAGTACTATAATTATAAAAAACATCACAGCATGGTTTTAATGGCCATAGTTGATGGACAATATCAGTTCATTTTGTGTGACTTTGGAACAAACGGACGAGTTTCAGATGGAGGAGTATTACAAAACACAAAATTCTTTCAAATGCTACAAAATAATGAGCTAAATATTCCAGCTGCAGAACTTATCTCAAATAGTTTAAGACATTTACCTTACATTTTTGTTGCCGATGACGCATTTCCATTAAGATCAGATTTAATGAAACCGTTTAGACAAATCGATTTGACGTCTTCCGAGAAAAAAATATACAACTATCGCGTTTCCCGAGATAGAAGAATCGTAGAAAATGCTTTTGGAATTATGACTATGCGATTTCGAATTTTTCACACAAACATTAATGTGCATCCAAACAAAATTGAGTCAATCGTCATGGCATCTTGCATGTTACATAATTATTTAATGAAAAAAGTACCGAACTTATATGCACCAAGTGACTGTTATGATCGTGAACAAATAGATAATGGAACCACCTTAGAAGGATATGACTCAAGTAATTCTGCCATGGAACCTTTAGATGCAAGAAATCCAGTAAATATAGCCAAAACACCAAAAATGATCAGAGAAGAATTTATGAACTATTTTAACAATGAAGGAAGCGTTCCTTGGGAAAATGACTTTATTTGATTATTAAAAACTATTAAAATATAAAATAAATAATATAAAATCATGTTAAAGGTACTATACATTATGTAATTATTATTACATTAAGTGTATTATTTCAATTACATTATAATTAATTATATAATTCAATATTAAAGAAACTTTATTTTCTTACCTCATCATTGTCAGTGTCCAAATTGGAGCGTGAAGGTCTTGGTATATCTTGATCATTTAAAATTGTCATTAACGGAAAATACCATAACTTTGGTTCATAAATATCTTCTGAACCGGATCCAGATTTTGATATGATGACCTTTTTCAGTTCTTTTTTATACGTACATCGTAAATTGTTTATTTTTTTATAACTGAGTCTTTGTTGGCGTCAGGTTCTATTTCCCGTGATTTCAAAATCAATTTTGCATAAGCAGCATCTTTTTTGCTTCGATCGTGATAGTCTTTTAGTTTGACTTTCCATAGACATGGTTCGGAACGATACAATTCAATAAATTCTTCTGTCCACTCACGTATTTTTGTTGCCATAAATTAAACGGCGGGGATAATAAATAAATAAAATTAAATACTAATTAATAAATTAATAATAAATAATAGTATAATAATAAAAATTATAAATAGTATAATAATAATAATAAAATACGTTGTTATTCAGTTATCACGAGTTTAATTACAAGTTGACTTTGCGGGCTAGGGTCAGTTCTCCATACTTTTGATAAGAGAAAAATTTGATAACCGATTTCTGTGGATGTAGGAATACCAACATAGATAATTAAAATCCCACGTTAGGTGGGAAAAATGTTCATTAATAAATTTACTAACCTTTAATTAGTTGAAAATAACAATAAATGTTTAACTTTTTCTACAATTAGAACTATAAAATAATGATTATTGTAAATGGTAATATTACATAGACAATACAATATTACAGTATTAATCAAATAGAAATTCACTTTAAACAAAATTTTAAATCATAAAAAATTTAAAAACTTATATTACATAAACATATGAAATATTATAGGTATAATAAAACATTTTAGTACTGTATCACTGTAATGACCGTTAAAAACCGTTAGACATCAAATACTCAAATATATTAATAACATACATTATTTCACATATTTAATGCAGAGTTGGACTTTTATCAGTACTAAATTTATATTTGTATAATTTTATAATTTTGTGTGGTGGTATGTAAGCTCAAAAAAAAATTGAAATTATTTCTCTTATCAAAAGTATGGAGAACTGACCCCATATATACTTATCTATGGCACGTGTGTAGCCGCCTTAACGCGTACATTCGAATATTTTACGAATTCGTAAAACTAATCGTCGATAATTAATAGTCATAGTCGTTGCACAGATTAGATGAATACAGATGGATCACTCGGCCCGAGAACAAAAGAATTGGAAATACGCTTTTCTGATTGGTTCCCCCTCAAATCAATGTAGGCGCATATGATAACATAAATTATAGTGATGATATTATACAATATTATTGTACAACTTCTTTATTATTTTAAATATAATAATAATGATTATCATATGCCAGTAAAAATTTAATGCAGATTAAGTACATATTTGTTTCCAACTAATATGTGAATGAAATTCAATTGAATTATAATTCAAAACGGAAAATGGCTTTATTTAAAAAAAATGCCATGTTCGATTAACTAATTTACACCAAGTATAGACTTATTTGTCTACATGAATTCCTAACAAATGAGCTTGACCACAAATTCAATAGAAAGAAATATTACTAACTATTGTTCTAATCCAGCTTTTAATATTTAAGGGTAAAATTTAAGTAAAAAAACAGCAATAATTTTCTTAATATGTATCGTTATTTTTTTTTTTTTTTAAAGTGGTAGACTTTTTTGATAGCTATATATATTCTTATATTAATTTGTTTAATTAATTTCTGTATTTTTTACATACATTTTTCTTTATTTATATATATATATATATATTAATAATGAAATTTAAGTAATACCTAATTTATTTAATAGTTTGAAAATTCTTTCAATTTTTCTACAGATTTGTACTTAACTGATAAATGTCTCTTATACTATTTATGTGTCTTTATTTGACAAATATTTTTTAAATGTTTGTTTTTCAACTAATGTAAGGATGAAATAATTACACGGATTAGATAAATATTATACGTTTTATTATAGTAAATTATAATCTAGTGATCTGAACACGGTTGCTGGTTGGCTGCAAATTTCTTTCGTTGTTCGTGTACAATTTTGGCGCACATAGTAAATCAAATAATGAGTTTGAAAATCTGTAATTAGGAATAATCTTTTAATAACACATACAGTTTATTCGACCATATAGTACCAACATTTAACTTACAATTATATAAAACATACCAAACACAAATAGTTTGTTTCTTTAACAGTTTACTTCATTCATTTAATTCATCTCAATATGATTGTTCCGAAATTATAAATAATTTAAAACATGAAAAAATATATTTTTAGTAGTCCTGAAAAGGACTGTTTAAAAAGCACTGAAAAGAACTGTTTTAAAAGAAGCCCTGAAAAGAACTGTTTAAAAAGAAGTCCTAAAAAGGACTGTTTAAAAAAATAGCTAAACGTTTAGTTCTGAAAAAAGCAGCTCAGAAATTAGTCAAGGTAATTCACAAATATAATATTAATATAATTAATTGACCCTGTATTAAATTATATAGAGAATAGAGATTACAGTATAAAGTATAGGCAAATTTAGAATAAATTATTAGACAAAATTATGTGAATATTGAGTTCCTAAAACTAACATTTTTATATTTATTACAGATGTTGTAAAATAACTAATTTCCTATTTTTTAATTTTTTATCTGATAAAAGATTTTTATTTAAGAATTTAATTGACGAATAAATCCTAAAACGAATAAAAAATGAAAGTAAATAATTTTTATTAAATTGAGGACATAGATGTTCGTATATTATATTGATCATACATTGCTTAAGTTTTTGACCTACACTTTGCTCAACAGACAACTTGGGAAAATATTGTACGAACAACGTTTCTAATTTATAAATATAATTATAAAATTCTTCATAAGGAATTGTTAAATTACCAAAAGTTGATTTCTCATGATTTACATAAGCTTTAAAATAACATAATAAAAAGGAATGATCTAATTTTTTTTTAATTTCTATACCTATAACACTGTTTATTTTTATTTTTTAAATTAAGGTGATTTCTGACAATTATAAATAAACCAGGAGATAAGTACTTTTCGCTTAACTCTACATAATTTTCTATAGTGTCGTTATTGGCTAATCTTTTACTTAAATTTAAAACAGATTTTTTTAAACGATTAATTTCCTTCACATTATACTGATTTATTACCGACATTTTTTTCTTTCGTGGGGTGTTTGCCGACAAGTACCCTGGCGTTTGATTACTTGAATCACTTGAATTAACGGGTGATGTAGTTAGATTAGGTGATAGGTTAGTGTTGATGTTTTCATCACTCACTACATCGAATGAAGAACTGCTGCCTACACTAGCACAACTGATGGAAGAAGTTGACACATTAGTTACAAGATCCTCTTCAACATCAACTACAAATTAAACATTTTTTTTTTCATTTTTATATATATATATATATGTAAGAAATGATTTTAATTATATTACTTGCATATCATATCTAATATAACTTTTTTACTTACAATTGAACAATGTAGGGATTGCATTGAATACAAGCCTACATTTTGTTGTGGAGTTCAAAAACATTTTATCTTCAAAATGCTTTTCACAGATCCTGTAACTAATGTTTGATTTTGAAATACTGTTTGCCAAGTGTTCTGTGTGGCAGTTCTTCATCCAAATCTCACGTCGCTCAATTTCTTTTGGGTATCCAAAGAAACTTAAATTCTGAATACTGCTAGAACTGGTACAACACTTAACGGAGCACCGTTTATTTTAGTTAAAGGCTTTGTTTTACAAGAAAATAAAAAATTTTATTTTATTACTTGAATAATCAAGAGGATCAAACAAAAGAGCAGTTCAAGCGTACTCCAAATCACAATTCACAATTCATTTTATGTAAACAAAAAACACCAACCGGTTATTTTACAGTAGCAATGTGTAAATTTTAGGTAAATATATGATACTATTGTGCGGTAACACTGATTTGAGGGGGAACCAATCACAAAATATTTTTTGTTTACATCGCGAGTGATCCATCTGTATTCATCTAATCTGTGGTAGAATTACGACGAGCGTCTCACAGCAGCATCGCAAACTGGCTGCGTGCGCGCGCGCCTTATCTGTTATCAGTTTATATTTTATCTAATATCACAATTTATATAATATAATGAATTTGCCCCCGCGTTAATTTAAATTATTATTTTATTTGTTACTAGATGCTTCGCATCGTCGAACAAAAGTCGATCTGCTGCGAAACACGGTGAAACCTTACGGTCTTTTCTTCAGTATCGGTTCCATATTCAGTTGTGTTTTTTTTTTAATTTTTTCATTTCGTGCGGTGGGGGGAGGGTTTATTTCGCGACTTCGGCGCTATATAGAGACACTCTAGAGGTCGGTCTCGGATCTTCGCCCAAAAGTCGATCTGCTGCGAAACTCGGTGAAAGCTTACGGTCTTTTCTTCAGTATCGGTCTCGTATTCAGTTGTGTTTTTTTTTTAATTTTTTAATTTCGTGTATGAGGGGGGGTTTTATTTCGCAACTTCGGCGCTATATAGAGACATTTTTGTCGGTCTCGCATCGTCGCCCAAAAGTCGATCTGCTGCGAAACTCGGTGAAACCTTACGGTCTTTTCTTCAGTATCTGTCTCGTATTCAGTTGTGTTTTTTTTTAATTTTTTCATTTCGTGTATGATGGGGGGGGGAGGTTTATTTCGAGCCTTCGGCGCTATATAGAGACACTCTAGAGGTCGGTCTCGCATCGTCGCCCAAAAGTCGATCTGCAGCGAAACTCGGTACAACCTTACGGTCTTTTCTTTAGTATCGGTCTAGTATTCAGTTGTGTTTTTTTTTTAATTTTTTCATTTCGTGCGGTGGGGGGTAGGGTTTATTTCGCAGGTTCGGCGCTATATAGAGACACTCTAGAGGTCGGTCTTGGATCTTCACCCAAAAGTCGATCTGCTGCGAAACTCGGTGAAAGCTTACGGTCTTTTCTTCAGTATCGGTCTCGTATTCAGTTGTATTTTTTTTTTAATTTTTTCATTTCGTGTATGAGGGGGGGGTTTATTTCGCGCCTTCGGCGCTATATAGAGACACTCTAGAGGTCGGGCTCGCATCGTCGTCCAAAAGTCGATCTGCTGCGAAACTCGGTGAAACCTTACGATCTTTTCTTCAGTATCGGTCTCGTATTCAGTTGTGTTTTTTTTAAAATTTTTTCAATCGTTTTTCATGTATGGGGGAGAGGGTTTATTTCGCGACTTCGGCGCTATATAGAGAAGGTCTAGCAGTCGGTCTCATTTCAAATAATACTTGGTAAAAGCGTACGGACATTTTTGTTGTATTTAGTTATGTTTTTTTTTAATTTTTTCATTTCGTGTATGAGGGGGGGGGGTTTATTTCGCGCCTTCGGCGCTATATAGAGACACTCTAGAGGTCGGTCTCGTAAAAATCGTTCGCAGGACGTCGGGATTTGTTCGTCGCTAAAAAATTCGTATATACGTATTGAATTTCGGAAGGGCTAAATGAACCCGGTGTCCCCCCCCCCCTCAATGGCTAAAGCACCGGTTCACTCCTTCACCACTAAATCGTTTGCCGGCCGTTAACATTATATATATGTATATATTTTGCCAATAACAATTCTAAAACAATTATAATAACTGTAAAAAAAATTTATAATAAAAATCTTATATGTGAAAAAAACAATAGCCGGTTTTTATCTACTTCCGATATAGCATACATTTATATTAGTGTTTCTAAGACTTATGGTAAAGTCACAAAAAACGTATATATATAAGTTTATGCAAAGAGCAAATGTAAAAGATATGAATTGCATCAACGCTAACAATTTAAAACCGATACGACATACGTAATCGGTAAAAATAAAAACAAATATTTAAATTTATGACACGAAAAACGGTTTTTTGAAATATATAATACAATTCGTTACATGAATACACGACCGTCCTACCGTTGTTTAAAGTATGACACACACATATACGTGTACGTATGTGACGTATATCATACGTACGATGATACTTATGACTTATTAAAAATAACAAAAGAAAAATGCCCAACAGTCGCTTTTGCGGAAACAGGTGCGCACAGTAAAGGAACGACATATAAATATACACAGCTATTATATATATATATATATATATATATATTTATGTGTATCACGTTTTACAACAAAAATGAAAACGGGTTACTGTAACACTATCGGTATCGTTTAACGACCGACCTCCAGGGTAACAGTAGCCGTATTAGTGATCGGGGTAGAAGTTCGCGAGCGACGTCTAACGGACAATAACAGAATAAGCGCCTCGATCATGTCGTATCGCTTGAAAAAGAACGACGGTCGGATGGTCTTCCGTCTGGAAGCACCGTAAACCATGATCGGGTTGGATTACGTCTACAATACAAATATAATACAAAAAGGGATTCGAGTGACGTGTTGTCCACTAACCTTACTGTCGAGTGTCCGTCAGTTTTCTCGTCGTTGTCCGCAGTCTTCTTGTGCGTGCGATCCCTTTCTATGGATAGTCCTCGTACGCGTAGGGGTCGGTGTATTCGTGGTTTACATCGTTTATCGTGTTCAAAAAAAAAAACACGATTCAATACGTCTGTAACGACCGTCGGCAGTCCTATCCCGAACACATAATCGTCATCGTTGATTGAGTCGACTGTGACGTTGTTAACAGATTTAGAGGAGTCGATGTACTCACGATATTCCGCGGATCGTCCGAACGAAAACCATAACTCTCTTATTCGTCGATGTCGGCCGCTCGAAAACGATCCGCCGCACGAACGTAGCATAAACATTTCCAACCGACGACGTACTCCTTACACGACGGTTTGTGTCCTCGTAATCCTTTTGGTCGTCGACGAACGCCCGTCTGAAATCGAAATAAAAATTTACGACGACATACGCGTTCCGTCGTCGTATACGTACCTCGTCGGCCGGTGAGAGAAACTCCGTTACCGTTGGATCGACCGACGATAACGGTGACGATATGAGTAGGATAGAACTGACGGTTGAAAAACCGCCTCCGCCTCATTCACTCATCGTCGGTGCCGGTGCCGCATTCGGAATGCATGTATCATTCTTATAACGAGAATTCACGTCGCATACCTTCCACCCTTCCCAAAAAGGAGTATGTGTGACCAGATGTATAACATCTACACCC
Source organism: Schlechtendalia chinensis (assembly GCA_019022885.1). Taxonomy (NCBI): domain Eukaryota; kingdom Metazoa; phylum Arthropoda; class Insecta; order Hemiptera; family Aphididae; genus Schlechtendalia; species Schlechtendalia chinensis. The sequence goes on from JAFHKX010000014.1 coordinate 1,254,935, forward strand.
CCTCGTTTACTATACATATATGTATATACATTAAGCACAACGTATTTGACAATATACCAATATTTTGTAATAGGACTATGTGTGACCAGATGTGTAACATCTATTATTATACATCATTATATATATATATAATATTAAACGCAATGTGTGTGGCACTTGACAATATACTTGACCTTGTAAACCCTGTAGAGACCCACCCACACCTATAAAATGCGTTCTTATGAAAAACCCTTGCCCTTTATTTCAATATATAATCTTTTATACTAGTTTTCTTTAGAAAATATCTGAGAAATATGTACCTTCTCACCCTTTATAATCTTAAACGTACAGCAAAAATAGTAATAAATTACGATATACTCATATAGGATTTTTAAACAAACGTATAGAATAAACGTTTGGAATCAATGGATTTGATTTCATATAGTTCAAAGAAAAGAAGGGTATTGAATATTTCGATGATGACGTGTCCCTTTAAACGTATCGTGTGTGGCAGTTGCCAATACACTGGACTTTGTAGACCCACACATATAAAAATGTGTTCTTATGGAAACATGTAATTCAAAAGAAAGGGAAATATTGAATATTCCGGTGGTCCCGTGTCCCTTTACGAGTCGCACTATCCTCATAAGTGTTTTTAGTCTTGTACTATACAGTCTTTCGCTCTCATCGTACCAAGTCTAAAAACACGTTATTATCACATTTTGTGTGTGCATATTTTCCAAATATTTTCCGCTATTTCATTCGAAAATGTTTAACTGTGAGCAATGTAAAAAATCATTCGTGAGAAAAGATTTATTAACTCGACATATGAAGGCCCATTACAAGAAATCTTTTAAGTGTAATATGTGTTTAAAAACTTTTACACGAAAAGATAACCTCATCAGACATCAAAAAACTGCACATAGTAAGTACAAAAATAACGTATTCTATTAAAGACGTTTTAATGTAATATTATATGCATTTTCTAATATAATATTAAATGTACACGTAGGTACTATGGTGCAGCCGATCACACTCCTACCAAGTATACCAAGTACTTCTGCGCTGCCTATAACACAGGCTACATCGGTGCAGCCATCAAAAAGCAACGAAATTGAAAATTTATGGGATGATACCGTAGAAGACGACGAATTTTTGAAAGTAAAAGAAGATTTCGAAAATCCAGGCAAGAAAATACGTTATTACTTTTTAAGGGGTATTTGTACTAATGTGCCATAATTCTCGATTATGATATACATTTTAAAAAAATTTTTAATTTTTATTTTTTTTAAATTTAATTTAGTTTATTTTTTTTTATTTAAAGATTTTCTAACTAATACACGTAAACGTAAAAATCGAAATTCATATAATGCTATAAAATCGAAAAATAATAGATTGGCTTTAGTTAAGACGTCTGGATTTGTTGAAATCGCCTCCGCCCATTCGCGTAAGATAGTTTATTACTATTTCAAAAATATTCAACATTTTTCGAATTACCAGCCGTTTTTTAACTCGATGAAGACTGATTTAATTGAACTCTTGGAATCATATGATTTACCGATCAAATTCAACCTAAAATTAGAAGCGACTTATAATATACCTAACGTTGAAGATTCATCCGAGAATAAAGCTTTTAAGACCTCAGCTAGGGCGCTTTTCATGGATAGTGATTTTAATAATGTAATAGATGAAGAATGTTCGGCACTTCTTTCTGAACAAGACGCTTACGTGGGTAGAGGGAGCGGTTTCGTTTTACAGTGTATTGACGGAATATTACTGTCAATATACCGTTATACACCTTTAAGCGGCTCATCATACATCCCCCTTCCGGCAGATATCTTAAGCAGACGAGCTATTATAAATCCTCAAAATTTTGATGAAAAGTGTTTTAAGTGGGCTATTTTAGCAAAGCATGTTACTGGTAAAAAAAAACATCGCGTTGGTGTAAACTATAAAATACACGAAAATAATTATGATTTCACCGGACTTACTTTTCCCACACATTTAAATGATATTAAAATTTTCGAGAAAAAAAATCGTAATGTATCAATAAATGTGTATGCTCTGAAAAAAAAATTTAAAAAGCAGCAAAATATTACGAGTCACATAGTATATCCACTTAAAGTCGAAAAAGAAGAGAAGCCTAACCATTTCGATCTTCTTTTTATTACACAAAATGAAAAAGCACATTACGCATATATTAAAAGTTTTTCGAGACTTATACGCTCACAAATAATATCACATGAACATGCGATTTATATATGTAAAAGCTGTTTCGCCACCTTTTTAAATTATCCTAACAAATATAAATTGCATGGACAGGCAGCGTTAGATCAACATAAATTAATTTGTGGCTCACATAAAGCAATTTTACCAGTTATGCCGAGTGAGGGGGATATTTTAGAGTTCAATGCACATATGAATACACAACGTCACCCTATTGTAATTTATGCCGACTTTGAGTCACTTCTTTTAAAATGTAATGAAAATAAAGGTGTTACCACTGTCACCTAAATGGTAAATTTCGACAGACTATTTGTAATAGCTGCAATTTGAAATTACGGATGCCGAATTTCATACCGTGCTTCTTGCACAATTTAAGTAATTACGATGCTCATTTTATCGTACGTGAATTGGAGTACGATTCAAACACTATAAAAGTTATACCTAATACAGAAGAAAAATATATTTCGTTTTCCAAATATATCAGCAATACCTTTACGATAAGGTTTATTGACACTTTTCGTTTTATGTCCTCGAGTTTGGCGAAATTGACATCAAACCTGATAACTGATGATTTTTGCAAGTTTCGGGAAACTAAAAAAATATTTGACGTTGATGTATTACCACTTGTAACGCGGAAGGGAGTGTATCCGTACGAATATACAGATAGTTGGAGCAAGTTGGAGGAGACAAGTTTGCCAGCAAAGAAATATTTTTATAATATATTATCACAATCAGAAATTGAGGATAACGATTATGACCATGCAAAGAAAGTTTGGGAAAAATTTGAATGCAAGACACTAGGAGAATATAGCGACTAACCGAAGTACAGGTTATTGAAAAAGTAAATAACTCTGTTAATAATTCATATTTTTGTTCTGCTGTAAATAATACTGTTAATACTTTTGCTGTTTCCTGGGCTGAAATGATTTGGGTTGAAAACCAAAAAATAAATTTTAAATTAGATACTGGCTCTGATGTTAATTTACTATCGATGGATCATTTTAATTCAATAAAAAGTAATATTAACAATAATAATCGTGCTATGGAAGATGAGTTAGTAATTAATAATCAGCCTATAAATTTACAGTCGTATGGTGGTAATCAAATTAAAACTTATTTTTCAGTAAACTTCAATGTTAAATTCAAGGGAAAAGAATATATTTTAAATTTTGTAATTGTGGGAAACCATTGTAAGCCAATATTGGGTTTACAAAGTTGTATTGAATTAGGATTAATTAAGAAAATAGATAATATGGATAGATTATTGAGAGTGAATGATGTGTTTCAGACTTATCAAATGGTATTTAATGGTCTTGGCAATTTTCCAGCTAAATATAATATAAAACTGAAACCTAATGCGATACCAGTCACTAATGTTCCTCACAGAGTACCGATAAACATACGCAATAAATTGAAATGTGAGTTAGATCGATTAGTGTCGGAAAAGATAATTTCTGAAATTTATGAACCGACCGAGTGGGTAAATCGATTAGTTATTGTCGAAAAGAAAAATGGAAATATGAGATTGTGTCTCGATCCGCGTGACTTAAACGACAATATAATTCGTGAATATTGTGTTATCCCTACATTATTCGATTTGTCGGCGAAATTAAAAAATGCTAAAATATTTTCAGTACTTGATTTGAAGGACGGGTTTTGGCAAATAAGTTTAGATAGAGAAAGTTCGAAATTATGTACATTCGGTACTATATTTGGTAATTACTGTTTTAATAGGCTTCCTTTTGGCATTAATAATGCAGCAGAAATATGTCAAAAATGGAATATGAAAATCTTTGGTAATATAGAAAATGTATTTATTTATCTTGATGATATTTTAATTTTTGGTGATAATGAATTCCAACATGATATCGCTCTACAACAAGTATTAGATTTAGCTATTAAAAATAATATTAAATTTAATAAGGAGAAAATTCAATTTAAAGTTGATAAAGTCAAATACTTAGGTCATGTTTTCTCGCGGGATGGCATGAGAATGGACGATGATCGAGTGAAGTCAATTTTTGAGTACGAAATGCCACAAAATGTGAAAGATTTACAAAGATTTTTGGGTATGGTGAACTATGTCGGAAATTTTATCCCTAACGTGGCAATGTTAACGAAACCATTAAGGGACCTCCTTAAAAAAAATAATGAATTTAAATGGACATTAGTACATGACGAGTGTGTAAACAAACTTAAAACAATAATCGCTAGTCCAACTGTACTTAGAAACTATGATAATGAGAAAGAAGTAATTATACAAACAGATAGTAGTAAATTTGCCATAGGTTGTGTGTTATTACAAGAGGGTAGACCAGTTTGTTTCAAATCTAAGAGCTTGACAGATAGTGAAGTTAATTATGGTCAAGTTGATAAAGAATTTTTATCGTTATTATTTGCATGTAAGATATTTCATCATTATATTTATGGTAGACGCGTAACAATACAAACTGATCACTTGCCTTTGATTTCTTTAATGAATAAAAATATAAACGATATTCCATCAAAACGACTTCAATGTATTAGAATTAAATTGGCTCGATATGATATAAATTTAATACACATATCAGGTAAGAAAATGTTGATAGCGGATGCTTTAAGCCGGGCGTGTAAATCACCTAATGAGAATGAGGTAGATATGGATGTGTCAGATGTTGTACATTCAATAAATATGTCTAATGAAATTCGTGATGAATTTGAGAAAGAAACTCAGAATGACGAATTACTAAAACAAATAATGTATATGTGCAAAGAAGGTTGGCCGAGTCATAAAAACAAAGTTATATTCGATTTAAAACCATATTATGATATGCGACATCAAATTGCGTTTGACAATAATTTATTATTTCTAAATAATCGTGTTTTTGTTCCAAAATCATTAAAAGAAAAGATATTATTTAAATTACATGAGGCGCATTTAGGCATTTGTAAAACAAAAGAAAGAGCGCGGTCATTATTCTATTGGAGAGGAATCGATAAACATATTGAAGAGTATATTAGTAACTGTGCAATCTGTGAAAAATTTAAAAGAGAAAATATTAAGGACTTTATGATATGTCAAGAAGTACCGGATTTGCCTTTTAAAAAAGTAGCCTGTGATATTTTAGATTATGGAAAACAAGCTTATCTAGTATTAATAGACTATTATTCAGGTTGGCTTGAGTTAAGTGCCTTATCTTCTAAAACTGCTACTCATATAATAAAAATATTGAAAACAATTTTTTCTATTCACGGTATACCACAACAGTTAATTGCGGATAATATGCCATTTAATTCGAAAGAATTTATAGATTTTGCTTATAATTGGGAATTTAAAATAATTACGTCAAGTCCACGCTATCCAAAATCGAATGGGCTTGCTGAGAAAGGTGTGAGTATTGCTAAATCAATTTTAAAAAAAGGAGATGAGAGTAAAACAGATATACAATTGATGTTATTAGAATATAGAAATAGTGTAATAATTGGGTCAAAATTCTCTCCAGCACAACTTCTTATGAGCCGGTCATTAAGATCAAAAATACCGATTTTTAACGATTCATTAAAACCAGCAATTGTTAAGGACTTTAAGTCTATTCGTGAACATAAAAATAAGATTACGAAAGAATACTACGACAGGAATGCTAAACAAAGAAAGAACATTGATTTTTGTCCTGGTCAAAATATAATGTTTAGAGACTTACATAACAAAACGTGGAAACGGGCAAGATAATAAGTAAATATAATACACCTAGATCTTATGTTTTTAGTGATGATACGGGTCAAAATAAGCGTCGTAATTTAGTTCATTTAAAGCCAGCGGGTAAACAGCTTAGGTATAATAAATTTTGTAATGATAGTAATAATCTAAATTCTAAATGGATACGTCAACGGAAAATTAAAACACCATGTAAACTTAATTTGTAACACTAATATTAAAATTATTAAAATATTGTATTTGAAAATAGCTAGTAAGATGTATTGAAAAATTAATTGTAAACTATCTATTTTATTTTATTTGCATGCATTTTCATTGTTAAAAAAAAAAAAAAGGAACATGTTGTATATTAGTATATGTAAGTGATTTATTGGCTGTTAAGATAAGACTATTTGATATTAATAAATGATAGCCAATTATTTGGCAGTCGTGTTCCAACCATCTCGGTGTGTTGATTACCTGCGACCCACGATATGAAACACTATATATATTGGTTTCGCAGTTCTTGATATATCAAAATCCCTGATGTATGATTATCATTATAACACGATGAAGAAGCATTTTAAGAATGATATTAATCTTATGTACACAGACACAGGTATATTATTTATTTATTTATTTATTTATATATATAATATATATATATATATATTATAGCTATATATATTTTTTAGACTCACTGGTTTATCATATACAAACAGATGATTTTTATTCAGACTTATTGAGAAACCCACAAATACTAAATAGAATGGACACTTCCAATTTACCGACAAGTCACCCATGCTACATAGCCGAACGTAAGAAGATACCTGGGCTTTTTTCTGACGAAACAGGCGGAAAAACGATAACAGAGTATGTAGCACTACGAGCAAAATCGTATGCATACAATGTTGAGGGAGAAATAAAGATCAAGGCCAAAGGTGTCAAAGGACACGTTGTAAAAAACCATATGACGTTAAATGACCACAAACGGTGCTTGTTTGGGGACGTTGAATTGAATCGATATACTGATAATATTTCAATCAGATCATACAAACACCAAATTATTTTAATAAAAACTAATAAACTGATATATGACTGTCATGATGACAAACGTTATGTACTTGAAGATCAGATACATACTTTAGCACATGGGCACTACAGAATTGAGTAAGTTAATAAAAAAAAAGTTATTTAAAAAAAATAGTGAGCTAATTTTGACATTTTGTTTCAGTGAAATAATGCATGGAATTAAAACCAATGAACTCATTGATTAAATAATTTTATATTCAATAAAATCATATTCTAAGAAAAATGTACACTCATATATATTATGTTTTCTGTAAATATTGCATATATTTTATATTCACTTCAAAATAAAATGTATAAATGTTTTTAACTATATAATATCAATATGAAAAAAAAAATATATATATATATAAATATAATTATATTTTAAACATTATTTATAAACCACTTCCGTAATGCAAAGATTTTGTAAAATGTACAGTGTTTAGGGTTTAAATTCATATAAAAAATACAGCAAGGTAATTCATCTTCAACACAGAGTTGATCCAGTCGTGGACATCCAAGATCTTCAATGTTGATAACGGTTACATGTGGAATGAAATTGCCGATAATTTTTTGTTTTTGTTCTCCTTTAACGTATATGTTCTCAAAGTTCAATGAGTTTAATATTCTGTCAATTTCTTCGTACTCTACATCACCATATTCCATTGAAAGATCATGGTAATGCTGTTCAAACCATTTATTTGTTCTTTGACTTTTTACATCCTGTGTGTTGTTACAATGTTTGAAAATCCAATGTTGTGTCGACCAAGTATCAGTGTCGATAACTGACATTTCTTTAATAAGGTACTTTGAGTTTGTTCCAAGAACACATTGAATATCTAATATAGCCGATGACATTGTACGTCCTGTCTCATCAACTACAGTATTAAAACTGAGTTTGTTTACTATACGTTTATTATTTTTATATTAAACTGTTACATTCAAATAGTTTTAAGGTGTGTTTCAATCTTCTTTACTCTGTCTTTTAAATCTATTATACAATTCTCAAGATATGCTTCACTACTTATTTTGCTAGTGTTAAAATTTTTAACATACTGCCCAATAATGTCTAAATGTTCTGCTACATTTTCATTAGTGGCTTGTAATTTACTAAGTTCAATATTAAAATTATTAGTTAAATTTTTTATATTTTCTTCGAGCTTAATAATACTATTTTTCTGTACATCTAATGTGTGATTATTAATCATAACATTAGATTTAAGTATTCTGTAAGATTCCTGAATTTGAGAAATAGCTTTATTACCACGTTCACTTAACGAGTTGTTAAATACGTCCATGATGTATGACTTCGTATACAATACTATGATTATAATTTGAGATCACTAGCTTTTATCCAACTGTTGTGCGATTCATCAAAACCTAACCACTTTACAAATATTTTGTTACCTTTTTTACGTATAATTTTTTCAACCAAATAATCGTCGGGGTAATATGTTTTTGATAGTTCTTCACCGTAAAAACACCCAGCCACAGGTCTCTCGATATAATCTTGTAATTGATAAGTAGTGGGTAATGTTTTATTAATTTTTGCAATTTTGAATATTTCTGAAGACCAATTGGGTAAATAACCTTTTGTAAATATACCTTTCTGTGTACTGATACGGACCTTATCGTTTATTTTAAATTTTATTTTACTATTTATGATATTACGCTGTTTTAATACAACCAATGATGGATTTTCGTCAGCTTGTATGGGAGTCATTCCAATAGATCTATGTTTAGAATTGTTATATTTATCAATTATCATTGGTAATATAGAAATCCAATCATGCGATCCTCGGGCTGTAAATTCTCTAAACATTAATGATTTTAATGTACGATTAAATCGTTCGACTATACATGCTTTCATAGTACTATAAGTTGAATATTTCTTAATGTTATATTTCGTCATTAATTTATCGAATATCGTATTGTAAAACTCTTTGCCATTATCTAGTTGCAATAATTTTGGTGAGCGGTTAATTAATATTTTCGACATTGCATAAGCGACTTCAGTTCCTGTTTTGGATTTAAGCGGTATAACCCATGCGAATTTCGTAAAACAATCGATTATACAAAGTATATACTTGAACCCTTTATTTTGTTTTGAATACGGTATCATTTCAACCAAGTCAGCTTGCCATAAATCGTTTTTTCCATACATATTGTATATACGACATACATATATGTCGTCTGACATAATTTTTTCTCGAGGGTTTATGCAATTCAAACGCGATTTCACGTTTAGACATTTGGTATTCGTTTTATTAAACCAGCTTCCAACAGTTCTTCAAAAATTGATAAAATCTCGTTGGATACACCCGTATTACCTGCCGCTTGCGATGATAATAAAAGTCGTAATCTAACTCGATCGACTAACTCGTTTGGGTCGTCCCAGTACACAAAGTTATGTTTTTGTAATTTCACGGAAAGTCCACTGCCCGAGGTCGGAAACAATTTTTCAATGATTTCTGTATATTTATCACCTCCTTTTTTAATTTTTGTTCTGTCTTAAGTCAAATGTGCAGAGGTTTGAGTGAGTATCTGTTTATATGTTTCCAAGTCATTCCCGGTGTATACCGTAGGATGTTTATAAAACAACAAACGAACGAGACCGGGTGTTATCGGGTAAATTGTGTCTTTGATAATTAATGTGTTTTGAAAGAAATTGATTTTTCCAATGCCTAAAGTAATAACTCCATTGGAATAATCTAATTTTGGGCCGTAAGTTTTGTCTAAATCATAAGATTGAAACCAATTGATTATTCTCTGTTGATATTTATCTTCGTCTGTGTTTTCTTCATCAAGTAAACTTTCAATAGGTTCTGTTTCTTCAATATTATTTTTATCTATATTCTGCGGTGGTGGTGCTGGCGTTAGAAACGATGTATTTGTTATTTTGTTTAGTGGATCGATTATTGGTTTAAATGTTTTTGATACTAATTGTTGAACATTAGTTTCACCAGCTTTTAACGTATTATATTTTCGTCTAATACAATCTTTCGCCTTTACTAACTCATTTAATATACATTCCTCGTCCATGACTACGCATGTAGTTAAATGTGCACGATATATATAAATCACTGACTTATATAACAACAAACGTATCAAAACCAAGTCAATAACGTCCATTGTTGCGTTCACTATCTTTACAAATAACGACAAAAGAAAACCGATCCCCATTCCAACATGTTTTACAAAAATTTTTAAATTCAGTAAAACTCATATCACCAGAACAATGTTCATTATACACGTGTTTTAAATTTCTCTCGTCTTGTTTAAATAATACAATTAAATTTTCATTATCACGTATTAACTGTTTAGGTACTTTCGAATAGCTCTGAGCTAGATAATATATATCTACTTTATTATGTCTTCCACGTGAAAAATATTCTCTTATGACACCTTGGCGTTCACTGATCACATCATCCATTACAAAAACCGAATTTGGTAAAACTTTTTCGGGTGGGATAACTTCATCATTTTCAAAAAAAGTAAAAATATATTAACACCGTCAATATCATCGATAATTCGTTTCAATAATTTATATTTCGGTTGTTCCAGCGTCTTGGCATATATGTAAACGTTTTCGAATCGTAACCCGTTCTCGTTAACGAGTAGAAAATATATTAAATTTGTTTTTCCACAGCCCGAACTACCCAATATTAGTGAGCGTACAGTGTTTGGGAACAGCGATCCATGTCTTGATTTTATAGTATCTGGCATATCGATATTATAAACTGGGAGTTTTCGTTCCTGTTCGATGAAGCGCATTTTAATATAAATACTGAGGAACTGCTATCAAATGTATCACACGATGTCTCGCACTCGAAAGAATAACACGAATAAAGGTTCGGGGGTTGTAAACTCTCTTATAAACCGTTTGCCAGTAGAACTACATTTACCAGGCTATAGGTATGATATAATAAAGCTAAATGTTAACGTAAAGATAAAAATATTTTTTATTTTAGATTCTGTGGTCCGGGTACTAAATTACGTGAAAGGCTGGCACGTGGTGAACGTGGAATTAACAGTTTGGATGAATTGGCTAGAGAACACGATATATCTTATGAAAATAGTAATTCGCTACGCGATAGACATAAAGCAGACGAGATTTTAGAAAATCAAGCTTGGGAAGTATTTAAATCAAAAAATTCAGGATTGAAAGAAAAAGCAGCCTCTTGGTTGGTAACAACGGCTATGAAGGCTAAGCGTAAGATGGGTGCTGGATGTGGATTTAAATGCGCGGTCAATGCCGCTAAAAAAGCAATAAAAAATAAAATCGGTGAGAAAAACATTGTGAAGTTGACAAAGATGTGTGTAGCTAAAAAATCATTATATAAAAATAAAAAATCGAAAATTCCCAGAGTAATACCAATACCGAAAAAGGATGGAGTGTTACCGTTAATACCTATATTTGCCGGCTTGTCTGCACTAGGTGCGCTTACTGGTGCTATTGCAAACGTAGTCAAGACCGTTAATGATATGAAATCTAATAGAAACACTCCTATTCACATGGGTAAAGGTTTATATCTTGCACCGTATAAAGGTGATTCATATAAAATTGAGAAAGGCAATGGTTTGTATTTGAAACCGTATAGAGGGGATGGATTAAAAAAGAAAACCAGAAAAACAAAAAAAATAAAAAAGTCAAAAAACTAATTTCTACGTTACCCAATAAAGCGTTGTACGATTATGAAGTTATAAAGTGTGCGCGTTTGTTGAAAATACCTCACTTCGTTGGTGTATTTTCAAGAGACAGGTTACCACTACAACCTAAACATAACGAGTCGGCAGTGGTTAACTTGGATATTGAAGATAGTACGGGTACACATTGGGTAGCGTATAAAAAAATCGGAAATCGAGTAGAATATTATGACAGTTTTGGAAACTTGACACCACCATTAGAATTACAAAAATATTTTAACGGATGCGATATTAAATATAATTTTGAAAGACATCAGAAATATAATACTACAAACTGTGGACATTTGTGTTTGAAATTTTTATCATGTACACGATAACATTGAATGGAAATTCTTCGAGTTTATCATGTGATTTTTTCCCGTCTATAGAAGTCAGTAAAGACGCAAAGATATGTCTTTTAAGTTTACAAACAAATAATTCTATCCCTAACATAAACGATAAATGTAACCGAATAGGTATTGTACATAAAGATACGACAAAAAATATAGTAAAAGATGTGTATACAATAACTACGGGTTCGTATGAGTTAAATGAATTGGAGACGGTAATCAAACAAATATTATCGACTACTGAGACTACGTTTGAGTTAAAAGCAAACAATAACACGTTAAAATGTGAAATGAAATGTAGTGATATTGTCGATTTTTCAATGGATAATAGTATAGGTCCCTTGCTAGGCTTTACAACTGACAAAAAATATGAGGCTAACGTGCTACATCAATCGGACTCATTGGTTAATATGACCAAAATAAACTGTATATATATTGAATCAAACTTGGTCTCGGGCTCATTCAACAATTGTAGAGAGTGTCATATATTACACGAGTTTTATCCAAATGTGCCACCTGGTTATAAAATTATAGAAATTCCAAAACATTTGGTATCATATTCTCTTAATTGCACATCAATTAATCAAATTAGTTTAACTTTAAAAGACCAAGACGGTAATTTGATTGATTTGCGAGGAGAACCTATTTCAATACGGTTATTAATTCAGGATACCATCAACGATGGGTATACAATTTTATAATATAAAAAGAGTTGTGCACAAGAAATCCATCAGTAATGCTAAAAGTGTCAATAAGAGAACAACAAAAGTGAAAAAAGGTATTCATAATAAAATTGTCAAGAAATTAACGAAAAATAATTTAAATTTTCTCCGTTCAATAAAAGCTGTATAACAATGGATGACGGCTATTTAAACGTGACGGGTGACTATGTAGACGATTGCCGGATAACTCAAATCGTATATCATTCATTTTTACCATATTCAACATCGGTATTATCTAATAACGACGAAATATGTATTGCATTACATAATACAGAATCGTATACTATACCGTGTGATAGTTATATCTATATAGAAGGAACCATTGACAAACCTGCAGGTTTAGTCGAATACGTTCGTTTCATAAACAATGGTTTGGCATTTCTTTTTTCCGAAATGAAATACGAGATAAACGGCGTTCAGATTCAAAAAGTCATAAACCCCGGCATAACTTCTACCTTGAAAGGTTATTGTTCGTACAATAATACGGATATTATCGCACGGTGTAATTCGGCTTGGAGTGATGACTTTGTCGATACAAATAAAGATTTTATAGAATCAAACACATTCAATGGGTGTATCAACCTTAAAGACATATTTGGATTTTGCGAGGATTATAAACGTATTTTAATCAACTGTAATCAACAACTTACTATGAATAGATCATCGTTGGATATTAACGCCATAAAATTGTTTAAGCACGATAATACTATTGAGACGGATATAGCTAAACTCAAAAACGTAAAAATAAATATTTCTAAAATATTTTGGAGAATGCCTGTGGCCAAGGTTAGCGATAGAGAAAAAATTACACTTTTAAAAGTGATAAACAGTCATAAACCGATTACGTGTGCATTTAGAACATGGGAACTGTGCGAATATCCGGTTTTGCCACAAAACACGGACGAGTGGGCGGGGAGGGTAGTGAGATGGCACGCTCCCGTCGGGAGCGGACGGGACTGGACCCGGACACTCATACCCCCCGCGCTACTCGATCGGTGGGTGAGGAGATCGCACGGTGAGATGACGTTTCATCTCTCCCAGCTGTTAACGGGGCACGGTTGTTTCAACCGGTTTTTATACCGGATCGGCCGTGCTCCGGAGAGCGGGTGTTCCCACTGCGGACCACCCGACTCTTACAGCGAGGAGGATGACGACGCGTTCCACACGCTCGTTCGTTGCGAGGCGTTCGAGTGGTCCAGGAACGACCTTATACGCGTTATAGGTCGTTTCCGGCCGCGTGATCTCGTCCCCCAAATGCTGGAGTCCCCGGCGAAATGGGAAGCGGTTGCTCACTTTGCTTCGACCGTGATGGGTCTGAAGGAGGAAGCGGAGCGGGAGAGGCAGTCCCTGCAGGGGATTGCTCCATCGCGTGGTTGGAGGAGAAGGAGGGCGGCAGCTGGTCGTCCATTAGATTAAGGAAAAATGTGAGGGGAGGAGCGGTAAACATTCGTGCTGTCGCTCCTCCCTGTTAAAATTTGTATTACTTTTTGTGAGGGGTGGCATGGCCGGGGATTGTCCGGTCAACCACCCCAATGGAAAATTGTTATTATTTATATTTTAAATAAACGATGGCGACCCACTGCTAAGTACTAAACACTAAGTACTTAAGTACTAAGTACACTAAGCACTGCTGAACAGGCATGCAGGGCAGTGGGTGTATTGCCGATTCAAAAAAAAAAAAAAAAAAAGGCTTAAGGGGGCGGCGTCGGCCGATTGGGGAGTGGGACAGAAGGCAGCGGAAATCATTTACGGGGCGGTTTTCTTGCCGAAGATCGAGTATGGGTCCGAGGTGTGGGTGAAGGGAGTCATGACGGTGAAGGGTATAAAGGTGTTAGACAGTGCGCAGAGGAGGCCACTTCTCTCTATCACGAAGGCATACAGGACGACGTCCACGGACGCGCTACAAACGGTAGCCGGAAAGCTACCGCTGGATCTCGAGATAGAGCTGGGAGTGCTTAGGAAGCGACGTAGGAAAGGGGAAACGTCCGACGAGGAGCTTAGGGAAGGATGGGAGGGTATCATGGACAAATGGCAAGAGAGGTGGGATTGGTCGGAAAAGGGTAGGTGGACTCATGCCATTTTTCCGGATGTTAGAGCCAGGATGGGTATGAAATTGGATTTAGACCATTATGTAACACAGTTTCTGACTGGTCACGGGGACTTTAATTGGAAGCTGGTGTCCTTTGGGTTAGTAGGTAGCGCGATGTGTAGGTGCACGGGGGAGTCAGAAACGGTAGAGCACGTCCTGTTTAGGTTTCCGTTAGTAGAGGGAGCGTGCTCAAAAGGACGGTATGTCAAGGGGAGGTGGATTGGCCTTGCGACGTGGGAAGGATGGTGGAAACGAAAGCTAGGTATACGGCGTTGAGGAAATTCGCGAGGGAGGTAATCGGAAAGAAAAGGGAGTATACCCATGGGAACAGGCTTAGGAGGATGGGAATATAGGTTAGAGGGCAGAAGGGGGAGTAGAGTAGGTTGGTGTTAGGAGGTATGGAGTCGGGGGGAATGGAGTGGCGCGCGTTCAAGGCCCACCACTAGCCGGCGTGGTTGCCAGAATAGTGGGAGGGGCGCAAGCCCCGGGTTGACCTACCGACGTCAACTTAAAACCTAGTCGGTGCCACGGGAGCGGGGGGGCCCCACTGTACGCCGGACCGGCTTGCCGCTCCGGATGCAGTGCCCCCGCGAGGTTGAGGTGCCTATCTCGGCTGAAACGTGGTGGTTGTGGGACAAACGCTAGATAGTTACTGGATCCCACTAGACCCAGTGGAGAGTAACGATACCAACGAGGCACTTAAATGAGTCGCGGCGCTCCTCCGAAAGGGTACGGGCTGAAACCCGGTGCTGGTGGTCCACCTTGACGACCCGGGATCTCGCCTTAAGTGGCTGGGTCCCGCCCCTGCCTCATCCCTTGACTAGCTCCTCCGAGCTAATGGAAGGTATGTGGTTAGTAGGCGCGAGCCACAAAACCCTGGGTACTCGATGTTTCTCGGAAATGAAATCGCCAAAATCGATACGTTATTGTTCGTCGTCCGGTAGCAGGGCTTGTAGCAGTTGTATTCGATATGCCTTCAATGTTAAACGTCATCGTAGAATACGCCAAATCGTCGACTATGGAAGGACGTTTTTGGACTTTTGTGGACTGCGAGTGAAACTTCTTCGAGCACGCTCAACGTTTTCGTCAAAAGTACGAGGTCCACCCAAGTGTTTCTGTAACCACTTTTATGGAACGTTTGATTCCAACATCGAATGTTTTGAGCAATTGAGGCTCCAGTTCTTTGAAAATCACGCTGAACAGTTATCGCAAATTTGTACTGACTGAAACGGAAGACGCGAAACGCTTTCTGTTACCATCTGGACTCGAACTGACGACTTTATCATTATTATTGTATTTGTTTTAAATTTTATAAAATTGTTTAACATTTTTGTTAAAAACAAGAAGAAACTTTTACCATATAATGATTGAATATAGTGATGGCTGGCGTATAGAATATAATAGATAAAATTGGTATAATGATACGTATAATATTGTGTACATTTGTTATTCTACGAGTTTTTCTTGACTACGTGTATATTTTTCAAGCTCATTTCAAAATTTAAAATAAATAATAAATATATATATATATGTGTGTGTGTATACTTAAATATACAACAAGCCAATGAGTAATACGTCGATTAAAGAAAAAAGAAAGAAAATATAAAAGTTGTTGTATATGGTATTACAATCGGTTTCGACAAAATGTAATCATCAGGTTAATACAAATAAAACACAACAACTGAAGAATAAATGAAAAGTTAATTGAGAAAAAATTGCATAGAGATATTTCTCACAGAAATAACAGAAATTACGTAGAGAATATTATGAATCTTACAATAAAAAGACATAGAGTCAGATGAAAGGAACCAACGTTCGTTTATTATTTTTCCGATCAAATCAAATCGCATTTTATTGTTGCTTTTTTTCATCGTTTTCGTTGGCGTTTATAGCGGTAACCGACCGTTCGGACCGAACGAAAATAGGTCGATCGCACGGTAGGCCTGTAATATTTACTGAATACATATAGACATAAACCAATATAACTACTGTGTTGTACATTTCATACACTTACCACAAGGTAATAGGGTTGACCATTAAATGATGGATGTGTAAAGCACCAGAACGGTCGAGCGATAAATTCACGAACCCTATTGTAACGCAAATTACGTTACTTAATAGATTCTCGTGACGATCAAGATAATTAGGACTGTTAAAAAAAACCCCAAACCTATTATTCAGCGTATAGCGAATAAAGGATACTTGTGTAATAACGTACAGTAACGGTAAAGTAATAGATAGCCAAATGAAAATATCGTCCGTATTCGACAGACGGGCTAGTGCCGTAGAATTCACCGCGCAGAGTAGAAACACATGGTAGCGATACGTACGTATTTGCTTACAGAACGTGTTTGGCAATTTTTTTCAAACAGAAATAATTAGTCGACAGCGACACAACCAAACGTGCATACTATTATATATATATTCAGAATTTTTATTGCAATTAATTTTTTTTTATCGTAATTTCTTTTTTTGTCCCCCCCCCCTCTTCCTTGCCGTTGTAACGATATGTAAGTTGATCGGAAGACGGCGTCTCGAGCTAGATCGTGTGTATTGCAGATCAGATTTCTCTGGCTCGTGCGATACACACGCACGCACGCACAGAAGTCGAGTAATATGGGCCGGTGTGATTGGCGGGGAGGAGGCTGTCGGTCGGCGGGCGGGAAGGCGTGCAAACTGACACTGCGATCGAATTACCGGCACGAGTCTCGTCGTCGGCGACGTGCCCTCTACGTCGGGCGTCAGGTTTTCCTCTCCGCGACAACAGAGACAAGACCGACTGCTGCCGAGTAGTGAATTGCCCACGTGCAGATCGTGTGTATGATTTATGAGCGATGGCCGGGCGCCAATATTGTGCGCGCGCGCTGCACAACGCACAGGCGTACGCGTTCGTAGCGTGTCGCTGCCGAGCCGCTCGTATCGAAAACAATAATAATGATAACGTAATGTTGTAGAACAGGGTGGCCCGGACGCGACTATCGCCGCAGAATGTGACGTATGTAATATCACCATACCCGGTCCGACGTGTGCTCTTGGAGTTCGTATGTCAGCCACGAACGGAACAATTGAGAGATGGCAGTGGCGGCGACGGTTACAGGTTTAACTTTAACGGTCAATACGTTCTTGCGGTCTGGGAAAATAACCGCTGACGTTTAAAACGTTGCCTATCATAAGCGCGGATGATAATACAACTGTAGGGTAAAGTGAAACCGTCAGACAAATATTCCCAATACATAAAAGTTCTACGCGTCACGTGACGATTATATCGAATTATATACGTAATTCTAGAAATGACGAATACTTATTCGCACATTCGCCTGTTTGGTTTGGTCGACATTGTAATATACACTGTGGGTCCCGATCTCATCTACAATACCCACGATTTTGATTAAGTATGAAAACGTGCTTTCAAGTACTCTACGGATTACATGCCATATAAATGTGTTACATAAAAGCTATAGCAAATTGTTCACTTCGTGTGTAACAATATATTTTCTAACCGATTTTTGGATTCAATCCAAAACGTCGCGATTGATTGTTCCAAATGATGAAATAACAACATAGAACGTCGCTTCCGTACCATTTTCCCATAAAATAGTTTTCCATCCCGAGACACGTATGTAAACGTCAATTATTTTAATATTTTAGCTATTTCATCGTAACATTTGCATGTACGTTTGAGACGTTAGCAAATGTTTCATCAGTAGTTTGTTTCCGCATTTGTCATCTTATACCGCAATGAAAATAATATTGATAAAATTTTATATTTTCATAATTCCATCCACCCTAAAAGACACAGCAACAGTTTATATTCAATATAAAAGTGCGATAGGTGTATTCGGCGGTTGGACGGATAAATTGGAAGAGTTTTTTTTCTTTTTAGTAAATCAAATATATATAATGTAGAAATTAAATACTGCGTATTGTAATGATATGCACAAATATCATCGTTATTACAACCAAACTCTTTCATTGTATTAGTTCTTTAAATTATATAATCATAATCAGCTATTTGATATTTTTTTAAAATAAAATACACTAATGTTTGATCTTCTCGGAACACATCACGAAACTATTTTATATTTTTTTTATATAAACAAAAACATACTGAAGTTTGCTCCTTTTGAAATAACGAACAAATTTCCAAGTAAAAAAAAAACAATGAAATTATAAAATAAATATCGAATAACTCTTATACGGACTATTCGAACTAAAACGAAATGATAAACATATAACAATGAGAGACAGTGTTCATTGGAATTATAAAAAACATAAACTTGCCACACAGACGCAAAGCGCTGCACGTGGCAACGAACAGAACAGAATAGGCGCGTGAACAAATCAAAGACAAACCATTGTAACGCCGGATATAACAGCTGCTACAAAATTAAACGGCCAGAAAATTCAACAATGATTTGGTCGCTCGTTGATCGGTCGGAACACCAACGGAGTCTTACGTAGCAGAAAAACATCACAAAAAATACAAAAACTACACCATAGACCTTTCCATGAACACGTCTCCTCGCCAGTGTGCGCACACTCATGTGACGAGCCAGTACTCCGCTTTAAGTATGTGTTCCGTGAGACAAACTTAGTCTTTGCGGAATAATTTGACTGAGTTTTGGTTCGTTTATTCTCGTCGGTGAATTCGCTCTGGAAGCGGAGTCACCGATCCAACATTTTTCTTTTTCTTTTTCCTTTTTTTTCATATACTTAATTTCATTACACGACTGTTCGTCTCTACAGATACCAAGTAGACTTCGCACGAGCAAAAGGTAAGAAGTTTTAACATTTAATAATTTAATTCAGTGTATTGTCTAACATTTTTACCTCACTATTTTTACAGTGATTTCCATAAAGATAATTATTTTAAATAAGCCTAAACGATTCTCGAGCTCACACCCGCGATTCACTTCGTGCTCTATTTAAATATATCCCCGTCATCATCTCCGTAATAATTCCATTCAATAATAAATAATCCCCCACCAATTAAATAAACCATTTTACTTTATTTTATTCTTTTTGTATTATTACAAAGTTAATTATTATTAAAATAACTTATTTATTTTTTTGAATTTATTACAAAGTGGCGCCCAACACAGGATCAGTTTTAGTTATTATTAATAACGAAATATCTGAGAATTGTTTAGGTTATTTTAAATAAAAACATTTTTACATTTGTTTAGCAAAATCTTACACTGAATTAAAAATATTTTACTTGCATGCATTTATACATTTATTATTAAATGATTTATTAAATTATAATTTTGTTCCGAGAGTGGGAAATTATAAAATTAATAATCTTAAAGAAATATATAAATATAAATTTTTACTTCAAATCCCAGAGTGGTAGTATAAAAAAAAAAAGTTATTGAATTATAATTTTGTTCCGAGAGTGGGAAATTATAATACTAATAATATAAATATAAAAATTTTATTTTTTTAATCACAAAGTAATACTTAAATTTTATAAAAAAAAAAAAGTTATTAAATTATAATTTTGTTCCGACAGTGGAAAATTACAATATTAATAAAATTAAATAATAATATAAATATACATTTAAATTTTTTAAATATAAAATAATATTACATATAAATTATTAAATTATAATTTTGTTCCGATAGTGGGAAATTATAATAATAATATCAAATAATAGTATAAATATACATTTAAATTTTTTAAATATAAAATAATATTACATTTTTAGCCAAATAAGTTATTAAATTATAATTTTGTTCCGATAGTGGGAAATTATAATATTTATATTAAATAATAATATAAATATACATTTAAATTTAATTTTTTTAACTATAAAATAATATTATATTTTAGCCAAATAAGCTATTAAATTACAATTTTGTTCCGATAGTGGGAAATTATAATATTATTAATATAAATATACATTTAGGTTTTTATCTATAAAACAATATAACAATTTTGGTATAATAAATTATTACATTAATGATATTAATTCACATTACTATTTTTTTTTTTAATCTTAAAACTATATTCCAACTTCATTAAAATAAATTATTGAATAATAATTCTTTAAGAGTGGACATTTATAGAATCACCTGATAATCTTAAACAGTTATATAAATGTAAATTCCTAATTTTTAACTGTAGAATAATATTATAACTGTATTCAAATAAATCATCAAATTATAGTTTTGATCCAAGAGTGGAAAATTATTAAATTAAAGGGCTAAAAAAAAAAAAAGATAGAATAAGAAAATAATTTAAATAAATAAATAAATTAATTAAATTAAATAATCAATTAATTAATTAAGAAAAACAAAAACAAAATAAAATAAAAGCAAATACAAAAAAAACACATGTCGGATTCTGAAAATAATATATCCATACTAAATGAAATAGACTTTTCCGATATATCAACAACTTGGGTGCACCGATTAAATAAAGAAAGTTTGATAAACGAACTCTCCAGAAGGAAGTTAAAAACGACAGGTGTAGTTGTTGAATTGAAAACCAGATTATTAAAATACTTAAGGGCCGAATGCACCCAAGATGACTACGAAACCCCAGTAGATGAAACCCTGTTTATATCAGATCCAATCTCATCCATTAAGCATTCTTTAGGAAGAAATAATATGGCTGATAGCAAAAAACCCTATTTTAAACCGGGAAAATTCGGAGGTACAATATCAGAAAACATCGATCAATTCCTAAAACGATTTGAAAGGGCTGCTATAATTAATGGGTGGACTGATTCCGAAAAATCCCAATATGTTGCCGTATATCTGGAAGGGGCAGCACTTACTTACTATGAAAATATTCATTACTCGGTCGATTTTATTGAATGGGGAGATTTTTGAAGCTCGGCTTAGACAAGAATTCGAACCAATCGCGCAAACTGACATGTTGCGTATAATGCTTGAAAAACGTAAACAATTACCGGATGAACAGACGATTTCATATATCAATGAGGCAGAATCTCTATGCAGACGCATAAATAAAAACATGCCGCAGGGGGAATTAGTTCACAATATTATGAAAGTGTTAAAACCCTCAATAGCACGATATATTGGCATTATGGAAAATAAAACATTAGAGGAACTAAAAAACAATATCAGAAAATATGATTTAATAGAATTCATGATAACGGGGGAATCTGAAAAATCTTCATTTGATATAGAAAACTCAATTTTCCAAAATAAAATTCAGCAAATTAACAATAATGAAAATAACACCGATTTAAAATATAATAAATTACAAGACGAAATAAATAACTTAAAAGAACAACTTAAAAATGTAAAATTTAGTAACAATACCCAGAATTTTGAGAACGGTAACCAATACAAAAGATATAATGACAATCAAGCTAACAGATATAATAAAGCTAACACAAATAACTATGATAAACCAAGATGGAGTAATCAAACTCAAAATAAAAATACTGGTGGCTTTGGAGCACATTGGAATGGAAGCCCAATCGACCTTTCCAGTTAATAATACACAACATACAGATAATTCAAATTATCAAAACACTTACCAACCATACAATGAAAATTACAATAGTGCACAACAAACAACCTTAAAAAAAACATGTAATTTTTGTTCAAGAAACAACCATACAGAAGAAAACTGTTTCTTTAAAAATAAAAATAAAATTATATGCCAGATCTGTAATAAAAATGGACATTCGGCAATTGATTGCAAATTATTTACTGACAACCAAAAAAACTAGGCACTAGGTTAAACCCAGCTGATAATAGTTCACATTTTATTACAGCACAAAATTCGCAAACAATTAACAAAATACAACACACTTCCGATGTATTATATATTAATATTCAGTTTAACAACACAACAATTCCCATAACAGTTTGTTGACGGTCGAAGTAGAGGGTTTCATTTTGCTCGATACTTCGATTTTATTGAAAGTCGGAAGGAAACATTAATATTATTAAATAATGCCGAACACGATTTGTAACGAAATAATATTTTATTATTTTACTGTAAAACAACTACATTAGAATCCGACCAAAAGTAACGTCGCGTGATTTTCACGTTTAGACTGGGTAATATCTTTTTAGTCAATCGGACGAGTAAAACTGCGGCACACAATTCTAATTTGGCTAAAGAAATTACTTTCAGCGGCGACACTCGAGACCTAGCGGCGATTAAACGTGTGACGTGATTATCGTAATTATCGGATGCAAGTAAATATATCGCTGCCGCATAGGCTTTTGTTGACGCGTCCGCGAAACAATGTATTTGTATATTGCGTACTTGATCGACTCCAACCACACACCGTGGTATACTTATTTTCTCTATTTCCAATAATTCTTGATAATATGTATCCCATTCGTAGCATAGTGACTGTGGAAGTTTCTCGTTCCAGCCGATTTTATTTATCCATACCTGTTGCATAAACATTTTCGCTTTCACTACGACAGGACCAATTAATGACAATGGGTCGAATATTGTCGCGATTGTAGATAATACCGTACGTTTAGTAATAATCTTATTAACATTAACTTTATCGATTTTATATTGATAGGTGTCCTCAGTCGGGTTCCAGCTTAATCCTAACGTTTTTACGGCGCTACCATCCAAATTTAGAACTCGTAACGGGTCGTTGTTATCGTTTTTAATTCCGTTCAATAATTGTATATTGTTTGATATCCATTTACGTAAACAAAAACCTGCCGCGTTCATAATAGTAGTGATTTCATCGCGTAGTTTAACAGCTGTTTCGATACTTTGAGCGCCTCCGAGATAATCGTCCATGTAGAAGTCGTTCATTATCGCTGAGCTTGCTTCTGGGAATAATTCGGTTTGTTCGCTAGCTAATTTTTTCATACAAGCAGTTGCTAAGTACGAAGCTGGACTCGTTCCATACGTTACGGTCTTAAGTCTGAACTCTTTGATGGCTTCTGTCGGGTTTGACCTCCACAATATACGTTGAAAATCGATATCTTCGTCTGCCACCCAAATTTGTCTGTACATTTTCTCAACATCCCCGGACAAAACGTACTTATAGGTTCGGAAACGACTAATGATACAAATTAGGTCTTCTTGAATTGTAGGGCCTTTTAATAAAATGTCATTAAGACTTTTCCCACTGTCCGTCGCACATGAAGCGTCGAAAACTACTCGTAGTTTCGTAGTGAGACTGTTATTTCGTAATACGGCGTGGTGCGGAATGTAATACACCAACTCGTTATTTAATTCGTTATCTGGTACTTGTTCCATATGACCTAATCGTAAATTTTCGTCGATAAACCTTACATATTCGTTTCGCAACTGTGGGTTAACGTGTAATCTTTTATTAATATTCCGGTTTATTTATTATAATTCAACGGTTCTGCCGGCAACTTAGTCGTAATTTTTGGTAGTATTATAAATTCGATAGTTTTTTCATACGAGCCTAAGCGCGCTTGTACTTTAGTTGAAACTACATGTGATTCTCTACTTTCTGACGAGTTTACTCCCGAAATCGCACAGTCTATTTTTCTTTTAGTGAGCTTAAGTTTATTTGCTAACTCATTGGTGATAAAACTACTTTGCGACGCTGAATCTAACAACGCCCGTGCAATAAATGGTTCCTTGGAATTACCGAATATTTTTATCACAGCAGTTGACAATAATACTTGAGCTCCTGGTACTTTGGCCGCGTTCGCGCTTATTGATGTTGACGGCGCCCTTTCGGTAATTTGTTTTCCAGCACAGACATGTAATAAAGTGTTCTGAAACTCTCCGCATTTCCTACATGGATTAGCCTGTAATGATATGCATACATATCATAATTGTAACCACAGCTCACACAAGTACTTAATTACTTGTGTAATAATATTGAATTCTTTATGTTAAACACCATATGTAACTATTTGACATTTTTTCTTCAAAATAAAGACATACTAACATTCGATCCGCTCGGGACACAGATGGTATTTACAAATAATAACAAAAAAAAGAAAACACATACTTAAGCTTAAAGAATAACCTTCACGGACGAGGGATGATGATCACTAGGGTCGGAAACATAAATTAAACGAAAAAGAGAAAAATATCGGTACCCGACAAACGCACATAGCTTTCTAAAATACTGCGATACAACAGAGTAACAAAGAAAGGGTCAATTCAAGCAATGAATCGTTGGATGGTAGAAATTTAAAATACTAACATAAACACTTTATGGAAACGAATTTCACACACATTAAAAGAACAAAAAAATCATGCGTAGTTTAGGTAGAGTAAAACATATGTACTTGAGAACTGACCCGAGACGAAAGGCCGCAATGTGTCCAACACGCATATTGTAGCGATTAAATATAAATTTCGATTGGTAGTTGACCGGACCGTCACGCAGTCGGCATATTAAAGAAATCATAAAACACCAAAATTCACACCCTAGAACCCTCGATGATCACGTCCTCTCGTCAGTGTGTGCGCACACTCCAACCACGAGCCAGCTCTCCTGACCAAATCTGTGTTCCGGGGAACGAAGTTGGTTTTCCGAGACGACTTGATCGAGTTTTGGCTTGTTTGATATCGTCGGTGAATTCGCTCTGGAAGCGAAGTCACCGATCCAACCTTTTCTTTATATTTTATCCTCCTGATTTTCTTATTTTGTATTTCCCCTTTTTATTATTATAACTCCTTTGTGTCATCGTCCGTCTCTGCAGAAATTAGTCAGACGTCGAGCGCCAGCACAAGGTAAGGAATTTTTATATTTGACAGTTGCTCCGCAGTGTTTTGCCTCACAGTTTTTGTCTTATATTTTCTCACGGTTTCTTTGAAGATAACATATTTTTTTATTCTGGCCGAACCTAAACGATTCTCGGACTCACACCCCGCGATTTCCCCTAAGCGACACCCTTAATTCCAACACACCTTTCTTAATTCCATTTACATTTTCTTTTCTTTTCTCTTTTTTTGTATTATTACAAGCCTTACATTTATTTTTTTTATGATACTTTGATAAGCAATTGGTGCACAAATTCAGATTTTCGACTCGTCGTTTTCGTTCATGAAGTGTAAGTGCTAAAAATTGATTACATCGATATATCGGATGAGCTCCTTCACATAAATAACATTTTAACTTCATCGTCATTGTAGTATGTACCATAGCCTTCTTTTTCCAACTAAACCAACCCTTGCTTCCCTTTTCAGTTGAATGACCTTGAATTTCAACATTTCCCTTTAATTTATTTGCGCTTTCTATCGACTCTAGTATTTGAAAACGGTTTCTTAAAAACGTAATCAAGCCCTCAACTCTAGGTATTTCGGTTTTCGGTGCTTGAATTTCCCATTCTCGTAGTGTAGTACTATCTAATTTAATTGATATAATATGCAATAACATCGGACCCCACTCCATAGCATCATAACCTAATGTTTCTAACGCTTTAATGTGCCCGAAAAGTTTATCAACGAACTGCCGCAATTTGTCTGATGATTCTTCTGTTATGATTTCTAAGTCAAAAATGGCTTTCGTGTGCGCTTGTACCAACATTTTTTTATTATTAAATCGTTCATTTAAACATTCCCAGGCGGTTTTGTAATTTTTCGCAGAGGTTTCGAAACATTGTATTACTTCGGCTGCGTCTCCTGATAAATTAAATTAAAATAAATTAAATAAAAAAAAAACTTTAAATAAAAAAACTTTTGTACTTCTGTTAACGCCTCATTTGAGTGAATCAATGCCGTGAACATATCGTTAAATGTTGACCACTCTTTATAATTTCCACTGAATTCTGGTACGTTCAGTGCGGCTAATTTTACGATCGAAGTTTGATGACTACCGGTCGCGCTTTCTAATGTTTCGTCTTTACTGCCTGATGTCTTTTGGCGCACTTCCCGACTATGTTTTGCGAGTGCTTTTTCACTCTCCGCGATTGCTTGAAAATACAAATCTTCGAACTCCAAACGATAACTTTCTTCAGCGGCCGCTACCACTTCGTTTGCCACTTTAGATTCTATCGTGAACTGTATTTTTTGAAATTCCTCCCAACTTTCTTCAATTTTATTCTTTCTTACTTTAATTTGCTCCGTGTTTTCTTCGTGGGGCAATTCACTTAAAAATTTTATGAATCTCGTTATACGACCTTTTAATACTCCTCGACGATTTATTAAACCGGCTATATCGACAGCCATTACACTTATTATCGATGGATATAATATTGTATAACTTGTCGTGCTTCACAAAATTACTTTTTTGATAACGACTAATAATGGACTAGCCGCTTTCGTATAAATGGTAATACCTGTACACGTTATACGTTTTATATTGTATAATAATTGGGTTTAATTAAATATTATTGAACTGTACTATTCCCGATATTGTTAAGTAGGGAAGTTTGTAGTCTATGTTTATATGGCCTATAGGAAAGGAAAGAAAGTACCAAAGGAATGATGGCTTGACTCTCTTACCTTGAATTCCGTTGACTGCATATAATTACTTGAACTTCAAGTAATTCGCGTATTTTCCTTACTCATAGACAGCGAAAACCTTGGCTTGTGACATGCGGCTGACAAAATTATGTACTTTCTCGCACAATTTGTACCGTTCCAGGCTTAAGGCAATCACTGTTCCGACGCAGCGAAATTAAAAAAAAAAAAAAAAACGCGCACTTTGTTACACTCTTCGTTATTACCGTATTCGTTACTCGAAATCCGGCTCGAAGGACCAAATGTTGACGGTCGAAGTAGAGGGTTTCATTTTGCTCGATACTTCGATTTTATTGAAAGTCGGAAGGAAACATTAATATTATTAAATAATGCCGAACACGATTTGTAACGAAATAATATTTTATTATTTTACTGTAAAACAACTACAATGTAAAAGAACGTGAGCGTAACGTGACTAGTAATGCACCGCGCAACAGTGTTGGGTGTACTGACTAACAGTCGATAAACCGCTTTCGTCGCCGAAATAATTAATTACGATTATCAGTGCAGTACAATATCCAACAAATACACATTTATTTTATATAACGTTAACATCATATAAATTCGCATAACAGTGCATAAACTGTAAACTTTCAGAAAAACTCATACTTATAGTCATATACTGCTCCCCATTACAATTCTGAAATGTAATTCTTGATTTGTTCTATAAAAGAAACTATATCAAGAATCTGTAACTTTTACAAGTTATTAGCTTTAACAAATTTAATTATTATATTCTAAAAACACTATAACAAATGTTAAGATACCTAGCATATTTTACTGTTAGATTACAATACAAATACATTGTTAGCATTCACTACATCCATCCTAACATTGAAAGTTCGAATATATTAACCAAAGTTGAACTTTCACCATATGAACTTTCGGATGAACTTTCATCGAACTGTGATTGTGAGGGCACAACCCAAAAAAAGACTGGGGTGGATGTAATGATATGCACAAATATCATCGTTATTACAACCAAACTCTTTCATTGTATTAGTTCTTTAAATTATATAATCATAATCAGCTATTTGATATTTTTTTAAAATAAAATACACTAATGTTTGATCTTCTCGGAACACATCACGAAACTATTTTATATTTTTTTTATATAAACAAAAACATACTGAAGTTTGCTCCTTTTGAAATAACGAACAAATTTCCAAGTAAAAAAAAAACAATGAAATTATAAAATAAATATCGAATAACTCTTATACGGACTATTCGAA
>JAFHKX010000014.1:1283877-1359024 GCA_019022885.1 Schlechtendalia chinensis
TAAATTGAATCATTAGTTTGGGTTAAACGATTTATTTTTTTAAAGACAGACTCGAAATTGCACTTCAAAATTTTGCAGTGAAAATAAATCTACTCGTTTGAGTAAACACATGTCCTTCGTATACTCGTGAGTTTAAAACCAGCACATTTTAACCACGGTAGTTCATTTTTGAGAGTGTAATAAATTTATCGTTCAAGAAAATACTTTCTTTACTTTTTAGCGTGGATCGAGAATGAAGATAGAATATTTCCCATGAGTGTATTTATTCGTTTTAAAAAATCTGGATATAAACTTATATGACGCGATGGTGTTACAATATGAATCTTAACACCGAAATTATCAGTCGGATCGAATCCAATGAGCAAAAACTTACGTCCGGCAAAGTCAATGTTAAATGATGTAGTTTCAAGTAGATTTGTTTAGCGACGATGGTTGAACGTATTTATATATTTTTTCTCGTTGATCGTTGCGTTTGCTTCCATTAAATCAGCCATATTATAATAAACCTTTAAAAAAAGTATTAATACTTTAAAAAAAAAATTAACACTTTTAACTGAGGAGTACAAATTCGGTTCTTTATGCTAGGACTGCTAGAGCACTACTGATTATAGTACGGTTTCTGAATATGTTCACAGTAACGATATTTAAATTATATAGGAGGGGTGCATCGACAAAACTCATGCAGGTCTGTACTGGTCACGACGGGTTTTTACAAGGTCGAGTATATTGTTAAATACGTTGTGCTTAATGTATATACATTATGTATAGTAAAACGAGGGTGAAGATGTTGTACATCTGGTCACACATAGTCCTTTTACAAAATATCGGACAATGGTTTCCCAGTCGACAAAACTCTTGCCGGTCAGTACTGGTCTCGACAGGTTTACAAGGTCGAGTATATTGTTAAATACGTTGTGCTTAATGTATATACATATATGTATAGTAAACGAGGGTGTAGATGTTATATATCTGGTCACTTATTATTCAAAGTCCTTTTAAATAATAAAGGAAAATGGTTTCCCATAAGAACAAATTTTATATGTATGCGTTTGCTGAGCCTACTCATGTTAATTATGATTTACACAGGGGGCTTTTTATTTATGAAATTTACGCAAATTTAAAATCGAGGGGTGTTAATGGCCGCCCGGCACCGGCAAAGTGGAATATGTAAAATTAAAATGATATACTAATTTATGCAAATTTTAAAGGGGTAAATCGGTTAAGTTTGAATGGAGTCGGTGGGGGGGGCGCGGCGGCGGGGTCAGCGGTGGCGCGGAGGCGGGGGCGGCGGCGGCGGGGTCAGCGGCGGCGGCGCGGCGGGGTCAGCGGTGGCGGCGGTGGGGGTCAGCGGCGGGGGCGGGGTCGGTCGGCGGCGGCGCGGAGGAGGAGGAGTTTTAGAACCGGGGGCGGTGGCAGGGAGGAGGAGGAGGTTTTAGAACCGGTGGCGCGGCGGCGGCGGCGGCAAAGAAGAGGAGGGGGAGGAGGTCAAAGAGGAGGAGGAGGTTTCGAAACCGGCATTTCTATACTACTGCAGTGTAAAAAAAAAATAACCGAATGCTGAGTGTGAAATCACCGACAACCGATATTTCCAACCGCGCGATCATAATGATCGGATCTCGTGGGACGTTTCGAACGGTATAGCGAATCGTCGTCGAGGACAACGAGAGTGCCATCCGAGTATAATGAGTTTCGGATTTCGGAAAACCTTCGGCAAAGACGGCCTGTGCAATGTTTCGGGAAAGCGCTATCGAGTAGTGTCAACGTTTCGGATCACTTCATTTGTCATAGAGTTGCGTGTACACGTGCAAATATAATACAGGCTGCTCTTGTATAGTCGTGCGTGCACTTCTGCAAACGTAACACGCCAACGTCCTGCCGCGGGACACCTAAATGTAATATGGCTAGACGCCGTCACCTGCGCGTCGTTAGAACACACAAAGAAAATTAAAACGACACGCGTGCGTATCCGTCCGCCGTCTCGTATTGAGCGTCTTCTGAACTGTTACGTTCGACCGTCCCGAAATAAGGCGGAAAAGGACTTACACAGAGGTGCGCGGAGATCCGAATAGCATTCGAGTCCGAAACATCAACAAAAATTGTCAGCTTTAAATCTTTTAATCGCGTTTCGCGTCGTCGCGAACTGTTCAGAAACTGCTAAAAGGTTTACCGGCGGACGAATGAGCGATTTGGCTTCAGGTCCGCCGAAATTGGGCAAACGCTATTTATGGTTTGCCGTCACGCAAAAAAACTCGATTATGTATCGCGTAGCAACGGCAACCGTTACGGACGACTTAATAAACGTCAATTGTTTGAAGTTCAATTTCGAAAACTCATAAAAAAATTAACATCGAAGTAAACCACGCAATATATATATATATGCTCTGAGTAATATTGATTATGAATACAAGAATCGTACGGCGTTTCCCGAAGGGATGTCAAAATAATAATTTACCTCGGGATTGTTATTTTCAGCTCGAGTACAATTTATTACCGTATGTGTGCTCGCCGGGCTCGCGGTCGAAAAGTTTGAAATTCATGATTACAGAAACAAATACGGCTTTCGTGGACTTGTCCAGTGCCACGCCGTTCAATGTTTATTCCCGACGAATTGCCGGACAAACTTGGAATATTAAGCCCATGTAGGAATTGCAACGAACAGAAGTCACAATGGTGAATTCCCGATAGAACAACATCACAATTTTTTAAATTGCTGAAAATTTATTTTTTCAGATACAAAAGTGTCGTATTCTCATCATTGTATTTATCTTAGTGAGTTTTGAAAACTCGAAGTTACACGCACATAAACGATTTCCAGTTGGGCACCACTAGTACAACACACTCGAACTTAACATGCGTCTTGAATTTAAAATATGCCTTTAAAATTGGTTTGAAGAAGAACGCTGTTTATACTTTGAAAAAAAAAAACTAATTTTAATATATCATTTACTGAAAATAAAAATTCTCTCTATAGATATATATACAGAGAATTTACATTTCGAAATATACACTCTGGCTCTCTTCAAAACTTTGCAAACTTTGAATTTGATTCACTCCACCCTACGCACTAACCTTTACCACATCTGCACAACGCGTATTCCTTAAGATTTATAATGTATATTATAAAAATTATATATATATATATAAATAAACGTTTGGAGAAAACAAATTCTATTTCGATATCAACTGCTAACCAAAAATAATAACTTTCGTAAATGTATAACACTTAGTAAGGGAAACCGGCATACAAACGTTCATGATATTTTTTTATTTTTTTTCGTATCGATCATACGGAACCGAAAACCCGAATATCCTTTAACAACACATTTAAAAACCGAATTTTTATAGCGAATATTCTTTAAAATATTAATAAAAATAAATTTCAATACTTTGTTTTCGCGTCATCTCGGTTTACTCTCGAAACCGAATCGCTCGTTTCATCTAAATGTTTACGGTCGGTCGTTTTAATGGATTTAATTATGGCTCCAAACACAACATACATATACATACGCCAACACACTACGACGTGGCAATCTGTGGGTTGTCGGAAAATTGTAACAAACTAACTCGAAAAATTCAAATAACTCGCCGAACAATTTCCGGGGTCCCTCTCAGTCTTCGGTGAACGCACAAACCCCACCACCACGAACTAAACGTCCGTTTTTGCTTTCGAAACCATATATCACAAATATCATATAATGCCATTATACGCTAACGCGTCGTATTTAATTTTTTTCCACGACCCCGCCAACGCTTACGGTGTTCACTACCTAGTTCGTAATTGCTTCTGAGATTACGACTGCACTAAATACCTGTGTGTTGTTGTTGTCCGTATTTCGCCCAACATCCGCTTGCACTTTAACGTACATAACACGGAACCAATAACTGTCCGTACGCCGGTAACAAATGATAGTTCGTACGTACGCTGTGTGCAGCCGACGAATCGCGTTGAAATCAAACCCTTGTGTTTCGTCGCACGTTTCGAACGGCGACGTACACAGACCTCTTGGGCCACCTTGAGTATCGATTCCGTTAATCGACAGATCACACGTAACGCACTCGGTCACTCGAACCGGGAAAACACGACGTATCAATCGGCGAACTAGGGAAAACCCGTACTCCCGGGGTGCCAACAAAACACAAAAGTACACAACCGGGCTCGGGGATGACGCCCTCTCTCCAATCACGTCGAACACGGTCAAACGATTTACCGGAAACGCGACACGTTTTCACCCGTCGCTCATGTCTCCGGGGATGACATGTGTTTTCCGAATGCGCCTCCGGGCCCCTCGTATTGTGCGCACACATTTTCGAACGGTCTTTTAACGTCGCTCGTGCCGAACGCGTTTTAAATGCTCCCAACTTTCGTTTCGTTCCCTCGGCACACAGCAACGCTCCCGATAACCCCGGAGGTACGAAATAGAATTTTTCATTTTTTCACCGTATAAATTCTTACCGTTTCGGCATTCAATTATTTAGTTTGCGCGGGCGCGTTTCGTATTCATGTTTCGTTTCTTCATTCGTGTCTTAACCATTTCCGCTTGAAACACCATACCTTTACGCGTGCCCCTTCGTCCCGGCCTCAGCGTTTACGATATTGCTCACATTTCTTACTTCGCTATTTATTACTGTTGTTCGCTCCTAACACACTTAATTTGTTTATTTTTCGCAGTGTCGTTTTTTCGGCGTGACGGGAATTTTCAACTAACCCTCCACGAGTCCGAACGCGTATTCGCGTTATAGAACTTAATGATTTTTCCTATGAATATCGTCTATTGACGAAAATGAACGAAACAAAAACACGTCGTTGTTTGTAAATCGTACGACATTGAGTTTTCCGTTAAGGCGTCTACCGATAGATCGATTACATAACTCTATCTGGATGTCGTCGCATAGCATTTCGATCGTTTTAAAAAACACACGAAATTTCAAAAAAACTATTGACGAACAAACAATATTAGACGTTATTGTTTGCAGCGAACACAAACTGCAATGACAGTTATTAATGAATCGAACGTTCCTTTCACGTCGTTTCTCTTAAATCGGTTTTCAATCGTATATGTGTTACGAGGCAACGCGCGAATTACGAACAATCGCGATTTTCAATAAATCATTAACCGTACAGTCCCAAACAATATGTCACCCGCAGTGTGTACAGGTCACGAAAATCGCGTTCTCGACAGCGCGCTTTACGGCCGCTTCTAGTTTTGACGCGGCTCAAGGTGATTGTCCGTGGGAACAATGTTCGCGTTTTACCTCGAGTCGATTATCGCCGACATGCAGATATGATGTTCGAATATCATAATCGTTTTCGAAAGTATTACCCGAAACGCGTTATTATTTCCATTCGCTACTAGGCACTATATTTACCGGAACAATAGGCGACGCGCGCGGTCCGCTCTGTTTAGCATTGTACGCGTCGTTTCGGCCAGAGACGATCGTGCACCGCGTATTGTATATAATTTAGCTGGCTGGACGATGAAAACCGTCTTGTTAATGCAACGAGACCGTGTGCAAACGCACGTCCGAATAACATAGTCGGTCGGAACGCTGTCGAACGTGTTCGAATCCGTGTTTTGTGATCGTGAACTTATTTCGGACTCGAACGTTCCAAATATCAACGCGCGCCGGCCGTATACGCTCGATGTCAATCATAATAATACATTTCCGGGCGTACCTTAAGTCCTGTCAAAATCGAGCAACAACCGCTTCACGTGTACGAGTGTATATTCATATAAAAAACACGACGATATATGGACTCGAAACAAGCGTTCCAATCTGT
Source organism: Schlechtendalia chinensis (assembly GCA_019022885.1). Taxonomy (NCBI): domain Eukaryota; kingdom Metazoa; phylum Arthropoda; class Insecta; order Hemiptera; family Aphididae; genus Schlechtendalia; species Schlechtendalia chinensis. Next base: position 1,289,657 of record JAFHKX010000014.1, read on the forward strand.
TGTTTTAGGCAAGCCGATACGTCGGGATAGAATAAATTTATATTACGTATTTTTTACAGACGTCCACTATCGACCCCGAGGTCTTTCGGCAACAGCGATGTCATCGCCAAAGATAAACAATTGGATCTATTAAAAATAAATCCATAACACGTATAGTATAGTTTTAATCGTGATCGAATTGTGTTGTTGTTGTTGTTGTTCTACGGCGCAACGTTTCTCGTCGCGTCGATACGATATCGATTGCGATTGAATTCAGAAATTTAAATGCGAAATATGTTTCTGTAGGAATATGTATGCGAGGAATGAAAATAACGAAAACGTGAACGTCTTCAGAACATTAACAATATATATCGATCACAGAAAATAAAAACATATCGTACATTTATGCGTATTATGACTAATATACCTGTTGAAAATGTTCTCGCTGTTCAACTGTACTTACAGTTGGGCCGTTCGTTTATTACATCGAAAACCGACGATTTGTCGAGTGTTCACGTCTGCGTTTTTAAGACCTCACGACTAATCAAATGCAAAATTAAATAACCGCTGTTATCTCCGTAAGGGCCGACAACGCACGATTTCAACATTTTTATTTTCATACAACGAAATTTTCTTAGTTACACACGCGCAAAAAACAGGATGACAATACTGCTTATAGGTACATGTTTGCGAAGACTTAATGTTGTTCGGTGTCTAGCAAACTTTTTTTATACTCATGTAATACGTTTATGACTTATCGCAAATATCTACAAAAGAGCGACCATAATTTTGTCAGCTGACGTTCACGCGGTGCTTCGAATAGGCAATTCAGTTACAGTAATGCGTTGCGGGTCTACCGTTTACAGGTATACACGGAAACGTGTACGAAAAAATTGTTTTTATTTTGCTGTTTTTAGTTTTTTAAAACTTCACTCTACCTCGACTATAAACAAATGTAGTGAGCCACGATTGCTGTGGATATCGGCTCGGTCAAGTTTACAAAATGGCCAAGGTCCAAAACGAGTATTTCGAAATTTAATTAGTTTTTATTTACGAATTTTTGGTGGGTTTTGGATTACACCTAATGAAATTATCAAGGAAAAATCGAAATACGTGTGAAATAAAATACCAACTAGATAAGTAGGATGTTTTGGTAGGTTCTGCATCAAGGGTGATCCTCCCGATCCTCTGCCCTAGATTCTTATCAGCCCTAGATTCGTATCACACCTGTATCTCTTATCACACCTGTTATCTCCTATCACACCTGTTATCTCTTATCACACCCATTATCACACCTGTTATCTCTTATCACTCGATTTGGCCCTAGATTCTTATCACGTCTCTTATCATACATCTTATCTTTTATCAGTAAGTTTATCATTGAATGTTTGCTCTTATCACTGCCCTAGATTCTTATCACACCGTATATCAGTGCCGCCCGATCCTCCCACTGTCTTTTATCACTTTATGATAAAATCTCTTATCAGCTCTTATATCAGTGCCGCCCGATCCTCCCACTGGCTCTTATAACCCTTAAATCACTGCCGCTGATCCTCCCACGGTCTTTTATCTTATGTACACTGTGTGTATTACCTGCATATAATCTTTTCCTATAAATCATATCATTACTATAAAAATATTAGGATGTTACATTTTTGTACAATCACTTGACAGGTATTTAATGATTATTTTAGAATTAAATTTTAATACGAATATCTCGATGAGTGTGTTAATCAGTAATTATTGACCAGTATATATTATACGAAATATATTAAACTAAAAGTATCGATTTGTGGGAAAATAATTATTTTAATAGTTCACCGTAATTATACGAAATATATTTTTTAGACTAAAAAGTAACGATTTTGGAAAATAATTTTTGGCCGCTGCTATTATATACATGTTAATATAGGTTGCTACATTTTTGTACAATCACTTGATAGGTATTTACTGATTATTTTAAAAATGTACATTAGCATAATATTGTATCGTATGTGTAATTATTATGAAAAATGCTTAATGAGTGTACACGAAAAAATTGATTATTAAAAAAATAACTTACTAATTCCTACTATACTCCTATATAAGACGGTTTTGCTATTATTTTAATTCAGTACGTTTCTAAATAATTTAACTGCTCAAGTCTGCCTGGGTAGGTCTTGATACGGTTGAAATTTAGAAACGAAATTTAAACCGACTTGTGATTTTTCCGTGAGTTTGTGTTATACCGCTTTTACCATGTTTAATTGTGAAGTATGCGAAAAAGTGTTTACCGTAAAAAGCAATATGCTTAGACATTGTAAATCGCACGACGAATTTAGATTTCCATGTGGTAATTGCTCTAAAATTTTCACTAGAAGAGATAATTTAATCCGACATGTTCAGAAAAAGCACGGTGAGTAAATATAATTAATTTTTTTAATTGTAGAAATATTTAATTTAGCTTTCGATCGAAAATATTTTAAAATAATAATATAATACTCGGAAAAATAATTCTAGTTCATAACAATTTAAAATCTAGGGTATTAGTAATTTTCTAACTAATATACAGCTAATAATCATATACAAATTTAATAATTATTATTTTTTATTAGATCTGAAAAAGTATAGTCCGGTGTTTAATTTGGTCATGGGTAGTAACGAAGATCAAGCGACAAGTAAATATTTGTTTTCTTTTAAATTAAGATATTTAAAATAATTATAATATATTACGATAAGTTCGTTACCGAGCGCCGTAGTACGAGTTCGTCGCCGTTAATGAATAATCGAGCACCCACTGTGGCTAAATGCACGGGAGGTAAACGCGTTAATACTTTTATAGTAAAACGCAAACAGCCTAGGCTGGATTTAGCGAATAGTTCAGGCTTTATTGAAATAGATTCTTCTTTCAACCGAACAGCAGTTTGGTTTTATCGAAGAAATACGGAGAATATAGCCGAGTATAATACATTTTTGCATTTGATAAAGTCAGAACTATACGCTAAACTCAGTGATTGCGTAAGTCTTCATCCTATAAAATATAATTTGAAATTAGAGGGTACATACAATATACCTAACATGGAACTGACTCTTGAGAATAGAGCGTTTGAAACGTCGGCAAGAGAGTTTTTTAGCTGTGTTAGCGATATTGAGAAGTTGCTTGATAAGGATTTCTCATTACTTTTGGCGGAAGAAGACGTGTATACGGAGAAAGGTAGCGGGTTTACCTTATCGTGTATTGATGGTCTGTTGCTCGGAGTATACAAGTATACTCCGTTAGGCGGGTGCTCGTTTATTCCGCTTCCGAACAGTATAGCAATGAAAAAGGCGGTGATAAATCCAATTAACACAGACGAAAAATGTTTTAAATGGGCAAATCTTACAAAATATGTAACGGGTTTAAATATAAACCGCGTAGGAGAAAATTATTTTTCTTACGAAGATAAATATAATTTTGATGGATTGAAATTCCCAACACCGTTAGATGAAATATATTTTTGAAAAAAATAATCCTCAAGTCTCAATTAATGTATATGGTTTGAAAAAAAAATTTCATCCGTCAAAAAAAAATTGTGATTATATAGTTTTTCCTTTGAAAGTTGTAAGTGAAGAAAAATCAGGACATTTTGACTTACTATATATCAAAGATAATGAAAAATCGCACTTTACATATATTTCAAATTTTTCTCGTCTGGTTCGTAAGCAAAAAACTCAGCATGAGGAACACATATTTATTTGTAAAAGATGTTTTACAAGTTTTGATAATCGACCGAAAAAATTTAAATTGTGCGGACAAGCTGCTCTCGACGAACACAGACGTATTTGTGGATCTCACAAACCTATATTTCCTGTAATGCCAAAAGAGGAGGAAACACTCGATTTCATAGGATGGGGTAAAACAGAACGTCATCCAATAGTGATATATGCCGATTTCGAGGCATTACTAAATAATTGTTTAGAGAAGAAAGGTGCAAACACTCAAGTTTTGCAAATCCATAATTTTATGAGTTATGGATATGTAGTAAAGCCATCGGATGATGTACCGATCGAATTTTTGGAAAAATTAAATATACCTTTAAAACCTGTTATTTTCCGCGGGTCAGAGATAAAAAAAGAAGTGGCGAAATGTTTTGTGGAGTCGATAATTAATGTGGCGCGGAGAGTGGAAAATTTATTAAAAATCAGTAAGCCTATTAATATGTCAGATGAAGAAAAAGAAGAGCACACGGTAAAGACAGGGTGTGATTTATGTAAAACTCAGTTTTCGATAAAAAATCATAAACTCGCCGATCACATTTATTTAACTGGGCAATTTCGTCAAACTTTATGCAACAATTGTAATATAAAACTGAGGAAACCAAATTTCATACCATGTTTATTGCATAATTTATCAAATTATGATGCTCACTTTATCGTGCGTGAGCTCGGATACGACGAAAATACAATTTCTATTATTCCAAACAGTGAAGAGAAATTTATTTCATTTTCGAAATATGTAACTCCGGGCTTCACTATTCGGTTTTATTGATACATTTTGATTTATGGCAAGCAGTTGTCAACATTAGCCTCAAACCTTATCACCACTGATTTTTGTAAGTTCCGCGAAACAGCCAAAGTTTTCAAGGTTGAAGATATGCCGCTCGTTACACGAAAGGGCGTATATCCGTATGATTATACGGATTGTTGGGCTAAGCTGGAGGAAAATTGTTTACCATCGAAAATATCATTTAATAGTGCACTGACAGGGATGGAGATTTCAGAAGAAGACTACAGGCATGCAGAAAAAGTTTGGGAGCACTTTGGCTGTAATACTTTAGGAGAATATTCGGAATTGTATCTTAAAATAGATGTTCTTCTACTAGCCGATGTATTTGAAAATTTCCGCGACTTATGCTTGAAGACTTATAATCTGGATCCGGCATATTATCATACGGCACTCGGATTTAGTTTCGATTGCATGCTGAAATATACGTCGATCAAGCTTGAACTTTTAACTGACTATGATATGGTGCTTATGTTAGAAAAAGGTATAATACATAATTTATTTTATTATAAAATACGTGTTTAATTAATTATATATTATAGGAATACGTGGTGGGCTAACGTAAGCAAGTATGCGATATGCAAAAGCGAATAACAAAAATATTCCTGATTATGACAAAATCAAACCGAATTCATATTTAATATATCAAGATTGTAAGTATATATATATATATATTTTTTCTATTTATGAAAAATAAAATTTTTAATATTTTCAGGTAATAACTTGTATGGGTGGGCGATGTCTCAATCCATGCCTTACGATGGTTTCAAGTGGGTTGAACCTTCACTCGACGGTTTGAGCGACATGAGTGAAAAATCTTCTATCGGCCGTGTGTATGAAGTAGATATATCGTATCCGCAACATCTACACGATAACCACAATGATTTACCGTTTCTCCCGTGCCACCCGGTTCAAAAGTAAAAAAACTCATGGCTACATTCGAACATAAAAACCGCTATATTATACACTACCAGAGTTTGAAACAGGCTATTGCTAATGAATTAATAGTTGAAAAAGTAAATATTATTTTAAATATTATTATAACATTATTATTATTATTTATATTATTTAATGTAGGTACATAGAGTATTGGAATTTAAGCAGTCACCGTGGCTTTCCAAATATATATCTCTCAATACAGATATGAGAAAAAACGCAAAGAATGATTTCGAAAAAGATTTTTTCAAACTTATGAACAATGCTGTATTTGGTATGTTATTATTATTATTGTTATTATTATTATTATTATTATTATTATTATTTAAAGGAAAAACAATGGAATGCGTACGTAAACGTATAAAAATGGAGCTAACATCATCTGCCGCCAGATTTTAAAAACTTATAAATAAGCTTACATTTAAATACGCCACATCATATAAAGAGAATTTGTCTATTGTATCTCTAGAAAATAAAATTATTCAATTTGATAAACCTATTTATATTGGATTCGCGGTATTAGACGTATCGAAAACACTAATGTATGATTATCATTATAATGTAATGAAACGTTATTAAAATGGCTTAAGATTACCTTAATGTATACGGATACAGGTACAATATTATTTGTATTATTTAAGCATTTAAAAATAATTATTTTTATCCATGTAGATTCACTAGTATACTACGTAGAGACGGATGATTTTTACGCTGACTTGATAAAGTGTCCAAATTTGCTAAATCGCATGGACACATGGAATCTGCCTCGAGATCATCCATGCTATACCGTTAAGAGAAAAAAAATTCCCGGTCTTTTTTCAGATGAGACTGACGGGAAGATCATGACGGAATTTACTGCTTTACGTACAAAATCTTACGCCTATAACATCGAAGGAAAAGAACAAATCAAGGCAAAAGGCATCAGAGGATATGTGGTCAAAAAATACATGACGTTGGAAGATCATAAAAAATGTTTATTCGGTGACGATAACTATGATAAATATACTAATAATGTTTCCATTAGATCATATAAACATCAAATTATGACTATAAAAATAAAAAAGTTGACTTACAACAGTCATGACGACAAACGGTTTATACTCGATGACCAAATACATACGCTGGCATATGGACACTATAAGATTAAGTGAGTTAAACTGAAAATACGGGATTTTAAAATCTATTTTACTTATCTGAATTTTTCTATATGTTTCAGTGAAATAATGGCCGACGCTAATAATGAACTCGAGACACGATAAATATTTTCTTTAAACATTTCTCTATTTTATAAAAATAATTTTCTGATATGATTGTAGATATGCTTTGTATATATTTATATATATTTGTATGTTTTTTTTTTTTAATTTATATATTAGTCATGTTTTATACATATATACTTGATAGTATACACTTGATATATACATATATATTTGTAAACTGATTTTGGTATAAGAATTGTAAAATAAAAACATATATTCGTTAATTATGAAATTAATTTTTATTGAGAAAATAAAAAACATACAATTTAAATATTATTTATAAACCATTTTCTTAATGCAAAAACTTTATAAAATGTACAATGTTTTGGGTTCAAATTCATATGGAAAATACAACAAGGTAAACTATCTTCAATGCATAATTGATCCAGTCGTGGACATTCGAGTTGTTCAATGTTGATAACAGTTACGTGTGGAATAAAGTTGTTAATAATTTTCTGTTTTTGTTCTCCTTTAACGTAAATATGCTCAAAGTTGAGCGAATTCAATATTCTATCGATTTCTTCGTACTCGACATCGCCGTATTCCATCGACAGGTCATGATAATGCTGTTCAAGCCATTTATTAGTCCTTTGACTCTTTTCGTCTTGTGTGTTGTTATAGTGTTTGAAAATCCAGTATTGTGTGGACCAAGTATCGTTATCGATAACCGACAGTTCCTTAATAAGGTATTTTGAATTTGTTCCAAGAACGCATTGAATATCTAATACAGCCGATGACATTATTACGCACGTCTTTCTCTTTGTGTAGTCGCTATACTACTATTACATTATTATTAGTATTTAACATTAGTATGTTTATTATTTAATATTCTTTGCAGAATTTTGAATATCAATTAAAGCATCTCGTATACTTTTCACATTATTTTCAAGAGCAATAAAAGATATCTTATTTTGTTCTATATTATTCTCAATAGTATTTATCTTTGTTTGAAAAGTTATAATATATTTTCTTAATGTATCGATTTCCATGTATACAGTTTCTAACATGCGTATTTTATCCTGAAGACTAATAATACTATTTTTATATAGATCTAATGTTTGTTTATTTGTCATTACATGAGATTTAAGTATTCTGTAAGATTCCTGAATTTGATTAGTTGTTTTACTTTCACGTTCACTGATCGAGTTGTTGAATACATCCATGATGTATGAATTTATATAAAATACTGCGATTATAATTTAAGATCATTGGCTTTTATCCAACTGTTATGCGATTTATCGAAACCTAACCACTTGACGAATATTTTATTGCCTTTTTTACGTATAATTTTTTCAACCAGATAATCGTTGGGATAATATGTTTTAGATAATTCTTCACAATAAAAACACCCAGCTATAGGTCCCCCTGTATAATATTCTAATTGGTAAGTAGTAGGCATTGTTTTGTTTATTTTTACAATTTTAAATATTTCCGAAGACCAGTTCGGCAAATATCCTTTTGTAAATATTCCTTTATGTGTACTAATACGGACTTTGTCATTTATTTTTAATTTAATTTTTCTATTTACGATATTACGTTGTTTCAATACAACTAATGACGGGTTGTCGTTGGCTTGTATAGGTGACATTCCGACAGTACTATGCATAGATTTATTATACTTGTCTATTAACATTCCTAATATAGAAATCCAATTATGTGAGCCTCTGCCCGTAAACTCTCTAAACATTAACGACTTTAACGTACGATTAAATCGTTCGACAATACACGCTTTTGTAGTACTATAAGTCGAATATTTCTTAATGTTATATTTATCCATTAACGTGTTAAATGTTTTGTTGTAAAATTCTTTACCACTATCGAGTTGTAATAACCTCGGTGAGCGATTAATTAATATTTTAGACATTGCATTGGTGACTTCGGTACCTGTTTTAGATTTAAGCGGTATAGCCCACGCGAATTTTGTAAAACAATCGATTACACATAGTACATACTTGAATCCTTTATTTTGTTTTGAATAAGGTATCATTTCAACCAAGTCGGCTTGCCATAAATCGTTTTTACCATACACATTGACCCTTCGTCTAACATAATTTTTTCTTGACGGTTTATGCAGTTCAAACGCAATTTCACGTTTAGACATTGGGTATTCGTTTTATTAAACAGGCTTCCAATAGTTCTTCGAAAATCGATAAAATTTCATTTGATACACCTGTATTATCTGCTGATTGTGATGATAGTAAAAGTCGTAATCTATCGACTAGTTCGTTTGGATCGTCCCAATACACTAAGTTATGTTTCTGCAGTTTTACAGAAAGCCCACTCCCCGATAATGAAAACAACTTTACAATGACACCTGTATATTTATCACCACACTTTTTAATCTTTTTACCGTCTTGTGTCAAATGTGCAGAGGTCTGAATAAGTATCTGTTTATATGTTTTCAAGTCATTTTCAGTGTATACTGTCGGATGTTTATAAAACAACAAACGAACGAGACCGGGTGTTAATGGGTAAACTATGTCTTTGATAATTAATTTGTTTTGAAAGAAATTGATTTAATTTTGGACCGTAAGTTTTATCTAAATCATAAGATTGAAACCAATTGATTATTCTTTGCCGATATTTATCATCGTTTGTGTTTTCTTCATCAAGTAAACTTTCAATAGGTTCTGTTTCTTCAATATTATTTTTATCTATATTCTGTGGTGGTAGTGGTTGTGATGGAGGGGGCGGTGGTGATACTAGAAATGACGTATTTGATATTTTATTTAGTGAATCGATTATTGGTTTAAACGTTTTTGATACTAATTGTTGAACATTAGTTTCACCGGTTTTCAAAAGGTTATATTTTCGTTTAATACAATCTTTCGCCTTAACTAACTCGTTTAATATACTTTTTTCGTCCATGATTACGTGTTAAATGCAACCCAATTTGTGAAACACCATCTTATATAACAACAAAAGTGTCAAAACCAAGTCGATAATAAGACCGTTATCACGCTCACTGTCTTTGCAAATAGCGACAAATGAAAACCGAACCCGATTCCAGCATGTTGTGCAAAAAAGTTTAAATTCTAAAAAATTCATATCAGCGGAACAGTGTTCGTTATACACGTGTTTTAAATTTCTCTCGTCTTGTTTAAATAATATAATTAAATTAGCATTATCACGTATTAACTGCTTGAGTACTTTCGAATAACTCTGAGCCAAATAAAATATATCAACTTTATTGTGTCTTCCACGTGAAAAATATTCTCTAATGACACCTTGGTGTTCACCGATTACGTCATCCATGACAAACACAGAATTAGGTAAAACCTCTTCAGGACGAATAACTTTTCGTTTTCAAAAAATGTAAATATATTAACGTCGTCAATTTCGTCAATAATTTGTTTCAGTAACTGATATTTCGGTTGTTCCAACGTTTTGGCATATATGTAAACGTTTTCGAATCGTAAACCGTTTTCATCAACTAGCAGAAAATATATTAAATTTGTTTTTCCACAACCAGAACTGCCCAATATTAAAGACCGTACAGTGTTTGGAAACAGCGGTCCGTGTCATTATTTCGCAGTTGTGAGTCACAATTGTTACAGACAGGCTTTGGAGACGATAACGCGGTCGTTACTAACGCTGTCGGCGAGAACCTACCCGTTTTACGAGAAAATCGCGGTTCAATATTCGGCTTATCTGCTAATTGACCACTCGTATTGGCTTTAATACGGACTCCTTGAACGCGTTCCAGAATAGCAACACGTTCCTTAACAAACGTAACAAGATCGGTAACCGATGGATAATCAGTTATTTGCTAATTGGGACTCAAATAACGTTCGAACCGATACTGGTAAACAGCGAGCGGCCAGTGAAAACAAAATAAAGTTCCCCAAGTTGAGAATTTGCATGGACTCTAAGACGGAAACACTCTCGTTAAATATTTTTATGAACTTATTTAATTCCGACAAGGATTCTTTGAGAACCATTGGGCATTACACAAATTTTCAACCAAAGAACTCGCCACCAATCTTGGCTTATCGAACTGGGCCTTTAACGTAGACCAAACTAATTGGTAAGTTAGTCCTGAAACAGGTATGACACGAAGTGCCTCAGCTGCATTACCCTTTAGACAACCCATGAGGTAATAACTTTTATCTATATCAGACAAATCTGAACGTTGATCTACTATAGCTGAAAACCTCTCGCTAAACAAAGGCCATTGATAAATGTCACAATCAAAACTAGGAAGCGGAATCTCGGGCAACCGCACTGCTGAAATTGACGAATATTTAAGTTGCGGCACAGGGGGATGGTCCGACACATGTTCGTTCGGCAGGCTCCCCTCCATGTTATAAGACACTGACGACCGGAATTTATTGGCTAACCCGTCAGCACGATCCTTTTGGATTTCACAACACTGACTACGTATAGCTTTACAACAATTAATAAGTTCACTTATTTCAACAGTTAAATCGTTCAAATATTCTGACGATAATCCCAATTCGATCAAACAATCGAGAATCGCGTTATCTTCAATTTCGTAACACGACAATAATTTATCAAGGGTATCGACGGCTATTGAAAGCTGAGCATATTCGTCAACGCCCGCTAAACAACGATTGGCTAACGCGCAAATTGAACGAATACGCATAATATACCCATCCCGTTTAATCACAGCTCGGTCTTTTAGACGAGTTAAACGCTCCATGTCGATGTCCGATATCATAACGTACGCGAATACAGTAAATGACTACGTACACAAAACGTAATAAACGCGAAATACACTAACGTCTAATTACAAACGCTTAATAATACGCCAAAACCGTGGCAGATCTATCGCGTATACGCTTAATGCGCGATATATATATACCGCCAAGCGATATATTTGCAGGTAAATCCGCCGTATCTCCAATTAAATAAATCAGCACAATAATTAATAGGCCCGATTCTAAAGATGTAACGTATAACACGCGAACCGGTTTTTCGGTAGATAACATTCAGAAACGCGTATTATACAAGGCCGGTGCTCACAATAAATACGAGCAAACGCGAATCATGTTAATAACAAACTTTTATAAAAAAAAACAAAAACGTAAACGTAATTATATAAAACGTGGAACAAACACTACCTCGCTCAAGTCACTCGTTTTAACCAACCACGCTCTGCTACCAAATGTTACCGCCAAGCGACGGAAAATATAATGTGTACGAGGACGCGTGACTCTGCTTTCCGATTTTACAAATAACGTTAGACGTACACGGAAGTTGACATAAAGTCAACACTATAACTTCTAATTACTTATTACCTAGACGAATATCAATACAAGTATGACTATAAATATGCATATGCACAAACGAGCATATGTCCGTAGTAACTACTTGTGACAACAAGGAACTCCAAACGTTACCGTGTCTGCTAGCTTCTCGGCGACGTAGACGGATTGATTGGTATGGCGTTCATGGGTCAGATGGCAACCGAAGACGACGTTTTCAAGACGGCTTGGAACAAGATGTAGAACGTTGGCACAGCAACGGCGTAACACACACGCACACAATGCAACGTCAAGCCACACCAACGGCAGCTCAACAACAACCACGGCGGCGTCACAACACCAGAAAAGACGTCGGGTTTTAGAGACGACGAGAGGGCGGGAGCGAGGCAAGTTCGCGAAGTTTCTACGCCTGCACCGCGGCCAAACGGACAATTTTCCATTTTACTACGACTAACTATACTTAACGATGACTTTTAGCCAAAAATAGTAGTAAATAAATAAATTGTATACAATTCTAAGTGTTTTAATTTTTCGATTCGCATCAGCTTTATTTAATTTAAATGCATATATATATTTATTTATTTATGTTTAAATATATTTTATGTTATTATTTTAAAGTTCAAGTGAAGCGAAAAATGTATTGGTTATAGAATAATGTGATTTTTTTTCGTTGAATACTTTGCTTGGGTAATCTTGATTAGTAAATCTTATCTAAGTAGGATTTTTTGGTAGGTTCTGCATCAAGGGTGATCCTCCCGATCCTCCCGGATCCTCTGCCCTAGATTCTTATCAGCCCTAGATTCTTATCACACCTGTTATCTCTTATCACACTTGTTATCACACCTGTTATCTCTTATCACACCTGTTATCTCTTATCACTAGATTTGGTCCTAGATTCTTATCACGTCTCTTATCATACATGTTATCTTTTATCAGTAAGTTTATCATTGAATTTTTGCTCTTATCACTGCCCTAGATTCTTATCACACCATATATCAGTGCCGCCCGATCCTCCCACTAGTTCTTATAACCCTTGAATCACTGCCGCCCGATCCTCCCATTGTCTTTTATGTACACTGTGTGTATAACCTGCATATAATCATTTCCTATAAATCATATCATTACTATAAAAATATTAGGATGTTACATTTTTGTACAATCACTTGACAGGTATTTAATGATTATTTTAGAATTAAATTTTAATACGAATATCTCGATGTGAGTGTGTTAATCAGTAACTATTGACCAGTATATATTATACGAAATATATTAAACTAAAAGTATCGATTTGTGGGAAAATAATTATTTTAATAGTTCACCGTAATTCTACGAAATATATTTAATGTTCGACTAAAAAGTAACGATTTGTGGGAAAATAATTTTTGGCCGCTGCTATTATATACATGCTAATATAGGTTGCTACATTTTTGTACAATCACTTGATAGGTATTTACTGATTATTTTAAAAATGTACATTAGCATAATATTGTATCGTATGTGTAATTATTATGAAAAATGCTTAAAGAGTGTACACGAAAAAATTGATTATTAAAAAATAACTTACTAATTCCTACTGCACTCCTATATAAGACAGTTTTGCTATTATTTTAATTCAGTACGTTTCTTAATTTCAACCGTATCAAGATCTACCCAGGCAGACTTGAGCAGTTAAATTATTTAGAAACGAAATTTAAACCGACTTGTCATTTTTCTGTGAGTTTAGTGTTATACCGCGTTTACATTCGTGGAAAAATAATGTGTATAATAATTCATCGCTATCACAACTATTTGGTTGACAATTAGTTTCACGTTATTCTCCAAGTGATAAACACGTTTACAAAGTATTCAACTTATGATGGCCGGTTCAAATAAAGAATTATACAAGTACATCGCACCATCACCTAACCGCCTAGCCAGCTCATCGACTCGTCAGTTTTCGTGATTGACTTTACAGAACGTAAAATTTTACACGTTGGAATCGATCCGGTAAACCAATTTAACGTTATGTCACATATTATTACGCCATCAAGATATATCAGCATAGATACCGATTTTCTAAGACGTATATTCGCATTGATGGGAAATATTCTATCATATATATTGGACTCACCTCAAACAACGAAGACCGTATTTTTAGATACCGACAAAGTAATACTAACAAATATGATTTACCGTGGTGAGAACATGCTTGTTATTGAATCAAAAATACAAGACGGGTGCCACGTATTACTTAACGGAAAAGATCTGATGGCAATTCAATATTTAGAATGGAGTATATACGAGGCAGTAGTACGTAAAACCAAGATAATTGTTTCTTTGGTTTCTAAACAATTTAAACAAATGTCAACATACTTAAAATCTTGTATTAACTCGGGAAAAACAAAAACTAAAGAAGAAGTAACCAATTTTATCAAAAGCGTCAATGAAGAATTAATTACTAATAATATATCAAAGTATGAGCACATCTATGTTAGTCAAATAAAATTATTTGCTGTAGAACAACTTGCAATCAATGTGTTGATGATTGACGAGGTAAACTAATTTACTCTATATAAATATTTCATTATACTAATTTATTTTTATTATTTCTAGCCATATAACGACTCGATGTATAAGAATGAATATGAGGAAATGAATACGTCTACTACTTTAGCGAAAGAATCCAAGGTAATAAAAAAAAAATTATTCTACTTTTAATGTATGAAACTAAATTCAGTTTTGTTTTTATTAGCTATACGATCAATATGACGGACCCCTAAGATTTATTTCGCCGCCATCATCTCCATACAATCTGCCACAGACGCGAGCTGTTGACGAAAACGATGGGCCAACAATATTCAATTTGCACAAAATACCGTCGCATTTACCACCACCAACTCCCATCAACTTTTATCAGCCATCTCAATGGAAAACCTCGCGCGAATTATTTTCAAATTTTAATTAATTATTAAATATTATTTATAAATAAAAACACACTATATTATTCATAAAAAAAAAATATTATTTTTTTATTATTTCTTAACATTGAGTTATACAATAATAATTTACAAAATTCTTACTTCCCCGTTGAAGAGATTGTAAGTTATAATTTGGTCATGTATAATTAAACAATATGCTGATGTTGCATCTGCAAACTTTTCGTTTGCCTCAAATTCAATCCTTAGGTCTACGGTGGATGTCTTGACGTTGTCGTTTTGTCTACTCATATCAACAACTATGATTAGAGCGTATTTTTTGAAATTGGTTCTGTTCAATAAAGGTGTAACATTATCATTACCATAGTATGATTTTTGAAACTCTGTAGAAGCTCTATATAATGTAGCAATTTTATTCTTTGTGAAATCACATTTCGTAGGGAAACACGTCGGAATTTAAATATACTTTTAAATTTTTAATTGTGCAGTGGTCGAAATACGATATCGGATTATTATTACTATTTTTCCTATTAGTTTGAAACCCTATTATGGCATAACGTGGTTTTTCTAATTTGTTTGATGTTTTTACTTTCCACGAGTGCGTAGTATTTTGTGGTAAAATCGGGTATTCGCACAGTTCCCATGTTCTAAATGCACACGTAACAGGTCTATGACTGTTTATGACTTTTAAAAGTGTAGTTTTTTCTCTATCACTGACTTTGACCATGGGCATTCTCCATAATATTTTTGTAACATTTAATTTAACATCTTTCAGTTTCGATGCATTTGTATCCAAGGCATTATCGGGTTTGAATAATTTAATAGCATTAATGTATAACGATGATCTGTTCATAGTAAGTTGTTGATTACAGTTAATTAATATACGCTTATAATCTTTACAAAATCCAAACAAGTCTTTAAAGAAAATACAACGGTTAAACGTATTTGATTCTACAAAATCATGATTTATATTATCAAAGTCACAATCCCAAGTAGAGTTACAACGTGCGATAATATCAGTGTTATTATACGAACAATAACCTTTTAATGTCGAAGTCATACCGGGGTTAACAAGTTTTTGAATTTGAACACCATTTATCATTTCGGAAAAAAGAAATGTTAAACCGTTGTTTATGAAACGAACGTTTTCATCCAAACCTTCAGGTTTGTCAATTGTTCCTTCGATATTGATATAACTTTCACATGGGAGAGTATATGATTCAGCGTTATGTAATGCAATACATATTTCATCGTTATTGAACAATGCCGATGTTGAATACAGTAAAAATGAATGATACTCGATTTGAGTTATCCGACAATCGTCAATATAGTCGCCCGTCACGTTTAAATAACCGTCATCCATTGTTATAGAGCTTTTATTGAACGGAGAAAATTTAAATTGTTTTTAGTTAATTTCTAAATGACTTTTGAGTGTATTCTTTTTTTACACGTGTTATCATATTGACGCTTTTAGCATTACTGATGGATTTTTTGTTTACAACTCTTTTTATATTATAAAATTGTATGCCCATCGTTAATGTTATCCTGAATTAATATCCGTACTGAAATAGGTTCTCCTCGCAAATCGATCAATTGTCCGTCTTGGTCTTTTAAAGTTAAGCTAATTTGATTAATTGTCGTGCAATTAAGTGAGTACGAAACTAAATGTTTAGGAATTTCTATAATTTTATAACCGGGTGGAACGTTTGGATAAAATTCGTGTAATATATGACATTGTATCCTGTTGTTGAATGAGCCCACAACCATGTTTGATTCAATATATATACAGTTTATTTTGCTCATATTAACCAATGAGTCCGATTGATGTTTCATGTTAGTCTCATATTTTTTATCAGTTGTAAAGCCTAGCAATGGGCCAATACTATTATCAATAGAAAAATCTACAATATCACAACATTTCATTTCACATTTTAACGTGTTATTGTTTGCTTTCAACTCAAATGTAATCTCTTTGTCTGATAAAATTTGTTTAATTACCGTTTCCAATTCATTTAACTCATACGAACCTGTAAGTAATGTAAACACATCTTTTACTATATTCTGTATCGAATCCTTGTGGACAATCCCTATTTTATTACATTTATCGTTTATATTAGGAATAGAATTATTTGTTTGTAAACTTAGAAGACTCATCTTTGCGTCTTTACTGATTTCTATAGGTGGAAAAAAATCACAGGACAAATTCGATGAATTCCCATTTAATGTTATCGTATACATGATAAAAATTTCAAACACAAGTGCCCACAGTTTGTCGTATTATATTTTTGTTGGTTTTCGTAATTATATTTTATATCGCATCCGTCAAAATACTTTTATAATTCTAGTGGTGGAACCAAGTTTCCGAAACTGTCATAATACTCTATTTGATTTTCGATTTTTTTATACGCTACCCAATAAGTGCCCGTACTATCTTCAATATCCAAGTTAATCACTGCCGATTCGTTATGTTTAGGACGGGTAGGTAATCTGTCTCTTGAAAATACTCCGATGAAATGAGGTATTTTCAGCATACGTGCATACTTTATAATCTCATAATCGTATAACGCTCTATTGGGTAACGTAGAAATTAGTTTTTTGCGATTTTTTTCGTTTTTCTGGTTTTCTTTTTTATTCCATCTCCTCTATACGGCGTTAGATACAAACCATTACCTTTTTCAATTTTATACGATTCCCCTTTAAACGGTGATAGATATAAACCTTTACCCAAATGAATGGGTGTATTTCTATTAGATTTCATATCATTTACAGTTTTAACTGCGTTAGCGATACCACCCGTAATTGCACCTAGCGCAGACAAGCCCGCGAATATCGGTATTAACGGTAATACTGCACCCTTTTTAGGTATTGGTATTACTCTGGGAGTTTTAGTTTTCTTATTTTTACATGATTTTTAAGCTGCCGCAACACACATTTTCGTTAATTTCATTATATTTTTTTCACCAATTTTATTTTGTCATCTCTCGTGAATTCTCGAAATCAATTCCGAAATCGTCTGACGGACTGTGACTGCGTTCGGTCCCGTCCATATGGCCGACTCGTTTTCGTAGAAAATCCAAAATGATTTCGTTTTCCTCGAACGACATTCGCGTCCCGTTATCTATCATTATATTTTTATTAAAATTTGAGTATTGAAATCGAATTGAATATCATTTTAACCCCGTCGATGATACGAGAAACGATAAAGGCCAATGTTCTCGCAAGTCAAATAATCGAATGTCCGCACGTTCGCGCCGAACGAAATGGCAAATTGTCCGTTTGGCCGCGGTGCAGGCGTAGAAACTTCGCGAACTTGCCTCGCTCCCGCCCTCTCGTCGTCTCTAAAACCCGACGTCTTTTCTGGTGTTGTGACGCCGCCGTGGTTGTTGTTGAGCTGCCGTTGGTGTGGCTTGACGTTGCAGCGTGTGCGTGTGTGTTACGCCGTTGCTGTGCCAACGTTCTACATCTTGTTCCAAGCCGTCTTGAAAACGTCGTCTTCGGTTGCCATCTAACCCATGAACGCCATACCAATCAATCCGTCTACGTCGCCGAGAAGCTAGCAGACACGGTAACGTTTGGAGTTCCTTGTTGTCACAAGTAGTTACTACGGACATATGCTCGTTTGTGCATATGCATATTTATAGTCATACTTGTATTGATATTCGTCTAGGTAATAAGTAATTAGAAGTTATAGTGTTGACTTTATGTCAACTTCCGTGTACGTCTAACGTTATTTGTAAAATCGGAAAGCAGAGTCACGCGTCCTCGTACACATTATATTTTCCGTCGCTTGGCGGTAACATTTGGTAGCAGAGCGTGGTTGGTTAAAACGAGTGACTTGAGCGAGGTAGTGTTTGTTCCACGTTTTATATAATTACGTTTACGTTTTTGTTTTTTTTTTATAAAAGTTTGTTATTAACATGATTCGCGTTTGCTCGTATTTATTGTGAGCACCGGCCTTGTATAATACGCGTTTCTGAATGTTATCTACCGAAAAACCGGTTCGCGTGTTATACGTTACATCTTTAGAATCGGGCCTATTAATTATTGTGCTGATTTATTTAATTGGAGATACGGCGGATTTACCTGCAAATATATCGCTTGGCGGTATATATATATCGCGCATTAAGCGTATACGCGATAGATCTGCCACGGTTTTGGCGTATTATTAAGCGTTTGTAATTAGACGTTAGTGTATTTCGCGTTTATTACGTTTTGTGTACGTAGTCATTTACTGTATTCGCGTACGTTATGATATCGGACATCGACATGGAGCGTTTAACTCGTCTAAAAGACCGAGCTGTGATTAAACGGGATGGGTATATTATGCGTATTCGTTCAATTTGCGCGTTAGCCAATCGTTGTTTAGCGGGCGTTGACGAATATGCTCAGCTTTCAATAGCCGTCGATACCCTTGATAAATTATTGTCGTGTTACGAAATTGAAGATAACGCGATTCTCGATTGTTTGATCGAATTGGGATTATCGTCAGAATATTTGAACGATTTAACTGTTGAAATAAGTGAACTTATTAATTGTTGTAAAGCTATACGTAGTCAGTGTTGTGAAATCCAAAAGGATCGTGCTGACGGGTTAGCCAATAAATTCCGGTCGTCAGTGTCTTATAACATGGAGGGGAGCCTGCCGAACGAACATGTGTCGGACCATCCCCCTGTGCCGCAACTTAAATATTCGTCAATTTCAGCAGTGCGGTTGCCCGAGATTCCGCTTCCTAGTTTTGATTGTGACATTTATCAATGGCCTTTGTTTAGCGAGAGGTTTTCAGCTATAGTAGATCAACGTTCAGATTTGTCTGATATAGATAAAAGTTATTACCTCATGGGTTGTCTAAAGGGTAATGCAGCTGAGGCACTTCGTGTCATACCTGTTTCAGGACTAACTTACCAATTAGTTTGGTCTACGTTAAAGGCCCAGTTCGATAAGCCAAGATTGGTGGCGAGTTCTTTGGTTGAAAATTTGTGTAATGCCCAATGGTTCTCAAAGAATCCTTGTCGGAATTAAATAAGTTCATAAAAATATTTAACGAGAGTGTTTCCGTCTTAGAGTCCATGCAAATTCTCAACTTGGGGAACTTTATTTTGTTTTCACTGGCCGCTCGCTGTTTACCAGTATCGGTTCGAACGTTATTTGAGTCCCAATTAGCAAATAACTGATTATCCATCGGTTACCGATCTTGTTACGTTTGTTAAGGAACGTGTTGCTATTCTGGAACGCGTTCAAGGAGTCCGTATTAAAGCCAATACGAGTGGTCAATTAGCAGATAAGCCGAATATTGAACCGCGATTTTCTCGTAAAACGGGTAGGTTCTCGCCGACAGCGTTAGTAACGACCGCGTTATCGTCTCCAAAGCCTGTCTGTAACAATTGTGACTCACAACTGCGAAATAATGACACGGACCGCTGTTTCCAAACACTGTACGGTCTTTAATATTGGGCAGTTCTGGTTGTGGAAAAACAAATTTAATATATTTTCTGCTAGTTGATGAAAACGGTTTACGATTCGAAAACGTTTACATATATGCCAAAACGTTGGAACAACCGAAATATCAGTTACTGAAACAAATTATTGACGAAATTGACGACGTTAATATATTTACATTTTTTGAAAACGAAAAGTTATTCGTCCTGAAGAGGTTTTACCTAATTCTGTGTTTGTCATGGATGACGTAATCGGTGAACACCAAGGTGTCATTAGAGAATATTTTTCACGTGGAAGACACAATAAAGTTGATATATTTTATTTGGCTCAGAGTTATTCGAAAGTACTCAAGCAGTTAATACGTGATAATGCTAATTTAATTATATTATTTAAACAAGACGAGAGAAATTTAAAACACGTGTATAACGAACACTGTTCCGCTGATATGAATTTTTTAGAATTTAAACTTTTTTGCACAACATGCTGGAATCGGGTTCGGTTTTCATTTGTCGCTATTTGCAAAGACAGTGAGCGTGATAACGGTCTTATTATCGACTTGGTTTTGACACTTTTGTTGTTATATAAGATGGTGTTTCACAAATTGGGTTGCATTTAACACGTAATCATGGACGAAAAAAGTATATTAAACGAGTTAGTTAAGGCGAAAGATTGTATTAAACGAAAATATAACCTTTTGAAAACCGGTGAAACTAATGTTCAACAATTAGTATCAAAAACGTTTAAACCAATAATCGATTCACTAAATAAAATATCAAATACGTCATTTCTAGTATCACCACCGCCCCCTCCATCACAACCACTACCACCACAGAATATAGATAAAAATAATATTGAAGAAACAGAACCTATTGAAAGTTTACTTGATGAAGAAAACACAAACGATGATAAATATCGGCAAAGAATAATCAATTGGTTTCAATCTTATGATTTAGATAAAACTTACGGTCCAAAATTAAATCAATTTCTTTCAAAACAAATTAATTATCAAAGACATAGTTTACCCATTAACACCCGGTCTCGTTCGTTTTGTTTGTTATAAACATCCGACAGTATACACTGAAAATGACTTGAAAACATATAAACAGATACTTATTCAGACCTCTGCACATTTGACACAAGACGGTAAAAAGATTAAAAAGTGTGGTGATAAATATACAGGTGTCATTGTAAAGTTGTTTTCATTATCGGGGAGTGGGCTTTCTGTAAAACTGCAGAAACATAACTTAGTGTATTGGGACGATCCAAACGAACTAGTCGATAGATTACGACTTTTACTATCATCACAATCAGCAGATAATACAGGTGTATCAAATGAAATTTTATCGATTTTCGAAGAACTATTGGAAGCCTGTTTAATAAAACGAATACCCAATGTCTAAACGTGAAATTGCGTTTGAACTGCATAAACCGTCAAGAAAAAATTATGTTAGACGAAGGGTCAATGTGTATGGTAAAAACGATTTATGGCAAGCCGACTTGGTTGAAATGATACCTTATTCAAAACAAAATAAAGGATTCAAGTATGTACTATGTGTAATCGATTGTTTTACAAAATTCGCGTGGGCTATACCGCTTAAATCTAAAACAGGTACCGAAGTCACCAATGCAATGTCTAAAATATTAATTAATCGCTCACCGAGGTTATTACAACTCGATAGTGGTAAAGAATTTTACAACAAAACATTTAACACGTTAATGGATAAATATAACATTAAGAAATATTCGACTTATAGTACTACAAAAGCGTGTATTGTCGAACGATTTAATCGTACGTTAAAGTCGTTAATGTTTAGAGAGTTTACGGGCAGAGGCTCACATAATTGGATTTCTATATTAGGAATGTTAATAGACAAGTATAATAAATCTATGCATAGTACTGTCGGAATGTCACCTATACAAGCCAACGACAACCCGTCATTAGTTGTATTGAAACAACGTAATATCGTAAATAGAAAAATTAAATTAAAAATAAATGACAAAGTCCGTATTAGTACACATAAAGGAATATTTACAAAAGGATATTTGCCGAACTGGTCTTCGGAAATATTTAAAATTGTAAAAATAAACAAAACAATGCCTACTACTTACCAATTAGAATATTATACAGGGGGACCTATAGCTGGGTGTTTTTATTGTGAAGAATTATCTAAAACATATTATCCCAACGATTATCTGGTTGAAAAAATTATACGTAAAAAAGGCAATAAAATATTCGTCAAGTGGTTAGGTTTCGATAAATCGCATAACAGTTGGATAAAAGCCAATGATCTTAAATTATAATCGCAGTATTTTATATAAATTCATACATCATGGATGTATTCAACAACTCGATCAGTGAACGTGAAAGTAAAACAACTAATCAAATTCAGGAATCTTACAGAATACTTAAATCTCATGTAATGACAAATAAACAAACATTAGATCTATATAAAAATATATTATTAGTCTTCAGGATAAAATACGCATGTTAGAAACTGTATACATGGAAATCGATACATTAAGAAAATATATTATAACTTTTCAAACAAAGATAAATACTATTGAGAATAATATAGAACAAAATAAGATATCTTTTATTGCTCTTGAAAATAATGTGAAAAGTATACGAGATGCTTTAATTGATATTCAAAATTCTGCAAAGAATATTAAATAATAAACATACTAATGTTAAATACTAATAATAATGTAATAGTAGTATAGCGACTACACAAAGAGAAAGACGTGCGTAATAATGTCATCGGCTGTATTAGATATTCAATGCGTTCTTGGAACAAATTCAAAATACCTTATTAAGGAACTGTCGGTTATCGATAACGATACTTGGTCCACACAATACTGGATTTTCAAACACTATAACAACACACAAGACGAAAAGAGTCAAAGGACTAATAAATGGCTTGAACAGCATTATCATGACCTGTCGATGGAATACGGCGATGTCGAGTACGAAGAAATCGATAGAATATTGAATTCGCTCAACTTTGAGCATATTTACGTTAAAGGAGAACAAAAACAGAAAATTATTAACAACTTTATTCCACACGTAACTGTTATCAACATTGAACAACTCGAATGTCCACGACTGGATCAATTATGCATTGAAGATAGTTTACCTTGTTGTATTTTCCATATGAATTTGAACCCAAAACATTGTACATTTTATAAAGTTTTTGCATTAAGAAAATGGTTTATAAATAATATTTAAATTGTATGTTTTTTATTTTCTCAATAAAAATTAATTTCATAATTAACGAATATATGTTTTTATTTTACAATTCTTATACCAAAATCAGTTTACAAATATATATGTATATATCAAGTGTATACTATCAAGTATATATGTATAAAACATGACTAATATATAAATTAAAAAAAAAAAAACATACAAATATATATAAATATATACAAAGCATATCTACAATCATATCAGAAAATTATTTTTATAAAATAGAGAAATGTTTAAAGAAAATATTTATCGTGTCTCGAGTTCATTATTAGCGTCGGCCATTATTTCACTGAAACATATAGAAAAATTCAGATAAGTAAAATAGATTTTAAAATCCCGTATTTTCAGTTTAACTCACTTAATCTTATAGTGTCCATATGCCAGCGTATGTATTTGGTCATCGAGTATAAACCGTTTGTCGTCATGACTGTTGTAAGTCAACTTTTTTATTTTTATAGTCATAATTTGATGTTTATATGATCTAATGGAAACATTATTAGTATATTTATCATAGTTATCGTCACCGAATAAACATTTTTTATGATCTTCCAACGTCATGTATTTTTTGACCACATATCCTCTGATGCCTTTTGCCTTGATTTGTTCTTTTCTTCGATGTTATAGGCGTAAGATTTTGTACGTAAAGCAGTAAATTCCGTCATGATCTTCCCGTCAGTCTCATCTGAAAAAAGACCGGGAATTTTTTTTCTCTTAACGGTATAGCATGGATGATCTCGAGGCAGATTCCATGTGTCCATGCGATTTAGCAAATTTGGACACTTTATCAAGTCAGCGTAAAAATCATCCGTCTCTACGTAGTATACTAGTGAATCTACATGGATAAAAATAATTATTTTTAAATGCTTAAATAATACAAATAATATTGTACCTGTATCCGTATACATTAAGGTAATCTTAAGCCATTTTAATAACGTTTCATTACATTATAATGATAATCATACATTAGTGTTTTCGATACGTCTAATACCGCGAATCCAATATAAATAGGTTTATCAAATTGAATAATTTTATTTTCTAGAGATACAATAGACAAATTCTCTTTATATGATGTGGCGTATTTAAATGTAAGCTTATTTATAAGTTTTTAAAATCTGGCGGCAGATGATGTTAGCTCCATTTTTATACGTTTACGTACGCATTCCATTGTTTTTCCTTTAAATAATAATAATAATAATAATAATAATAATAACAATAATAATAATAACATACCAAATACAGCATTGTTCATAAGTTTGAAAAAATCTTTTTCGAAATCATTCTTTGCGTTTTTTCTCATATCTGTATTGAGAGATATATATTTGGAAAGCCACGGTGACTGCTTAAATTCCAATACTCTATGTACCTACATTAAATAATATAAATAATAATAATAATGTTATAATAATATTTAAAATAATATTTACTTTTTCAACTATTAATTCATTAGCAATAGCCTGTTTCAAACTCTGGTAGTGTATAATATAGCGGTTTTTATGTTCGAATGTAGCCATGAGTTTTTTTACTTTTGAACCGGGTGGCACGGGAGAAACGGTAAATCATTGTGGTTATCGTGTAGATGTTGCGGATACGATATATCTACTTCATACACACGGCCGATAGAAGATTTTTCACTCATGTCGCTCAAACCGTCGAGTGAAGGTTCAACCCACTTGAAACCATCGTAAGGCATGGATTGAGACATCGCCCACCCATACAAGTTATTACCTGAAAATATTAAAAATTTTATTTTTCATAAATAGAAAAATATATATATATATATACTTACAATCTTGATATATTAAATATGAATTCGGTTTGATTTTGTCATAATCAGGAATATTTTTGTTATTCGCTTTTGCATATCGCATACTTGCTTACGTTAGCCCACCACGTATTCCTATAATATATAATTAATTAAACACGTATTTTATAATAAAATAAATTATGTATTATACCTTTTTCTAACATAAGCACCATATCATAGTCAGTTAAAAGTTCAAGCTTGATCGACGTATATTTCAGCATGCAATCGAAACTAAATCCGAGTGCCGTATGATAATATGCCGGATCCAGATTATAAGTCTTCAAGCATAAGTCGCGGAAATTTTCAAATACATCGGCTAGTAGAAGAACATCTATTTTAAGATACAATTCCGAATATTCTCCTAAAGTATTACAGCCAAAGTGCTCCCAAACTTTTTCTGCATGCCTGTAGTCTTCTTCTGAAATCTCCATCCCTGTCAGTGCACTATTAAATGATATTTTCGATGGTAAACAATTTTCCTCCAGCTTAGCCCAACAATCCGTATAATCATACGGATATACGCCCTTTCGTGTAACGAGCGGCATATCTTCAACCTTGAAAACTTTGGCTGTTTCGCGGAACTTACAAAAATCAGTGGTGATAAGGTTTGAGGCTAATGTTGACAAACTGCTTGCCATAAATCAAAATGTATCAATAAACCGAATAGTGAAGGCCGGAGTTACATATTTCGAAAATGAAATAAATTTCTCTTCACTGTTTGGAATAATAGAAATTGTATTTTCGTCGTATCCGAGCTCACGCACGATAAAGTGAGCATCATAATTTGATAAATTATGCAATAAACATGGTATGAAATTTGGTTTCCTCAGTTTTATATTACAATTGTTGCATAAAGTTTGACGAAATTGCCCAGTTAAATAAATGTGATCGGCGACTTTATGATTTTTTATCGAAAACTGAGTTTTACATAAATCACACCCTGTCTTTACCGTGTGCTCTTCTTTTTCTTCATCTGACATATTAATAGGCTTACTGATTTTTAATAAATTTTCCACTCTCCGCGCCACATTAATTATCGACTCCACAAAACATTTCGCCACTTCTTTTTTTATCTCTGACCCGCGGAAAATAACAGGTTTTAAAGGTATATTTAATTTTTCCAAAAATTCGATCGGTACATCATCCGATGGCTTTACTACATATCCATAACTCATAAAATTATGGATTTGCAAAACTTGAGTGTTTGCACCTTTCTTCTCTAAACAATTATTTAGTAATGCCTCGAAATCGGCATATATCACTATTGGATGACGTTCTGTTTTACCCCATCCTATGAAATCGAGTGTTTCCTCCTCTTTTGGCATTACAGGAAATATAGGTTTGTGAGATCCACAAATACGTCTGTGTTCGTCGAGAGCAGCTTGTCCGCACAATTTAAATTTTTTCGGTCGATTATCAAAACTTGTAAAACATCTTTTACAAATAAATATGTGTTCCTCATGCTGAGTTTTTTGCTTACGAACCAGACGAGAAAAATTTGAAATATATGTAAAGTGCGATTTTTCATTATCTTTGATATATAGTAAGTCAAAATGTCCTGATTTTTCTTCACTTACAACTTTCAAAGGAAAAACTATATAATCACAATTTTTTTTTGACGGATGAAATTTTTTTTTCAAACCATATACATTAATTGAGACTTGAGGATTATTTTTTTCAAAAATATATATTTCATCTAACGGTGTTGGGAATTTCAATCCATCAAAATTATATTTATCTTCGTAAGAAAAATAATTTTCTCCTACGCGGTTTATATTTAAACCCGTTACATATTTTGTAAGATTTGCCCATTTAAAACATTTTTCGTCTGTGTTAATTGGATTTATCACCGCCTTTTTCATTGCTATACTGTTCGGAAGCGGAATAAACGAGCACCCGCCTAACGGAGTATACTTGTATACTCCGAGCAACAGACCATCAATACACGATAAGGTAAACCCGCTACCTTTCTCCGTATACACGTCTTCTTCCGCCAAAAGTAATGAGAAATCCTTATCAAGCAACTTCTCAATATCGCTAACACAGAAAAACTCTCTTGCCGACGTTTCAAACGCTCTATTCTCAAGAGTCAGTTCCATGTTAGGTATATTGTATGTACCCTCTAATTTCAAATTATATTTTATAGGATGAAGACTTACGCAATCACTGAGTTTAGCGTATAGTTCTGACTTTATCAAATGCAAAAATGTATTATACTCGGCTATATTCTCCGTATTTCTTCGATAAAACCAAACTGCTGTTCGGTTGAAAGAAGAATCTATTTCAATAAAGCCTGAACTATTCGCTAAATCCAGCCTAGGCTGTTTGCGTTTTACTATAAAAGTATTAACGCGTTTACCTCCCGTGCATTTAGCCACAGTGGGTGCTCGATTATTCATTAACGGCGACGAACTCGATACTACGGCGCTCGGTAACGAACTTATCGTAATATATTATAATTATTTTAAATATCTTAATTTAAAAGAAAACAAATATTTACTTGTCGCTTGATCTTCGTTACTACCCATGACCAAATTAAACACCGGACTATACTTTTTCAGATCTAATAAAATAATAATTATTAAATTTGTATATGATTATTAGCTGTATATTAGTTAGAAATTACTAATACCCTAGATTTTAAATTGTTATGAACTAGAATTATTTTTCCGAGTATTATATTATTATTTTAAAATATTTTCGATCGAAAGCTAAATTAAATATTTCTACAATTAAAAAAATTAATTATATTTACTCACCGTGCTTTTTCTGAACATGTCGGATTAAATTATCTCTTCTAGTGAAAATTTTAGAGCAATTACCACATGGAAATCTAAATTCGTCGTGCGATTTACAATGTCTAAGCATATTGCTTTTTACGGTAAACACTTTTTCGCATACTTCACAATTAAACATGGTAAAAGCGGTATAACACAAACTCACGGAAAAATCACAAGTCGGTTTAAATTTCGTTTCTAAATTTCAACCGTATCAAGACCTACCCAGGCAGACTTGAGCAGTTAAATTATTTAGAAACGTACTGAATTAAAATAATAGCAAAACCGTCTTATATAGGAGTATAGTAGGAATTAGTAAGTTATTTTTTAATAATCAATTTTTTCGTGTACACTCATTAAGCATTTTTCATAATAATTACACATACGATACAATATTATGCTAATGTACATTTTTAAAATAATCAGTAAATACCTATCAAGTGATTGTACAAAAATGTAGCAACCTATATTAACATGTATATAATAGCAGCGGCCAAAAATTATTTTCCCACAAATCGTTACTTTTTAGTCTAACATTAAATATATTTCGTATAATTACGGTGAACTATTAAAATAATTATTTTCCCACAAATCGATACTTTTAGTTTAATATATTTCGTATAATATATACTGGTCAATAATTACTGATTAACACACTCACATCGAGATATTCGTATTAAAATTTAATTCTAAAATAATCATTAAATACCTGTCAAGTGATTGTACAAAAATGTAACATCCTAATATTTTTATAGTAATGATATGATTTATAGGAAAAGATTATATGCAGGTAATACACACAGTGTACATAAGATAAAAGACCGTGGGAGGATCAGCGGCAGTGATTTAAGGGTTATAAGAGCCAGTGGGAGGATCGGGCGGCACTGATATAAGAGCTGATAAGAGATTTTATCATAAAGTGATAAAAGACAGTGGGAGGATCGGTCGGCAGTGATTCAAGGGTTATAAGAACTAGTGGGAGGATCGGGCGGCACTGATATAAGAGCTGATAAGAGATTTTATCATAAAGTGATAAAAGACAGTGGGAGGATCGGTCGGCAGTGATTCAAGGGTTATAAGAACTAGTGGGAGGATCGGGTGGTACTGATATATGGCGTGATAAGAGATTTTATCATAAAGTGATAAAAGACAGTGGGAGGATCGGGCGGCACTGATATATGGTGTGATAAGAGATTTTATCATAAAGTGATAAAAGACAGTGGGAGGATCGGGCGGCACTGATATACGGTGTGATAAGAATCTAGGGCAGTGATAAGAGCAAACATTCAATGATAAACTTACTGATAAAAGATAAGATGTATGATAAGAGACGTGATAAGACTCTAGGGCCAAATCGAGTGATAAGAGATAACAGGTGTGATAATGGGTGTGATAAGAGATAACAGGTGTGATAGGAGATAACAGGTGTGATAAGAGATAACAGGTGTGATACGAATCTAGGGCTGATAAGAATCTAGGGCAGAGGATCGGGAGGATCACCCTTGATGCAGAACCTACCAAAACATCCTACTTATCTAGTTGGTATTTTATTTCACACGTATTTCGATTTTTCCTTGATAATTTCATTAGGTGTAATCCAAAACCACCAAAAATTCGTAAATAAAAACTAATTAAATTTCGAAATACTCGTTTTGGACCTTGGCCATTTTTGTAACTTGACCGAGCCGATATCCACAGCAATCGTGGCTCACTACATTTGTTTATAGTCGAGGTAGAGTGAAGTTTTAAAAAACTAAAAACAGCAAAATAAAAACAATTTTTTCGTACACGTTTCCGTGTATACCTGTAAACCGGTAGACCCGCAACGCATTACTGTAACTGAATTGCCTATTCGAAGCACCGCGTGAACGTCAGCTGACAAAATTATGGTCGCTCTTTTGTAGATATTTGCGATAAGTCATAAACGTATTACATGAGTATAAAAAAAGTTTGCTAGACACCGACAACATTAAGTCTTCGCAAACATGTACCTATAAGCAGTATTGTCATCCTGTTTTTTGCGCGTGTGTAACTAAGAAAATTTCGTTGTATGAAAATAAAAATGTTGAAATCGTGCGTTGTCGGCCCTTACGGAGATAACAGCGGTTATTTAATTTTGCATTTGATTAGTCGTGAGGTCTTAAAAACGCAGACGTGAACACTCGACAAATCGTCGGTTTTCGATGTAATAAACGAACGGCCCAACTGTAAGTACAGTTGAACAGCGAGAACATTTTCAACAGGTATATTAGTCATAATACGCATAAATGTACGATATGTTTTTATTTTCTGTGATCGATATATATTGTTAATGTTCTGAAGACGTTCACGTTTTCGTTATTTTCATTCCTCGCATACATATTCCTACAGAAACATATTTCGCATTTAAATTTCTGAATTCAATCGCAATCGATATTATCCGTATCCGATCGACGAGAAACGTTGCGCCGTAGAACAACAACAACAACAACACATTCGATCACGATTAAAACTATACTATACGTGTTATGGATTTATTTTTAATAGATCCAATTGTTTATCTTTGGCGATGACATCGCTGTTGCCGAAAGACCTCGGGGTCGATAGTGGACGTCTGTAAAAAATACGTAATATAAATATTATTCTATCCCGACGTATCGGCTTGCCTAAAACAACAGATTGGAACGCTTGTTTCGAGTCCATATATCGTCGTGTTGTTTTATATGAATATACACTCGTACACGTGAAGCGGTTGTTGCTCGATTTTGACAGGACTTAAGGTACGCCCGGAAATGTATTATTATGATTGACATCGAGCGTATACGGCCGGCGCGCGTTGATATTTGGAACGTTCGAGTCCGAAATAAGTTCACGATCACAAAACACGGATTCGAACACGTTCGACAGCGTTCCGACCGACTATGTTATTCGGACGTGCGTTTGCACACGGTCTCGTTGCATTAACAAGACGGTTTTCATCGTCCAGCCAGCTAAATTATATACAATACGCGGTGCACGATCGTCTCTGGCCGAAACGACGCGTACAATGCTAAACAGACGCGGACCGCGCGCGTCGCCTATTGTTCCGGTAAATATAGTGCCTAGTAGCGAATGGAAATAATAACGCGTTTCGGGTAATACTTTCGAAAACGATTATGATATTCGATACATCATATCTGCATGTCGGCGATAATCGACTCCGAGGTAAAACGCGAACATTGTTCCCACGGACAATCACCTTGAGCCGCGTCAAAACTAGAAGCGGCCGTAAAGCGCGCTGTCGAGAACGCGATTTTCGTGACCTGTACACACTGCGGGTGACATATTGTTTGGACTGTACGGTTAATGATTTATTGAAAATCGCGATTGTTCGTAATTCGCGCGTTGCCTCGTAACACATATACGATTGAAAACCGATTTAAGAGAAACGACGTGAAAGAACGTTCGATTCATTAATAACTGTCATTGCAGTTTGTGTTCGCTGCAAACAATAACGTCTAATATTGTTGTTCGTCAATAGTTTTTTGAAATTCGTGTGTTTATAACGATCGAAATGCTATGCGACGACATCCAGATAGAGTTATGTAATCGATCTATCGGTAGACGCCTTAACGGAAAACTCAATGTCGTACGATTTACAACAACGACGTGTTTTTGTTTTCGTTCATTTTCGTCAATAGACGATATTCATAGGAAAAATCATTAAGTTCTATAACGCGAATACGCGTTCGGACTCGTGGAGGGGTTAGTTGAAAATTCCCGTCACGCCGAAAAACGACACTGCGAAAATAAACAAATTAAGTGTGTTAGGAGCGAACAACAGTAATAATAGCGAATAACAGAAATGTGAGCAATATCGTAAACGCTGACGGGACGAAGGCACGCGTATGGTATGGTCGTTACGCGGAAAATGCATAAGCACACGAATGAAGAACGAAACAAGAAACGAAACGCCGCGCAAACTAAATTGAATGCCGAAACGGTAAGAATTTTTACGGTGAAAAATGTAAATTCTATTTCGTACTCCGGGGTTATCGGGAGCCGTCGCTGTGCCGAGACCGACGAACGTTGACGCATAAAACGCGTTCGGCCACCGAGCGACGTTAAAAGCCACGTTCGAAAACCGACGTGCGCACAATACGACGGGCCGAGGCGAATTCGGAAAACAAATGTAATCCCCCGGAGACTTGAGCGACGCGCGTGAAAACGTGTCGCCGTACGGTAATCGTGACCGTGTCGACGTCGATGAGAGACGGGCGTCTCGCAGCCCGTGTTCGTACTTTTCGTGTTGTTCGCACGCGAGAACGAGTTTCCTACGTTCGCCCGATTGATACGTCGTGTTTTCCGGTTCGAGTGCCCAGTGCCGTTACGTGTGATTTGTCGATTAACGGAATCGATACTCAAGCGTCCGCCAAGAGGTCTCGTGTACGTCGCCGTTCCGACAACGTGCGACGAAACACACAGGCGTGATTTCAACGCGCACACTGTCGGCTGCACACACGCGTACGTACGAATATAATTCTGTATACGGCGTACGGAACAGTTTTTGGATTCCGCTGTTATCGCTACCGTTAAGTGCACCAGAGGATCGTGGCCATTACGCGCACACACACACACACAGGTATAGTCGCAGTCGTGATCTCACAGCAATTACCGAACGATAGTGCACACCGTACGCGTGCGCGGGTACGTGGAAAAAAAATAACCATCACGACGCCGTACGCGTATAATGTATTATATGATATTTGTGTATATGGTTTCGAAAGCAAAACGGACGTTACGTTCGTGGCTGCGTGGGCGTGTGCGTTCACCGAAGACTTGCACGACTCCGGAACGATTGTAGCGCGAGTTATTTCGAAATTTTTCGAGTTATTTTCGTACAATTTTACGAAAACCCCACGATTGCACGTCGTCGTGTGTGCGTACTGGATATGTATGTGTGTTTCGCCCGAGCATAATTCAATCATTAACGACCGACCGTAAACATTTAGATGAAACGACGCGATTCGGTCGAGAGATAACGAGAGACCGCGAAAACAATTCCTGCAAATTTATTATTATTAACTATTAAAGAATTTTCGCTATAAAATTCGGTTTAAATCGTGTTGTAAAACGGATATCGGGTTCGGTCGAATGATCGATACGAAAAAAATAAAAAAATATCCACTCGAACGTTCGTATGCGCGTTCTTACAAGTGTATACATTTACGAAGTTATTATTGTCTGCAGTTTGATTTTCGAAAGAAATTGTTTTCTCCAATCGTTTATATATATATATATATATATACATATATAAATCTTACCACGTATACGCGTTGTGCAGATGTGGTAAGGTTAGGTGCATAGGGTGGGTGAATCAAATTCAAAGTTTGACAAGTTGTTGAAGAGAGCCGAGTGTATATTTCTAAATGAAAATCTTCTGTATATATATCTATAGAGAAATTTTTTTTCAGTAAATGATATATTAAAATTAGTTTTTTTTTTCAAAGTATACACAGCGTTCTTCTACACAATTAAAGCCATATTTTAATCAAGCCGCATGTATAAGTTCGACGTGTGTTGTACTAGTGGTGACCAACTGGAAATCGTACAGTGCGAGAACTTCGAGTTTTCAAAAATCAAAAGATCAAATACAATGATGAGAAATACGACACTTGTATCTCGAATAAAAATATCAGAATAATAAATTGTCGATGTGTTCTATCGAATTCACCATCGTGAACTTCACAGTTCGTGCAATTCCTACAATGGGCCTTAACTATCCAACGTTTGTCGGCAATTCGTCGAAAAACATTGAACGGCGTGGCACTGACAAGTCCACGAAAGCCGTATTTGTTTCTGTAATCTTGAATTTCAAACTTTTCGACCGCGAGCCCGGCGAGCACACATACGGTATAAATTGTACTCGAGATGAAAATAACAATCCCGAGTAAAATATTATTTTGAAATCCCTTCGGGAAACGCCGTACGATTTATTGTATTCATAATCAATATTACTCAGAGAATATATATATATATTGCCGGGTTTACTTCGAAGTTATTTTTTTTATGAGTTTTCGAAATTGAACTTCAAACAATTGACGTTTATTAAGTCGTCCGTACGGTTGCCGTAGCAACGCGATACATAATCGAATTTTTTTCGTTACGGCAAACCCATAAATAGCGTTTGCCCAATTTCGGCTGGACCTGCAGCCAAATCGCTCATTCGTCCTCCGTAAACCTTTTCCGCAGTTTCGAACAGTTCGCGACGACGCGAAACGCGTGTAAAACCGTTTAAGCTTAAAATACGTTTGTGATGTTTCGGACTCGAATGCTCTTCGGATCTCCGCGAACCTCTGTGTAATTCCTTTTCCGCCTTATTTCGGGACGGTCGTACGTACAGTTCACGAGACGCTCAATACGAATACGGACGGACGGATACGCACGCGTGTCGTTTTATTTTATTTGTGTTTCTAACGACGCGCAGTAGACGGCGTAGCCATTATCCATTTAGGTGTCCCGCGGCAGGACGTTGGCGTGTTACCGTTGCAGACGTGCACGCACGACTATTCAAGTGCAGCATGTATTATATTGCACGTGTACACGCACGCTATGACAAATTCGAATGATCCGATACGTTCGAAATAATCGATAGCGTTTTCCCGAATCAGTGCACAGGCCGTCCTTGCCGTTAGGTTTTCCGAAATCCGACACCATATACTCGGATGGCACTCTCGTTGTCCTCGACGACGATTCGCTATACCGTTCGAAACGTCCCACGAGATACGAATCATTATGATCGCGCCGGTGAATATCGGTTGTCGGTGATTTCACGCTCAGCATTCGGTTATTTTTATTTACACTGCAGTAGTATAGAAATGCCGGTTTCGAAACCTCCTCCTCCTCTTTGACCTCCTCCTCCTCCTCTTCTTTGCCGCCGCCGCCGCCGCGCCACCGGTTCTAAAACCTCCTCCTCCTCCCTGCCACCGCCACCGGTTCTAAAACCTCCTCCTCCTCCGCGCCGCCGCCGCCGACCCCGCCGCCGCCGCTGACCCCCACCGCCGCCACCGCTGACCCCCGCCGCCGCCGCCGCCGCTGACCCCCGCCGCCGCCGCCCCCGCCTCCGCCGCCACCGCTGACCCCCGCCGCCGCCGCCCCCGCCACCGACTCCATTCAAACTTAACCCGATTTACCCCTTTAAAATTTGCATAAATTAGTATATCATTTTAATTTTACATATTCCACTTTGCCGGTGCCGGTGCGGCCATTAACACCACTCGATTTTAAATTTGCGTAAATTTTCATAAATAAAAAGCCTCCTGTGTAAATCATAATTAACATGACGTAGGCTCAGCAAACGCATACATATAATATTTGTTCTTATGGTAAACCATTTTCCTTTATTATTTAAAAGGACTTTGAATAATAAGTGACCAGATATATAACATCTACACCCCCTCGTTTACTATACATATATGTATATACATTAAGCACAACGTATTTAACAATATACTCGACCTTGTAAACCTGTCGAGACCAGTACTGACCGGCAAGAGTTTTGTCGACTGGTAAACCATTGTCCGATATTTTGTAAAAGGACTATGTGTGACCAGATGTACAACATCTTCACCCCCTCGTTTACTATACATATATGTATATACATTAAGCACAACGTATTTAACAATATACTCGACCTTGTAAACCTGTCGTGACCAGTACAGACCTGCATGAGTTTTGTCGATGCACCCCTCCTATATAATTTAAATATCGTTACTGTGAACATATTTCAGAAACCGTACTATAATCAGTAGTGCTCTAGCAGTCCTAGCATAAAGAACCGAATTTGTACGTCCTCAGTTAAAAGTGGTTAATTTTTTTTTTAAAGTATTAATACTTTTTTTAAAGTGTTTATTATAATATGGCTGATTTAATGGAAGCAAACGCAACGATCAACGAGAAAAAAATATATAAATACGTTCAACCATCGTCGCTAACAAATCTACTTGAAACTACATCATTTAACATTGACTTTGCCGGACGTAAGTTTTTGCTCATTGGATTCGATCCGACTGATAATTTCGGTGTTAAGATTCATATTGTAACACCATCGCGTCATATAAGTTTATATCCAGATTTTTTAAAACGAATAAATACACTCATGGGAAATATTCTATCTTTCATTCTCGATCCACCGCTAAAAAGTAAAGAAAGTATTTTCTTGAACGATAAATTTATTACACTCTCAAAAATGAACTACCGTGGTTAAAATGTGCTGGTTTTAAACTCACGAGTATACGAAGGACATCGTGTATTACTCAATCGAGTAGATTTATTTTCACTGCAAAATTTAGAACGTGCAATCTTCGAGTCTGTCTTAAGAAAAACTATAATCGTTAGACCAAATCTAATGATTCAATTTGAACAAGTAGTAAAAATGCTAGCCGATAGAGACTTCAAAGAAGTGTCGAATATTAAAGAAATGATGTCGTATATTAAAAATATACCCGATGAAGATGTCGCAGTATTTGTTTACTAGTATTTGATGTATCTGATATTTGTTAGTATTTGATGACGTGATCAGTGAAAACCAAGGCATTATACGAGAATATTTTTCACGTGGACGACACAATAAAGTAGATATATTTTATTTGGCTCAGAGTTATTCGAAAGTACCCAAACAGTTAATACGTGATAACGCGAATTTAATTGTATTATTCAAACAAGACGAGAGAAATTTAAAACACGTGTATAACGAACATTGCTCTGGTGATATGAGTTTTTTAGAATTTAAACTTTTTTGCACAACATGTTGGAATAGGGGACGGTTTTCATTTGTCGTTATTTGTAAAGACAGTGAACGCGACAATGGACGTTATCGACTTGGTTTTGATACGTTTGTCGTTATATAAGACCGTGTTTCAGAAATATCATTCACATTTAACACGTAGTCATGGACGATGAATGTATATTAAATGAGTTAGTAAAGGCGAAAGATTGTATTAGACGAAAATATAACACAAAGCTGGTGAAACTAATGTTCAACAATTAGTATCAAAAACATTTAAACCAATAATCGATCCACTAAACAAAATAACAAATACTTCGTTTCTAACGCCAGCACCACCACCACAGAATATAAATAAAATTAATACTGAACAAACATATGCTACTGAAAGTTTTCTTGATGAAGGAAACACAAACAAAGATAAATATCAACAAAGAATAATCAATTGGTTTCAATCTTATGATTTAGACAAAACTTACGGTCCAAAATTAAATGATTCCAGTGGAATTATTACTTTAGGTAATGAAAAAGTCAATTTCTTTCAAGACACATTAATTATCAAAGACACAACTTACCCGATAACACCCGGTCTCGTTCGTTTGTTGTTTTATAAACATCCTACGGTATACACCGAGAATGACTTGGAAACATATAAACAGATACTTGATCAAACCTCTGCACATTTGACTCAAGACGGAACAAAAATTAAAAAAGGAGGTTATAAATATACAGAAATCATTGAAAAATTGTTTTCGATCTCGGGGAGTGGATATTCCATGAAATTGCAAAAACATAACTTTTTGTACTGGGACGATCCAAACGAGTTAGTCGATAGATTACGACTTTTATTATCATCAAAAGCGGCAGGTAATACGGGTGTATTCAACGAGATTTTATCAATTTTTGAAGAATTATTAGAAGCTAGTTTAATAAAACATATACCAAATGTCTAAACGTGAAATCGCGTTTGAATTGCATAAACCCTCGAGAAAAAATTATGTTAGACGAAGGGTCAATGTGTATGGAAAAAATGATTTATGGCAAGCCGATTTGGTTGAAATGATACCGTATTCAAAACAAAATAAAGGGTTCAAGTATATACTTTGTATAATCGATTGTTTCACGAAATTCGCATGGGTTATACCGCTTAAATCCAAAACAGGAACCGAAGTCGCTAATGCAATGTCGAAAATATTAATTAACCGCGCACCAAGATTATTGCAACTAGATAATGGCAAAGAGTTTTACAACCAAAAATTTGACACGTTAATGGCGAAATATAACATTAAGAAATATTCGACTTATAGTACTATGAAAGCGTGCATCGTCGAACGATTTAATCGTACTTTAAAATCGTTAATGTTTAGAGAATTTACAGCCCGAGGATCGCAAGATTGGATTTCTATATTACCAATGATAATCGATAAATATAACAATTCTAAACATAGATCTATTGGAATGACTCCCATACAAGCTGACGAGAATCCATCATTGGTTGTATTAAAACAGCGTAATATCATAAATAGTAAAATTAAATTTAAAATAAACGATAAGGTCCGTATCAGTACACAGAAAGGTTATTTACCCAATTGGTCTTCAGAAATATTCAAAATTGCAAAAATTAATAAAACATTACCCACTACTTATCAATTACAAGATTATATCTGGTAATAATGCTATTTCTCAAATTCAGGAGTCTTACAGAATACTTAAATTTAATGTAATGATTAATAATCACACATTAGACGTACAGAAAAATATTAATATTAAGCTCGAAGAATATCTAAACAATTTAACTACTAATTTTAATACTGAATTTAGTAAATTACAAGTCACTATTGAAAATGTAATAGAACAATTAGAATTTACAAAATATTATGTTAAAGAATTTAACACTAGCAAAATAAACAGTGAAACATATCTTGAAAATTCTATAATAGATTTAAAAGACAAAGTAAAGAAGATTGAAACACATCTAGAAATTATTCAAATGTAGCAGTTTAATATAAAAATAATAAACGCATAGTAAACAAACTCAGTTTTAATACTGTAGTTGATGAGACAGGACGTGCAATGTCATCGGCTATATTAGATATTCAATGTGTTCTTGGAACAAACTCAAAGTACCTTATTAAAGAAATGTCAGTTATCGACATTGATACTTGGTCGACACAACATTGGATTTTCAAACATTGTAACAACACACAGGATGTAAAAAGCCAAAGAACGAATAAATGGCTTGAACAGCATTATCACGACCTCTCTATGGAATATGGTGATGTCGAGTACGAAGAAATTGACAGAATATTAAACTCATTGAACTTTGAGAACATATACGTTAAAGGAGAACAAAAACAAAAAATTATCAGCAATTTCATTCCACATGTAGTCGTTATCAACATTGAAGATCTTGGATGTCCACGACTGGATCAACTTTGCGTTGAAGACGGATTACCTTGTTGTATTTTTCATATGAATTTAAACCCTAAACACTGTACATTTTACAAAATCTTTGCATTAAGGAAATGGTTTAATAATATTTAAAATGTATATTTATATATATATATATATATTATATATATAATATATATATATTATTTTTTTTTTCTGAATAAAAAATAATTTTGTCTTTAAAATTTCTGTTTTTATTATACATAGTTAGATAAATAATATTTATTACATGTTTTAAAATAATAAAGTTATAAAGATATACAAAATGAATATTTTGAATAAATTCTACTCGTATATAATGCAAGTATATTTATAAATACAGAGTAAAGTAAATTACAATATAAAAAAAATATTATTAATACAAATAATATTTACATGTTTATGGCATGAAAAATAATACGAATAAGATCAGCAAAGATCAGAAATTAAGCGTCATCGATTTCCATCAATTTACTGAAACAAACAATCATATAGATTAGTTAAATATTATAGAACCTTAATTTATGTAAACTTACTCAATTTTGTAGTGCCCGTGGGCTAATGTATGTATTTGATCGTTTAATACATAGCGCTTATCATCATTACTATTGTATGTAAGTTTATTTGATTTGATAGTCATCAACTTGTGCCGGAAAGATCTTATAGAGATGTTCTCTGTATGCGGGTTAAAGTTCGGTTCCCCAAACAAACATTTCTTATGGTCGTCCAAAGTCATATGATTCATAACCACATGACCTCGAATGCCTTTCGCCTTAATTTTCTCTTTTCCTTCGATACTATACGCATAAGATTTTGCTCTAAGCGCAACAAACTCCGTCATTGTTTTCCCGTCCGTTTCATCAGAAAAAAAACTGGTACTTTTTTCCTGACTATAGTATAACACGGGTGATGTTGAGGGAGGTTCGCTGTGTCCATACGATTAAAAAGGTTTGGGTTTTGAATTAAATCGGCGTAAAAATCGTATGTTTTATTTTGGTAAACTAAGGAATCTAAAAACAATTATATAATATACATATAATAAAATAATATATAATAAAATAATATATTAGTAAAATATACCCGTATCTGTATACATGAGAGAAATATTTCTATCATAATGTTTCTTCATCACGTTATAATGATATTCGTACATTAGTGTTTTACTGATATCTAAAACTGCAAACCCAATGTATATAGGCTTACAGAAGTTGATAATATTGTTTTCCAGAGAAACAATTTCAACATTTTCTCCACATGGGGACGTATGTTTGAATATTGGTTTACTTATCAACTTCCGTAACCTATATTCGTTTGTAACCAACTCCAATTTTTTCCTCTTTCTCATACTTTCCATTGTTTTTCCTACATAAACATAATTAGAATTAATTAAAAATATATATATAATATATAATAATAACATACCAAATACTGCATTATTCATTAATTTATAGAAGTCCTTCTCAAAATCGTTAGTAGCTTTCTTCCTCATTTCCGTATTTAGATTGATGTACGGAGCTAGCCACGCTGACTGGTTGTATTGTAATACTCTATGCACCTTATAACAGAAAAGACATTTTTGAAAATATCTGTAAAAACAAAATTATAGTAAATTACTTTTTCAACAATCAGTCCATTGACGATAGCTTGCTGTAAACTTCGATAGTGTATAATGTAGTTTGTTTTTGGTTGCAACGTAGCCATTAATTTACTGAATTTGGAGCCTGTCGGAATACCATTGACCGAGAGAAATGGAAGATCATTATGTATATCATGGAGATGTTGAGGATACGTAATATCGACTTCGTATATCCTCCCGATCGAAGCCGTTTCGTCCAAGTCATTCAGTTCATTGATAGTTGCTGGAACCCATTTAAATCCACCATACGGCATGTGCTGAGACATTGCCCAACCATACAGATTATTACCTGAAATTAAAAATTTTAATTATATATTATAATAATTACAATGATTGATTTTTTTTTTTTTTTTTTTTTTACTTACAATCTTGGTATATTAGCCACGTTTCAGGTTTATTCTTGTCAAAATCTATAGTTTTATAATTATTAGCCTTCGCATACCGTTTGCTCGCTTGTACTAGACCACCTCGTATACCTGTAAATTGTATTTTAATTATCTACGGCAATATCGAGTATAACATAAAATTTTTTACCTTTTTCAAACATTAACAGCATTTCATAATCGGATAAAAGTTCAAGCTTTATTGATGTGTATTTCAACATACAATCAAAGCTAAATCCGGGGGCTGTATAATAATATGCTGGATCTAAATTGTATGTTGAAATACATATGTCACGGAAATTTTCAAAAACATCCGCGAGCAATATGACATCGACTTTAAGATATAAATCCGAGTACTGGCCAAGGGTTAAACAGTTGAAATGGTTCCAGACCTCACAAGCGTGTTGGTAGTCCATGTCGGTTATCTCCGTTTCTGTTAGAGTACTATAAAACGCTTCCTTCGGGGGCAAACTCGTTTCCTTCAATTTATCCCACCCATCGGTATATTCGTAGGGGTATATCCCCTTATGTGTTACAAGTCTCATATCTGTAGGAGAAAACACTTTGGCCATTTCACGAAAATTCTTAAAGTCGTCGGTTATGAGGTTATATGAAAGGGTTGCAAGACTTGACGCCATGAATCGACACGTATCGATAAACCTTATAGTGAATTTACTACTTATATATTTAGAAAAAGATATAAACTTCTCTTCGCTGTTAGGTATTACCGATATCGTATTCGAGTCGTATCCAAGCTTACGAACGATAAAATGACTGTCATAGTTACTAAGGTTGTGAAGAAAGCATGGTATGAATTTCGATGTTTGCAACTTCAGGTTGCAATTGTTACAAAGAGTTTGTCTAAATCGCCCTGAGAGATGGTTATGATCCGCTGTTTTACGATTTTTTACGGTAAATTTTGTTTTACACAAATTACATGCTGTTGATGAATTGTGTGTTCGCCGTTCTTCATCACTCATATTTATTGGTATATTCGTCTTTAATAGTTGTTCAACTTTTCGCGATATTTCAACTACAGACTTAATAAAATATTTCGCGACATCGGCACATATCTCAGATCCACGGAAAATTACAGGTGAAAGTGGTATATTAAACTTTTTAAGAAGATCTGAAGGGATGTCATCTGAGGCTTTCACTAAGAAACCATAACTCATCGGGTGATGGGTTTGGAAAGCAACTGTATTTTCACCTATAGATTCTGAAGTTTTTATCAATAACGCCTCAAAGTCCGCGTATATAACAATAGGATGCCGTTGAGTTTTATGCCATGAATCAAATTCGAGCTTAGCACCCTCCTTCGGCATAACTGGAAGAATGGCTTTATGTGTGTTACATATCTTTTTATGATTTTCAAGTGCCATCCTACCACCCAATTTTATTTTTTTCTGGTTGTCAAAACTAGAAAAACACCTTTTGCATATAAATACGCTTTCTTTATGAGACGTTATTTGACTTCGTACGAGTCTTGAGAAATTCGTTATATAAGTGTAATGTAATTTTTCGTTATTGTTAATTAAAAGTAAATCAAAATGATCTATCTCCTCATCATCGATAACTTTAAGCGGGTATACAATGTTTCTCATAATATTATTTTCTTTTTCTTTTTTTAAACCATATACATTGACAGATGTATGTTTATTATTTTTTTCGAATATTTTTATTTGACTGATTGGCGTTGGGTAAGTTAATCCGGAAAAATTATATTTGCTTTCATGAACTAAATAGTTTTCTCCTACACGCTGTTTATTTGGACCTTCGACGTGTCTAGCTACTATTGCCCACTTGAAGCAGTGATTATCTTTATTTTGCGGGTTGATGACTGCTTTCTTATTCAATATGTCAGTTGGTAATGGTATATAAGAGCTTTGGTTGGGGT
This sequence comes from Schlechtendalia chinensis, assembly GCA_019022885.1. Taxonomy (NCBI): domain Eukaryota; kingdom Metazoa; phylum Arthropoda; class Insecta; order Hemiptera; family Aphididae; genus Schlechtendalia; species Schlechtendalia chinensis. Next base: position 1,332,849 of record JAFHKX010000014.1, read on the forward strand.
CTGCTATATCATTTAATTCTGTCTCAACTAATTGTTAAAAAAAATAATAATAAATAAATAAATAACTAGATAAATTTAAAAAAAAAAAAAAAAAAAATTACTTATTTAAATGTTTTGAAAGAGACACCCATCAGGGGTGTATAACGGTAAACACTGAGCAATAATCCATCGATATATTGAAGTAAAAACCCACTACCTTTACCCATATAATTGTCTTCTTCCGTTAATATAATTAAAAATTCCTCATCTAATATTTTATTTAAATCACTGTCATCGTATATTGCCCTAGCCGAGTTCTTGAAAGCCCGATTTTCGGACGATAACTCTACATTAGGCTGATTATATGTAGCTTCTAGTAGCTGAATTTAAGGGGCAGTTCTAAAGATTTAAGGATATCAATTATTTCTGTTTTAGTCGAATTTAAAAATGCTAAATAATCCGTTAGGTTATCAGAATTTTTTTTATAATATCGCATAACACAATTCTTAAAGGAATCATTAATTTTAACAAATCCTGTAGAATTTGCAACCAGATTCAGACGAGCTCTTTTTTGTTTGCCAACTGTTGTTATATTTTCACGATTAAATTGAGCTATATAAAAAATTAAAAAAGAAAAAAAATATTGTCAGAAAAATGTGTATTTTAACTAAACAAAAATAAATCTACTAAGGGAAATGTCATGTACTTTATGTTTGAAAAATAAATTAAAAATCGTATGTTTTTAGTTTAATACCGTTTATACTTGACAATATTAAATTAATTTTATAATCTTAAAAGTTTAGGATATAATTTAAAAATAAAAATCTTACCTTCGAAATTATCTAATGCTTTTACATATTCTTCATCTTGTATATCACCCCATAAATCTTCGGTCTCTACACTAGTCGATGGTCCAGCCGGAATATTAGGTACAAAAATTGTAGGTGCGATTTGCACTTGATTTTGTTTGTTCCGATGTACTTCGCTAGAATGACGCTTAAGGTCATGTTTGCGTAAATATGATTTTGTGCAAATACCGCACACGAATTTCGGTCTATGATTGTTATGCGTCTTGGCATGTCTTAACATACTACGCTTAATTAAGAAAACTTTATTACACACAGAACAATTAAACATGATAAATAATGTAAATCGAAAGGTTCGAGGAGACAAATAAGTGTTTTCGGATTCAATACGAGGAGGACTGTACGGTATGAGGTTGAAAACACTATTGCCGATCGAGTAAACATGCGACACACGGGTCTGTTAATATACTATAAATGACCTTATTTTGAAACCCATTCAACACTACAAAGGGTAAAAGTAAAGATTTCACCGAGGGATGCAATATATAAAAGACGATAATGAATACCGTATGGTCTCTTTTTATTTGGAATAATATTTTGGGTAGATTTAGATGGAACTAAATACACACAATAAACTGTAGAAAAATTATATATTAAAGGGTTCAGATGTTGTACATCTGGTCACACATAGTCCTTTTACAAAATATCGGACAATGGTTTACCAATCGACAATACTCATGCAGGTCTGTATTGGTCTCGACTGGTTTACAAGGTCGTGTAGTGTATATCGAAATGTACAATACGCACATACTGTTCACACGTGTACGTGTTTATTTTGATATAAGAAAAGTGTAGAGACGGTCACGTCGTGTTAATAATATAACTGGGAGGGGTAGAAGGTATGTGACACGAATTTTCGTCGAAAGAATGATACGCATGCGTATACTATGTAATAATACTTATATGTACACATCATTATGCAAATTACAAATATTATATGTATGCGTTTGCTGAGCCTACGTCATGTTAATTATGATTTACACAGGAGGCTTTTTATTTATGAAAATTTACGCAAATTTAGAATCGGGTGGTGGTGGTGGCCGCACCGGCACCGGCAAAATGGAATATGTAAAATTAAAATGATATACAAATTTATGCAAAATTTAAAGGGGTAAATCGGGTCGTCAGCGGCGGCGGCGGTGGTGGTCAGCGGCGGAGGCGGGGGCGGCGGCGGCGGCGATGGTGTGGGGGAGGGGGAGGGGGAGGATGTTTCTGTACGGGGTCGACGGCGGTGGAAGTCGGCGGCGGAAGTCGGCGGCCGTGTTAAAGGATAGCTCCGGAATGGGCGGCCGTGTTAAAGGATAGCACCGGCGGTGGTCGGTGGCGGCGGTCGTGTTAAAGGATAGCACCGGCGGTGCGGCTTGCGGCGGCCGTGTTAAAGTATAGCACTGGCACCGGCACCGGTGTGCCAGAAGCCCCTATTATATCCTACTAAGGACACCTAGCGCAACCTAGCACACCCATTTTTACATCTAGCGCACTCTTTGTTTGGCTAGCACAGTCAATCCAAATTTGGGGGGGCAGTCCCCCCATATTGGAAAACCATTTTTTTTAACGAGATCCCATCAAGGACACCTAGCGCAACCTAGCGCATCCATTTTTACACCTAGCGCAGTCTTGGTTTGGCTAGCACAGTCAATCCAAATTTGGGAGGGCAGCCTTCCATATTGGAAAATCAAATTTTTAACTTTTTTTAATTGGATTTCATCAACATAACCTAGAACAGTCATGGTCTGGGCCGGATCATGATCATAATCTGAGGGGGGCTATATACTCTTTGTGAGGCCATTTTACACAAAACAATTTTTTTTAAATTCACATTTAGTAACTTGTATTTAATATTAATTTAAAATATATATTTGTGTATTGTAGTATTGTAACAATTGACAAAACATTACTTTATTATCTAATCAACGTTCATAAAATAATTAAGTTGGTACATCATTCTAATTTTAATATTAATTTTTAATTAAGTCAATGTTTACAATTCTTTTTAGGATTATATTTCCCACCTAACCTAGTACAGTCGTAGTATAAGGTCAACATAATCAATCCAAAATTTAAATATTCCCAACATTATGCGTAATTACGCATTGACAGGTGCGAATTATTAGTTATAAATTAATATTATTATTATTATTGGCTATAAGTTTATCGGATACATTATACAAAAATAGTATAATAAACATTATCCTAGTTAGGACCGTTATTTCGTGTCATTATCTACACTCGGTTTCAGTCGTGTCGCGAACGCCGATTTGTACACCGCGCCGTCTCATTCTTCAATTATAAAATAAATTCAACAATAAAATAATTTTAATATAAAAAATTTAAGCATACCACATTATAATATTAAAAACTGTAATATGAATAATATATATATTGCGTACGTGCATAACTCTGCGTAAATGTTCACGACAATTTGAGCAGTATCTACGTATCAATTGATTCATTAAATATTACCAGTAGTTTTTTAGGTAAACTAAAATATTAGTGATTACTTATTTATTCTAAAAAAGGTACCTATCGAGTGTTATATTTTATGTTATAATATGTGATCTTCAATTCACTTTATTTTAGAAAATTCGATATGAAGCAATAATTATTGTGAATAATCGATTATGGGATGACAATAACTTATAAACTTAAAAATACGATTTTATTCAATCAATTTTTACTATACAAAATAATGAATTGCCGAAAGTTAGCTATTATTTATTAACCACATATAATATATGAACATAATATGTAAATAAAATTAAAGTTATACAAAATATAAAAAAATGATACTAATTAATATAATTAATAATAATTATTATTTAACAACTAAAACATAAGTAAATTATAATAAGATTATTTTACAAATTGAAATATTATATATATATATATATACATATGTATATAATTATTATTTCTAGTATTTGTATATATTATTTTATAAATTATTATTTAAGCCTGTAATGATAAATTTGTATTATTCTTTAGAATATATCACAGCACACAAATTCACCATTTTGTTAGCAGTGCATAGACTTTTACTGTCCTCGAGGTCGTTGTAAGACTCCCATTTGCCATTATGACGTCTACAAAATGCTACAAAGTGTCCGGTTATATTTCCACTATTTATGTATGCCACAGCTCCTCTTAATAAATATACAATGTTTTTTAATTTTAGTTTATTAGAAATATCAATTAAATTGCTTGAAATTATAGTTGTTTTGTTATTTGGTACTAGAAACTCGACAAAAATTAATTCACCTAAAGTCACAATTTTTTGCGTATCCGACAAACACAATCTACTCGTATTGTCATTACGATACCTACATTTTATTTGTGATGTCTTACATATTTTTTGTAGTAAACTTTCTTTTATATCCTTAATAGAGTTTAATTTTACTTCAACATAAAATAAATTATTTTCTTGAAGTTTATGTGCATGATCAATACCTAAAATTTTAAAGTAGTAATTTATATTACAACAGATAGTTATAGTACAGATATAGAATTGTTTATTGATATTTTTTTTATTTAACATATTCGGTATTTACATTGAAAAATGTCTGTTCCAGATTTAAAATATTGACTCCAAATATTTTTGTACATTTCAGAAATTGTACTTATATAATTTATTGTATACAATTCTTGCGCAATTTTTTCCATTTCTATGCATTTGGATAAAATATTTCCTCGATAATTATACGTTTTTGCTTTAACTCCATCTTTAAAAAAAATTTTTTCAAAAAATTTGTGAACGCATATGTTATTTATAGTTTCTTATCGACAACTACAAGTGACAACTTTATTCAAATTTCCTTATCTCAATATTGAGGGTGGCATTGTCACGCGCATAGCATAACTTTGATAACTTTGAACATTGCTGAAATTATATACAATTATAAAGAAAACACGTATGAAATTCAGGTGTGTGGAGTTATGACAATGAAATATTCAGAGCTTTAATTTTGCTGAATATTTTTATTTATATTCATGTGTCTATTGTCATTCTAGGTATTTATGTTAATTTCAGTACTGTAAAAAAAATATCATCAAAGTATCATGATATTGTATCTATTTTAGATAAACACAATATCATGAAATCGTAACTTAAGGAAATTATACATCCAATAAACAGTAATCAATTTCTATTTTTAAATTAAATTTTTGTGAGTTACAAATACGTACAATTATTATTACATTAAAAAAAATGGTAGTAATTTGTATAATACTTTATTTTATTTCAAGCATTATGACGAATATTATTATACATTATAATGTATAACCATACATTTGATTTTATGATAAATAAGTTTTACATATTTTTAACATACAACAGTATGTTGTCCAAACTAAAGTACTAAAACTAGTAGTTGTATTAACTACGTACAAAGTACATAGTATAGTTCATAGGAAGTATATAATTTTGTCTAATAAATTAGTTATAATTAAGGCCCGGAACTTGATGCATTTGCATCTTTTTTTCTAATAAGTTTATACGAGGCTTGTTTTTACAGAAATGTGACTTATGGTATATAAAATTCAATGGAACCATTTTTATTTTGCATTTTTTGCATTTTTCGGTAATTTTTGGTTATACGGTCATTTTTTACTGATTTTGGTGCATTTTTTGCATTTTTGTTGATATATTTGTATTTTTTATATTATTTTGACAAAACTAAATATTTGAAAAAACTAACGTATTGTACAGCCCAATTCTTCAATTATTTTTCTAAAAATACCGATTTGTTTTTGTAATTATTTTGTATTACTGACATTATTTCTTATCTGAGATAAATTTAAATTTAATTTAGGCCCTGTAGTCTGTACACACGTGCATTATTTTGATGTGCTTTTTCCCTACGTTTAAATTTCTATTTAACAGTTTTACCGAGAATAGATTAACCGCTAAACACACACACGCATCTTCTTCACATTGCGAGATAATTTTACTGATACACACAAGACGCAGCGGTGTGATAGTCATTTTACGGCATAGTGGCATTGTACATGTGAACGACGGTTGTGTTTATTTTATTGATTATCAACTGCTGTGACCAACTTTTCGATTTACATATTTAATATAATTCATTTAATATGCCTAAATACAAAGTTTCGGATAACACTCGATTGAATTCGTTTGTAAATCATTTTGGCAAAGAAGTTTTTTCATCCGATGGCATTGTATTATTTTGCAAAATTTGCGAGGTTAAAGTGGCAGCTGACAAAAAATTTACCATCGAATAGCATATTTCGCGTAAAAAACATGTTAATGGAGTTGAATTGAAGAAGAAAAACCAAGAACAAAGTACAAGTAAAACACAACTCTTCTTTACCGAACCATCTAAAAAATCATCTTTCAATCATGATCTGTGTCAGGCATATAATAATATATCCGCAAATATTCCATTGCAAAAACTACGAAATGAAATATTTAAAAATTTTCTGGAGAAATTTACGAGGAAATTTACGAGTGTTACCAGGAAACCATCGATAAAATCAGATCTTACGTAGAAAATAAGGAAATTTGGGTAACTTTAGATGAAACTACGGATACTGAAGGGCGTTATGTAGCTAATGTTGTTGTGGGAACTTTGGAGTTTAATGGCCCCGGAAAACATTTTTTAATAAATACTGAAGTCCTAGAAAAGGTAAATCATAGTACAATTTCAAAATTATTCGATAGATCCCTTCAAATTATTTGGCCAAATGGTATAAAACACGATAATGTATTATACGCGCTTTACATAGGGTTGCGGAAGAAATCAGAAAAATTTTTCCAAAAGTTGACCAACTCATTTCAAACTGCAAAAAAATTTTTTTGAAGGCTCCTTCGAGAGTACAAATGTTTAAAGAAATAGCACCGAATATTCCATTACCCCCACAACCTGTTCTAACTAGTTGGGGGACATGGTTAACGGCAGCTTTTTATTACTGTGAACATTTTGGTACAATTAAAAATATAATTATGAAACTGGAAAATGATGCGACCTCCATTGAAAAAGTAATTGATTTAATCACTGATCCATAGTTAGAGTTTAATTTAATTTATATTAAATCGAACTTTGGATCACTACCAAATTCAATAACAAAATTAGAATCGTCAAAAATATGTCTTGCTGATGCTATACTAGTTGTAGAAGAAGAAAAAAATAAAATTCATCAAGCACGAAATATAGTTGGACGCGAAATTCAAAATAAATTCAAGTGTTTTAGAAAAAAAAATTGAGGTTATAAAAGTATGCAGATCATTTTAAAAATTTTAGAAGGAAAAGAAGTGACAAAAGAAGGCTTGCCAGAAGATTTGAATATAGATGACATAACTTTCTTCAAATATGCACCAATTACATTTGTGAATGGATGCGCTAGGTTGCGCTAGGTGTCCTTGATGGGATCTCGTTAAAAAAAAATTTGTTTTCCAATATGGGGGGACTGCCCCCCCAAATTTGGATTGACTGTGCTAGCCAAACCAAGACTGCGCTAGGTGTAAAAATGGGTGCGCTAGGTTGCGCTAGGTGTCCTTGATGGGATCTCGTTAAAAAAAATATGTTTTCCAATATGGGGGGGCAGCCCCCCAAATTTGAATTGACTGTGCTAGCCAAACCAAGACTGCGCTAGGTGTAAAAATGGGTGCGCTAGGTTGCGCTAGGTGTCCTTGATGGGATCTCGTTAAAAAAAAATTGGTTTTCCAATATGGGGAGGCTAGCGTTAAGTTGGCCCCCCGATTTAAAATAGCTGTACTAGCTTAACCAAGCCTGCGCTAGGTATAATAGTGGTTGCGCTAGGTTGCGCTAGGTGTGCGCAAATATTTGGTTAAGAAAAAGTTTAAAAAATTTAGGGTGGGGGGGCCAACTTAACGCACCCTTATAGTGACACCGAAACATGCGTCCAATCAGAAAAGCAGCCCAGCAGCCCAGTTGAAAACAATGTAAGTACATATATGCAGTAGGATTATGCTGTACAACAATATTACAATGTATTTTAACAGAAAGTAAATTTAAAATTGTATTATAACTATTTTAATTCATCAAGGTCAATTGTTAATTGGTTTTGGGTGTCAGGCTTCTTTATTACAATAATTTTTATAATAAATACCTAATCGATTTTATTATGTTTTCAGAGCTCTAAAATGTTTTTAACAATGAAAACTTATGAGATTAACACTGACGTGGATATTTGTAATATACTAGTAGATAATAATATAAAACATTTAAACAACTCATTTGAAATGTTTTTTAAAGATGTAAACAAGTTAATAAAGCTATCAAGTAAAATTGGTACAGATGTAATTGTATTTGATGCGCATGTCATTCCATTAACAATGCAGCAGAGTGATTCTTCATTTTCTCTGGTCAGGATAATAAGCCAAAACTTATTTGTAAGTTTTGTGAACATAAAAAATGAAAAAGAAGAATATTTGAGTTCTGAAATAGACAGTTTATCTGAATACCATAGATTTCTAATAATTGATGGAATTGTGTTGGAACTCAATTTAATATGTAATCGGAACAAATTAACTGTTGCAGTTCGGCCAGAAAATAACTCTTCAGTATTTTTATTTAAATATGGAGACAGTTTAAAGCCTTCAATATATTTAAATGTATTGGTTGAAAAAAATCTTTCTAAAATCACTGACTGTGGTGTTTATTCGTTATTTGGTCATATAACAAATATCATAAAATACATTGATGGAGAACTTATGTTAATAAGATTGCAATGTTGTGATCAATGTGTTATTAAATTTCACAAGTATCCTGAATGTGTTTATACATTTAAGAATATTTCAAAGGATGAAATAACAGCTGGAGTGAAATATGATTTTTTTTCAAAATTTGTTGATATTTTAATTGAAAATCCATGTGCTGATTTTACTACATTGAGAACTAACTAATCAACGAATATTCTTAAATGAAGTTATTGTAAAATATTCAAATGATTCAAAAATATTTTCATTGCATGCAAAGGAGGATACAAAAAACTTAAAAGCTGATCCATTACAAACTGGTAGTGTGAAATCTCTCAGACCACCCGTCAAATGTTTTTCAATACCAAATGAGTTACAACCTGTGATCCGAATTCAAACAAAGCAAAAAACTAATGAATAAGCGATTTCAAAAAATAACGATCAAAATTCAAATACACATGTACCTAAAAATACAAAAAAACTTTCATTGAAGAGATTACCATTAAAAGTTGAACAAAATAAACATAGAAAATTATCAAGTTCATCATCTGATGATAATGTTGATTTATCACACTGTCAAAACTTTTTAACATCAAAGCATAATTTAAATACGAATTATAATGTTAACAAGAAGACTAATAATGTGCTTTACAAAACAAATCATTTTATTAAATGTACTCCTGTTCAAAATACTAACTTAAGTTCTATTGATAATAAAGTCCAAAAGTATAATACAAGCACTCCAAAAAAATCACAAATATGTTTAGAAAGTGAAAATTCAATGGATTCCACAGATGGCACATGTTCACCTCTGTTCTTTACAGCTTCAGAGATGCCTAAATCCAATCAAGAAAATCGATTGACTAAATTAGATACAAGTAATAACACATGTACAAGATCTACACAATACATCGGCTCTTGTAGGCTTTTACTTGTAGAATCAAAACTTGACAACATTGTTTATGGATACTGTACAAAATGCTTTGTTTTTTACACACAAACGTCATTAATTAAATCGAATATTGAAAAATACCGATGCCCTAACTGTTTTGATATCGTCAGTCTAACATTATTTTTCAAAATGATTTTTTTGTATGAATCCAATGAACACCACGCTATAGAAGTATGGTGCTACAACGAAAACGCTGAACGTGTATTAAAAAAACTTTTGAAGAAAAAAATGAATTTTGAAGATTATTTAACAAGCTCTAAGAATAGAAAATTATTTGAGGATGTTGTGAGATTACTTATAAAAAACCATACCAAAATGAATTTAGTCGTTTGTCATTCATTAAATGATAATATTTACATTTTTTTATCAATAGATAAAGAATTCACTGTTACTACTCCAGTAAAGTTAATCTGATATTTTCTCTATATTATTATAAAAATATTTGTTATGATTGTTAAATATTTTACAAAAATGTTACGTGTATAATATATGCATATAAAGTAAATGATTATTATGCCTAAATAACAATTATCATCAATAATCGTAATCAAAATTGTATTCCTATAGTTAATTAAACGTATAAGACTCAAATGTTATGATGTAATTTAATGTAATAAATAAATATAATTTATTGTTTTTCATAAATAAAACTTATCAAAATGAACTTATTTACTTACCCGAATAAATTATATAAGTATAATATCGGGAAATATGTTTTTGTAAATATTCTTTTTGGAATACTATATATATTATATGAAAACAATTAACAAATACATATTTGTATACACATTTTAAATACATTGAATATACACATTTGTATGAATACCTATAAAATATGTTACCTATAAGCAGGCTGTGAGAAAATACCTATGAGAATACCTGTGAGAAAATTTATTTTTTTGTCCACTGAAAGATGTAGAAATATAAAGATTTAAAAATTTAATTACAATATGTGACCTGCCTAACGTACTTGTTGCCAACCAAACATTTTGCTTATAAAATATGATTTATGTTATAGATTTTATAACTATATAATTATCAGTGTTGTGCAAAGATAACTTAAAATTTATTTAGATAAAATAATGGATAATTAAGTGATAATTTATCTAGATAAGATAATAGATACCCTCATAGACATTATACTAGTATACTAGTATAATGTCTATGATAAAACCAGGGTTTTTTATCTAGATAACAGATTTAAAAAAATTCTTTTTATATCACATGAAATTTGTTGAAATTTTTGTATAATGATTTTACTTATACAGTGTACGTTATAAAATTATCATTAATTAATTAATTCAAATAATTAATATGGAAAACAACATTAAATTGAGTGTAATAATAAATAATTTGTTTTGATAATGTGATTGGACAAAACTTCGTGTACATATGTAGTACATACACGATACATATAAGTTACAACTATGACTATTATTATTGACAAAAAATCATTACGTACATGTAGGGATGGCAATTTTTTCATGAACATCAATGTATCGATGTGTTTCTTATACCGCGTACGTCAACAGTCTACGTCGGTTCAACCAATCGACTCCATCCTTTCATCGCGATACATAAAATGCCGCGTATTCTGTGTACGTTGTTATACTTCTATGTGGTGTAATAAATCGTGAATTATTCATTCCTACAAGTTAGAGTGTGTTTTTCTATCGTGTGGTGGTGCGATGGTGCTTGTTGAAAATCAAAATTTACGTTATCCGCACGTAACTGTGGGAACAACGAAATCTGTGAACTGTTCACGTATGTGTTGCCTGTGACTGTTTTCGTTTAAGAAAAACGGACCATAAGTTTTGTCCCTAGAAACCACGCATAGAGCTTTTAGTGAATTCCACTGATACTCAACGGTTTCGTGTGGTTGCTCTAAATCCTAAATATTGACGCTGTGACGGTTTACCTTTTCACTCGGATGGAATGTGGCTTCATCAGAAAAATCAATGCGTGTAACGAATGTTTTATCTTCTTATTGTTTCTCGGAAATGAAATCGCCAAAATCGATACGTTATTGTTCGTCGTCCGGTAGCAGTTGTATTCGATATGCCTTCAATGTTAAACGACATCGTAGAATACGCCAAATTGTCGACTAAGGAAGGACGTTTTTGGACTTTTGTGGACTGCGAGTGAAACTTCTTCGAGCACGCTCAACGTTTTCGTCAAAAGTACGAGGTCCACCCAAGTGTTTCTGTAACCACTTTCATGGAACGTTTGATTCCAACATCGAATGTTTTGAGCAATTGAGGCTCCAGTTCTTTGAAAAGTTTCGCTGAACAGTTATCGCAAATTTGTACTGATTGAAACGGAAGACGCGAAACGCTTTCTGTCACTTTCTGGACACGAACTGACGACTTTATCATTATTATTGTATTTGTTTTAAATTTTATAAAATTGTTTAACATTTTTGTTAAAAACAAGAAGAAACTTTTACCATATAATGATTGAATATAGTGATGGCTGGCGTATATAATATAATTGATAAAATTGGTATAATGATACGTATAATATTGTGTACATTAGTTATTCTACGAGTTTTTCTTGACTACGTGTATATTTTTCATGCTCAATATATATACTTAAATATACAACAAGCCAATGAGTAATACGTCGATTAAAGAAAAAAGAAAGAAAATATAAAAGTTGTTGTATATGGTATTACAATCGGTTTCGACAAAATGTAATCATCAGGTTAATACAAATAAAACACAACAAATTGTTTTTTTTTATTTATTCACACCGACTTAATAGCTAAACACGCGCGTTATTATATAGTTTCGCCGTAACCAATCGACCGTGGTTACGTTTGGAGTGCGCGGAAAATGAACAGAAAGAGTTCGGACCCTAAAGAGTTGGTAAAAAAAAAAACGCCGGACGAAGAGATCAAAATATGTTCAACACATTATAACATTCGACATTTGGTATGCCTATATGCATTACTAGCTATAAACCGCACAATGTATATTGTGTAACACGCTAATACTCGTATTATTCGTCCATTCGTTATGTTTAATACACGATAATATAATCAATGGTATATATAAATAATATATATTGTGATTTTGCTTTCACACCAAATTGCGTGAGTCATATTAGAAACGATAAAAAAAAAAAATTAATAAATAAAACAATCCACTCTATACTACGGCTTTGAATTGTAACAATTCGTTTGATTCGAATTCCAATACTTAAACATGGGTAATTTATTTGATATCCGTTTCTTTTATAAACGATAATCAATAATCATCCGATGCACGTTTCTTTTCGAGCTGTTACTAATATTATTTTAACCGTGAGTATCTATATATATTCGCCTTGGCCTTAATTTATTGATACGTCATTTTTTATTTCTAATATATAAGACCCTCGCAGCAAGAGCGCATATGTTTTTCAAACAACACGTGGCGTAGTCTAATGTGAAACGCAAACTACAAATTATAAATAGAGCTTTGAAGTTGCATACTATATTACATTGCCTAACCGAACGTCTTAAAATTACAGTAAATCCAATGCGAAGTAAATCCTAAAAATAGACAAATCTCTGTTCAATACACTAATGCCAATTTATACACACTACACATATATAATAATTTCAAACTTCGTACAAACGTTTTACATAATGTTACTATATTAGTAATTTAAAATAAGTTTTCGTAAATATATATAAATATATAATTATATATTTTCATCTGATAACTAACAAATATATATCGCGAAATAAACAAAATTATTTAGGCTAGATTAGATTACCGTTTCAATTTGGATAGGTATTTATATTTAAGTTAAATCGACTCAACAGTAATATATCATCTATATCTGTGACATATATATTCATATCGATTTCACGCTATTAAATCATTAAAACTAATTTGCGACCTTATAAGCCGCCAATAGTGTTCTCATCTTTAAATTTAAATAGGTAGACCTGCAATATTTACTGAATAAATATAGACATAAACCAATATAACTACTGTGTTGTACATTTCATACACTTACCACAAGGTAATAGGGTTGACCATTAAATGATGGATGTGTAAAGCACCAGAACGGTCGAGCGATAAATTCACGAACCCTGTTGTAACGCAAATTACGTTACTTAATAGATTCTCGTGACGATCAAGATAATTAGGACTGTTAAAAAAAATCCCAAACCTATTATTCAGCGTATAGCGAATAAAGGATACTTGTTTAATAACGTACAGTAACGATAAAGTATTAGATAGCCAAATGAAAATATCGTCCGTGTTCGACTGACGGGCTAGTGCCGTAGAATTCACCGTGCAGGGTAGAAACACATGGTAGCGATACGTACGTATTTGCTTACAGAACGTATTTGGCAATTTTTTTCAAACAGAAATAATTAGTCGACAGCGACACAACCAAACGTGCATACTATTATATATATTTTCAGAATTTTTATTGCAATTAATTTTTTTTTATCGTAATTTCTTTATTTGTCCCCCCCCCTCTCCCTTGCCGTTGTAACGATATGTAAGTTAATCGGAAGACGGCGTCCCGAGCTAGATCGTGTGTATTGCAGATCAGATTTCTCTGGCTCGTGCGATACACACGCACGCACACACAGAAGTTGAGTAATATGGACCGGTGCGATTGGCGGGGAGGAGGCTGTCGGTCGGCGGGCGGGGAGGCGTGAAAACTGACACTGCGATCGAATTACCGGCACGAGTCTCGTCGTCGGCGGCGTGCCCTCTACGTCGGGCGTCAGGTTTTCCTCTCCGCGACAACAGAGACAAGACCGACTGCTGCCGAGTAGTGAATTGCCCACGTACAGATCGTGTGTATGATTTCTGAGCGATAACCGGGCGCCAATATTGTGCGCGCGCGCTGCACAACGCACAGGCGTACGCGTTCGATGCGTGTCACCGCCGAGCCGCTCGTATCGAAAACAATAATAATGATAACGTAATGTCGTAGAACAGGGTGGCCCGGACGCGACCATCGCCGCAGAATGTGACGTATGTAATATCACCATACCCGGTCCGACGTGTGCTCTTGGAGTTCGTATGTCAGCCACGAACGGAGCAATTGAGAGATGGCAGTGGCGGCGACGGTTACAGGTTTAACTTTAACGGTCAATACGTTCTTGCGGTCTGGGAAAAGAACCGCTGACGTTTAAAACGTTGCCTATCATAAGCGCGGATGATAATACAACTGTAGGGTAAAGTGAAACCGTCGGACAAATATTCCCAATATATAAAAGTTCTACGCGTCACATGACGATTATATCGAATTATATACGTAATTCTAAAAATGATGAATACTTGTTCGCACATTCGCCCGTTTGGTTTGGTCGACATTGTAATATCCACTGTGGGTCCCGATCTCATCTACAATACCCACGATTTTGATTAAGTATGAAAACGTGCTTTCAAGTACTCTACGGATTACATGCCATATAAATGTGTTACATAAAAGCTATAGCAAGTTGTTCACTTCGTGTGTAACAATATATTTTCTAACCGATTTTTGGATTCAATCCAAAACGTCGCGATTGATTGTTTCAAATGATGAAATGACAACATAGAACGTCGCTTCCGTACCATTTTCCCATAAAATAGTTTTCCATCCCGAGACACGTATGTAAACGTCAATTATTTTAATATTTTAGCTATTTCATCGTAACATTTGCATGTACGTTTGAGACGTTAGCAAATATTTCATCAGTAGTTTGTTTCCGCATTTGTCATCTTATACCGCAATGAAAATAATATTGATAAAATTTCATATTTTCATAATTCCATCCACCCTAAAAGACACAGCAACAGTTTATATTCAATATAAAAGTGCGATAGGTGTATTCGGCGGTTGGACGGATAAATTGGAAGAGTTTTATTTCTTTTTAGTAAATCAAATATACATAATGTAGAAATTAAATACTGCGTATTGTATATACGAAACTCTACTCATCTATTCTGGCCAAACAGAATGTTTGTGTGTGTGTGTGTATGTGTATGTATGGGACGTGTGTACATACAGTATAATAATACATAGGTGGATATCACATTATTGTGTCCTCACTTTAGGGGCTTACAGTTACACGTGATATTTCATTATTTCACCCGATATCCACGCTACAGCTATCATTATCCGCATCCTTTGTGCGTCACCCAATACCACCGACTGGGCGGCGGCGCACGGTAAAATGTCTGTGGAAAAACGAGAACAGCTTTTAATCAATCCATTTTGTCTCTTCTACATGAATAACACTCACCTCTCGTGTTATTTTGGGACAAACATTTTTTTACGTGTGTGTTTTTTGTTTTATTCACTAATAAAACAAAAACGCATGAGAAACTATATTCATGTATATTGTCTATTTAAATAATAATTTTTGGGGAACTTGTTATTATTATTATTATTATTACCAATAAAAACAATAAATAAAATTATATTATCGAGGAAAATATGACGAAAATTGCCGATCACGACGCTCTAATATTTGTATATGTCGTTGAATTTATTATTTTCATAATAAAATCGATATGACGAGTTAACTCTTTTCTATAGGAAATTTGCACTTGAAAAACCTATAGTTATAAATTGAATTATTGTTTTTTGGTTTTCACGGGCAATTTCATTTAGTGTCAAGATTTGCGACTAGGCTCTTTGTATTGTGCAGTCTATCGTGTTTCGACTATATGTAAAATTTACATGTATTTATACAAAAGTATAATTGAAATTCGCAAAAAAAACTTAGTTACTTATCTATCAAGATTCGCGATCGTTTTTAAAACGCGCATATCACGTTTAAATCTATCACAATAATGGAATGTACTGGCTAAAACGGTCTCTTATACCAGACGCCGACGTAAAAAATCTGTCTATAGCCCTGTATTACAATTGTATAATTGTGTTAACATCGAAATTTCAATAGCATGTTAACACCGAAAAAACAGTTTATGAACATATATTTCTAATACTAATATTATTCTTGCTCGATAATTCCGTTCGGAATAGATAATAAAACGAATGAATAGTAAACACGTGTACTGTTAACCGTTGATGATTATGTTATTGAGATATGACTGTTTTATAACTGCGTGCATTCTTTACATATGTATGCATATGTATACATTTTTTTTTCTTACACTATCATTATAATATATTTTGTAGGAGTACGTAAAAACAACAATGAACGAAATGCTCGGCTGGTACGGATATGATAAAATTAATTCTAAAGACTGTTCGCTACAAAGTATGAATCTAATTAAACTGAAAGACAAATATAGAGGTCGATCCAAAAGCACAGAACCAGAGACTTCGTCGGACGAATACAACAGTCCGCAATCGCCAACAACAGTATCGAGTAATTTGATTTTTTTATAATTAATAATTTTACGTCTTAATTGTTTAAACCGAGTTTAGTATAACGTCAAAACAAAAAGTTCACGTTGCAAATTATAATTATAGCTGTAGGCATATGTATTGATCAATAGTAAAATCGAAAAGAAGAAATAAACTATAGTCAACAACTTATATTATGTATTATAACAATATCTGTGTATGGAATTAGTAAAGATGAATAATCGTTAAAAATGTACCAGCGTTTTAAATCAAAGACCGCTAAATGATATATAATATATGTAGATACAGCGCTTTATTAGTTTATTTTTTATTTTTTAGCCATATTTGTGGTCAACATTCACGTATACAGTAGACGTGTCTGTTCTTTTCCGCCCCCCTAAAATTTAATATAATCAGTAACGCTTTGTCGGTCGAGGAATCTTCGTGCGTTAGCAAATATAGCCGCGGTGTACGTGATAGGCCGTCATACAGCCAACATTGTATAACGTGTGGAAATCAACGAACCCACTCGTTATAGCATTGCAACGCTAATTATTCGGCTATTCAATCACAGACCCATCGTATGCATACTTTACGATATTTTATATTATTTAAGACATTCGGCATGTAATCGACGACGAATCGTTGAAAAGAAACCAAAACAAAACCAGATTTAAACGGACGCTTTAAACACGAAAACCCGTAAACATAAAATAACGCGATAATGATATACAGCGTGTAGACTGAAATGCATGCTACATGTTAATACAGTTAATAATACCCCGTAGCCAGTATATGACAGTTCGGTTATTTTTGGTATCGACTGAAAATATCCTAAGCCGGTAGCTCATCTCACGAGACGACGACGACTCCGTAAGCGTAAACGCGTAATACTGTAATATGCGTATAGTGTTATATTTACACGGTGTATTATTATAAGACCGTGTGTACAATCGAGCGCGGCGTGCCCACGAGTGTATGCGTGTGTATGTATATTCGGAAAATGGGGCGCAGCGGCGACGGCGATGTAACAAAGACCCCGCGACGTCGCCGACTGTAATACAATATCGTTCGGGCGTAAAAAGCGCTCTCGGATGTCTCTTACGGCGGAAATAAGGGTCGTCTAATAGCTATTATACGGCCATGTCTCTCTCTATACCGTCTGTACGTCTATTATATCTACACGTGTGTGTGTGTGTGTAGGTGTGTGTGTGTGTGTGTACGATGTAAGATGTACAGTCGGCGGTAATAACCGCAACGTGCGTTCAATTATACACGCCTAAAAACGTTCACATACGTTTCCATTTTTTCGTACGCGGCGCGCGCTCTAATGATTATAACGTTTCGACGTTTTGGATTCCGTGTTAAATAAACCATCATGTTCTTCCAACACCGATATCCGGTGAAATCCGGATTCGAATCCAATAAAACGTCGGGCGGGGGAGTACACTATTGTTTTTTTTTCGATCGTAATGAACACCGATTGACGTTTTAAATAAATACACATTTTAGTAAATGCTGTACCCGTGACACGGTGGTATATACTCTCCGGTCTCGTACCGCACAAAATAGCGACACGAAATGTCGTTTTGATAATGGTCGGGGCCCCAATTTTTTGTAGTAACGCGAAATACGTTTGTACTCGTACAATACTGTGTTTTCCCACGCATTCCTCCATATTTGGTATTCTGTATACGAGTAGTAAGTGCGTTTACACATTTTTTAATTGACATTCACGGGTCGGAAGTGAATTTTAAAATTGTCTCTTAGTTTTACAGACTTGCAGCAATAGGTAATAGGCTATTCTCTCCATCGTTTGTATTGTAACGTATTTCATAAGTCTTAGGTAAATTTATCATTCGTTGTAATTTATAACTGGTGTATTTTTTTGATATATATATATTTTTTTTTAAATGACATTGTCTTATAGCGATAAACTAATTATTTAAAAAAAATTAAATCGTAATTGTTTGTGACAAATTCCAGTGTTCGAGCAGTCGAGCGCCCAAGACCCAAAGCACACACATACGTATTCGACAGCTCGACGCACAAGCTCAGTACTGTAGTTAAGCTAATGCACCGTGCAAACCATATTGTACACAAATCAACGAGACATCCAATATCCTATTACTCAATTCCATAACGGTACTTTTATTATACGGGTGGGTAGTCTAGCGAATGGAAAACGATATGATTGATTGTGTGGAATGTTAATTTCGACAAGTTCTCCATTTGTCGCAGTTAGGTCCATAGGCGTAGTTCAGTTTTCAACTCGGGAAAAAGAGAGCTGAACGAATTGAAGTCGAACAGACACATCCCTATAACTTCATTTGAACAGTTTTTCAACTTTATACGTCTATTGTCATATTTGACTTATGGGAAACCGGTCGTTTTTTTTCTATCAAAACATACCGCCTACCTATCTTTGGTTACTATACGTGCAACTTGCACAACACGTACACATTTCCATAAACAAATGTTCTTGTTTTGTGAACATTAATTTTAATCTGTTCGGTTTTCTTTCGTAAAATATAAATACATTTTTTTAGCTGGATAATTCGAACAATTAATTTTGTTGGATTGAAATATTATTTTAAATCTTTGAACTTCTGGATTGCCAAGCCCCTCTCCCACCTACTTTTTGCGCCTATATGGTTAGATAGTTTAAAAAATCGATGAATACGAAATTGACATTTTCACGTCACATTATATTCAACTGTTTTATGTGATGTAGACAATACCTAATAATCTAATAACCTAATATCTAACCAATACTAATACCCATTCCTATACCTATACCTTTACCGTTTTTACAAAAAAATTGTGATAACACCAATAACGAAAAGAAATCATAACATGTGTACATCACAAAATGATAAATTAAATAGGTATTTAGGAACACGATTGATAAATAATTTGGAAATATTATTATATATTATATATACATAAATATATATATATATAATATCAATTTAAACACTTAGGAAACAAAATTTGATTAAAAAAAAAAATGTTTACTATTATATAATGCAACAAAAAGTATTTGATGTGTTGTCATTTGTGAAACAGATAAATTTAGAACCTGAAAAAAAATTATTATAATTAAGTAATTATATATTAATCAATCAATGAATAGAAAAATATATGCATTATGAATCATTTATCTCAGAGTATATATTTTCTTCTTGTGTTTTATCATCGTCTTCGGTACTGCTCATATCTTTATTTACTTCTGGTACCCATAGTCCAGAATCTACACAACGTTTCATGTAATAAGCTGCATCTTCTTGATTCATGTTTTTAATCGTATCCTGTAATAACTGAATATCTTGCGATTCAAAACATTTTTTCAATTCCTATAACAAAAATTGTACACATATAATACAGAAATAATGAATTATAATTACAAATATATTTCTCACATCTGGAAGACTCTCAAAAACTTCAACTGGATCAAGACCACCTGGTCCTAGTCTTGCCTTTCGTTCTTCTTCTTCTATTTCAGCTTGAGCGATACGGATCTTTTTCTCTGCTCTCTTTCGAATACGGTCTTTAAACATGGCAAGTTCTTCATCAAATGAATCTTTGTACTGTTTCTCAGCCAATTGTATTCTAAAAACATAAAACAATTGTATATATTAACAATTAATGTTTGTTAATATTTAGTAATCTAACATACCACTTTATGGTTTAATTATGTACTTATATGGTAAATATATAGTACTTAATATATTTCATAAATATTACAAATTCTTCACTTTTTATGTGAAGTTCAAAAAGCAATATTTTGATGTATTCAATTAAATAATTTTTTTTTTTTTTTTAACTATTTTAAAACAAACAATCTATAATTCAAATTATTACAATAAGCATGTGTGCGGATAAATATATATAATTTGCTTGAAACACTTGATAAAAAGCAGCCACCCAATGACGACACTTTATAACGGGATTTGTTTAGTTATGACTAGCATTTATAGGGCTAAGTCACGGCACCATGTTCTCTTAAGTCTACGAGGAGGATTTTCAGGAATGGAGTCAGAATTTAGCGTTGATATTAAGGGATTTGGAAAATAATTAATAAATTTAATTTATCTATAGGTAAATAATTTACAAACATGCAAATTTACCCATGATAAATATTCTATTTATCGAAGTTTTACTACATTTATGTTCTAGATAAAAGGCTTAAAATAATAATGTGGTAAGAAGAAAACAATAGAACACTAGATATTTTTATTGATATTTATATATTTTTATTTCCAATACTTTTAAAAATATAAAATATATAATTAACGTATGTACCTTGAAAAGAATGATGGTACACATGCTCTTGGATCAACATTTAGTTGTCGAGATAATTCCAATATATATTGCATACAAATTGTTTGATAGGCTACATGTCCCATTAAATCTGATTTCTAAAAAAAAATTTGCAGATAAATATAATAAAAAAAATTAAAAAATATTGTTTTATATTAATTTTGAACACAACTTACGCCTTCCATTTCCAAATCAATACACCTGTTCGGTAATTAATATTGACCGCGAGTGGCGACACTGACGCTCGATGTACGTCGTCGTCAACTCACTGTGTCTTGTGGCCTGTGTGCATTCTGTCGACGCATACCCGAAGTTCTGACGTTTTTGCTCAGCGCACTCCGGGTCTTTTTCGTCGTCTTCGTACCCGTGGGTCTCAACGATTTCGTTTGTCTTCAACGATACTTTATCGGAATTCGTCCACGTTTGTGTCTTTCGCACACACCTAATTATCCGTCGTTTCGCGTTTACGCATTGATTAATGTACAACGGTCTCGTTTGCTTTTAACGGTAATTTTAACAGCACCTAACTACGTGTGTCAACTGCGATCAGGTCGTATTATATGTATATTTATTCTCTTTTCTTTTATCTTCTATTTAAATTATATGATTGTTATTATATATATATATATATATTTTAAGTTGTGAGCCCATTGGGGACATACTATAATTTGTCTTTTTTATATGTATCTTCGCCATACTGCCTTTACACAATAACGAAATTTGCATGTTATACAGTTATAAATTAATGTTTGTTATTACAGTCCACTTAAGTATAGAATATTTTGTGTTATTTACTCGCCCCTTTTTTGCTATACCTGCCCATTTATATTTTTTAAGCAACATCCCATCCCGCGATCCCCTTCGCATCAGGGAAGATTGGTTGCGAACAACACCAAATAACCAAATAATTTGCAGTGTCTTCACACACAAGTTGAGGATTTTTTTGTAAAAACTCTTGACTGTCTTTATATTTTTTAAACATACCAAATGTTTTTAATTTGCTTTTATTTTCGTTAATGAATGTTTCTAGCCGTTTAGTTTTTTCTTCTTCTGTTAAATTTTCTTCAGGCGGTGAAGAAGTTAGTGCATTCACAACTGTCTTTGTGAAACCAGGTTTACTTATTGTATCAACATTCCACGGCATTACCTAAATAAAAATATTTGTTAATATTATAAGAAAACAAGAAACATGAAGATAAATGTGTCAACTAAATTTAAAACCTTTTCCTTAACTTTGAATTCTTCTTCTCTTTTTTTAAATTCTTGTTTTTCAACACTTAATGCACTTAAAGCTTCTTCAAGCTCTTTTTTATTTTGTCCTTCCTGATCAGCCGATATGAGCTTACTTTTAGTTTTTGTAATTTTTCTTGAAAACTAAAACATTGAAAATTAGAACTAATGTTATTGATTGCATATGTAAAATATATTACGTTTTCTTTTTTATTTCCAATTCTTGTTGTTCGCGTTTTATATCTTCCATGCGTTCAACACGAGCCTGATGTCTCCAACGAAACAGTGATGGTGTATCAATGTTTGGATGGGTTTCGTCTTCATCGTCAGACACCTAAACGTAAAAATATCAAATGTAAAAAAAATTCAAACTTTAAGTTAGGTATACCACACTAGTAGGGCTGAATTTACATACTTCAATATTCTTCCACTTGCTGTAATCAACCATTGTACTTATCGTATTGAAACAGCACAAATCAGAAAATCAGAGCAACGGAATTACAGTCAGTTATAATTGGCGCAGTAATAAACGACAACGAAAAACACTAAATAAAAGAACATCCAGTTCAAATGAAGACACGAGTTATTTATTACTACACCTATATTATTTTGTTTTTTTGACTCGAACAATATTTTAAAACATTTGTTATCTGTATCGAAATCATGGATGAAAAAATTCGCACATGAAAAGACCACGGCCAAAATTACAATGCCTAGCGATATCGAGTTTTCATGAAACAGATAACGGCCTGTATTTTGCAATGATAACGCGAGTCGCAGATCTCCCCTCCTCACACGGGTGAGGAAATCGAAAACGGAAAAAGTTAATAAATTAGCTAATATGATTATAAATAACACGACGGACAGACGAAGGAACTCGCATTGACGCACGATAAAAAGGAACAGACGCGTGAAATCATTAACGATAATAGTAAATATTGTCGTGTTTGAAAGAAATACTTTCAATAAATGATTTGATATTGTGCGTATTTGTACCCATAAAACTATAGAATTTAGAATACAATGCATTTACGTGCCATTGCCATTTGACACGATCGAAAATAATGCTAAAACTTATATTCAAGTACGTAATAAGCGTTTTCGTTAACACAAAATAGGTAAATGTATTTCAGATTTCATGAAAAAAGAACTGTTTGTATTCGCATACTCGCATTACCACGACAAAATATACATTCTAATTCGTGATTTACACTGACGTGTAATACAAATACGACGAACGTATGTCGCGAATCATAAAGGACATGCATAGTATATTTGTCTATGACCTAAATTCTAAAAGGATTAAGCCAACAACAGGGAGGCGTGAACGGTCGTGATCAGCTGCAGAGCAAACTAATCCAAGGATTAGTAATGCAAAGGAGAAAAATAATCAAAAATCAATGCAGCAGAGTAGCAAAGTGATAGCATCGCTCTCTAAGCTCGAATGAATTTCTACGATACTCAAAAGACATTTTTGTTCCGGACCTTGTGGACAACAATAACATAATAAGGAAAAACGCCTTTCTAACGTTTCCGATCCGAATGTTATAATTTATACACGTCTGCGGCGGCAGCTCGTCGCACAAAGTTTTACCGGGTAACAGATACTACAATAACCACAGATGATATTTTTTGGATGTTTTATAATATAATACTTATATGGATCCCAATATTCCATAATTGTCGCAGTCGTTGAAAATCGGAAAGTTTTCACGAAACGCCACGTACGGGTGCCTCTATGAGGTATCAATAAGGTATACATGCGAATATGCGATTAAGTTTCGTTGTTATTCCAAAAATAATAAATGACACATATCATTGCCATTTGTCGTTGTGTTATTTTATTCCCCACGAATTCTATACAATTACGATTTTCTCCGGCCAGGACCTAAAACTGCGTCTAAAAATATATATTTGAATATGACATTTAAATTTTATTGGTCCGATTTACAAATTGTTTGAAAACCATTTGTTGATCAAAAAATCAAGCGAAATTGTTTTGATTTGTTGATTTCTATCGATTTAAAAACGTATAAAAACATTTTGACTCGGACAAGATTTACGGTTATTGTTGTGTACGCACGGTAAAATTACGTGTAAAATGTTTAAGTATAAAAATCATATTTTTGTTGTTAACTTGAAAAATTGAAGTGCAAGGCGAGTGTGTTGAGGTACGAAAAAATGAAAATGTATGACTACGTAGGGAAGAAATCCGTTACTTGTTTCGCAGAGTTATTGAATAAACCGCACGTGATTAATAAACAGACCGAAAATATTATCGACAGTAAAAATATGTCCACCATGGATGTGATCACGGAACACCGGTCAGTGGGTCAGAGGCGCGGGACACTGTAACGAATATCGACGATCGTTCGAAGACATCGATAATCTTCAAATACCGAGTAGCTCACTGTTCGGTAAACATGGTATAATGCTTTTTACGTCGGTAACACATGGGCCACCCCACGGTACCCCCACACCCACGCGCGCCAACGGTGCGAATCGGCCGTATTGCCGCACAGCACGAGGGGTACGTTTCCCCCGTTGCCTGCGATTCGTCGTCCAATCATTCATCACTGAAACCCGTCGCCGCTGTCATCTGCCGCCTGCTATACTGACCGTTCTATCGCACGGCGCTCGGCTCCCACGTTCGGCACCCATCGCACGACGTTCGTGTTTCGTTTTGTCTCGGTTTCCCAGTCGCTGTGCCGCGTCCGTGCGGTGTTCGTCGTACGGTTGTCGTGAGTTCCGTTTTACCGCGGAGACGTGCTCGGGACGCGTCGAGTTTCACTGTTTTCGTGTGTGTATGTGTGTGGGTACCCTACGTATTATGCAACGTACCGGTTTTCGATAACGGGGAAAAAAAAGAAGAAGTAACAAAAAAAAAAAAAAAACGCCGCGTAAATCGTATTTGAAACCCAGACAAAACTATTGATATTATTGCTCGACGATAAATAGTAGTGATGGGCACTACCGAATAGTTTTAACTACCGAATATATTCGATAGTTCAGAGAAAACTATCGAATAAATATTCGATAGTTTTCATTCGAATACAAACTACCGAATATGACATTCGATAGTTTTCATTCGAATACAAACTACCGTGTATGCCGTATATTTCATTTGAATAAAAACTAGGTATCGTATATTCTAATAAGACAACATAAATGTGTATCTTATTACATTAGAAACTTACTTATACTTTTACCACAGATAAAAATTAAAATTGAATATTATCTATGCTTCTATTTACGAGATAGACTTTACATAGGATAGCAGTGGCGTATTTACGGGGGGGATATGGGGGATAGATCCCCCCCTTGATTTTTTTTAGTTTTTGATATTCTTATTTACAATAGCTAATAGGTATGATTTTACGAAGTGCTCTTTAGGTCAATAAAATATTTTTTGATATATACCCCCTACCCTCAGACGAAATCCTAAATACGCCACTGCTCCCAACTAAAGTTGCTTTGCTTACTAACAATCGTGTAGTGATGGGCATAACCAAATGAAAAATATCGAACTATTCAATAGTCTAAAACTACCTATTTATTCCATAGTTTTTAAACACTATCGACAAAATCGAATGTTTTTCGATAACATATCGTACTATATTATTGGACTATAGTATTGGACTATCGAACTATCGACTATACAAATTTACGTTATTTTATTTGAATATCCGGGACCTAGTTTTTATTCAAATGAAAACTATGGAATTGTTCGAATATACTCGGTAATGCCCATCGTAGTCCGGTAGTTCGATAGACCGATAGTTCGGTTGTCCGGTAGTTCGTATTTGGGAGTCGATGGTAGTGTATCTGGTA